>OY744475.1:17566689-17735856 GCA_963556175.1 Tipula confusa
TTTTTTAATTATAGTTCGCGTTTTAGTAAATATTTTCTGCCTAGGATATCATTGTGATATCATCAGGTGATATCATTTTAATGATGGAGTTTTTTGAGTAATGATAATTTTGAGAACCAAGAGCCGCCACCCATGTTTAAATTGAAATCCTAAAAGAAAGCATGAAATTTATAATATTAGATATTTGTTATATGGAAGGGTTGTTGCGAAGGTGCCACATAAACGAAAATCAGTTTTCCAATGTAGAAACTGTCACGAATTTGGTCACTTGTGAAACTATTGCAAACTAACGGCAAGTTTCAACAGTACCAGCGAATCAAAGCAGGATAAAACCAACACTGAATGAAAAAAATGCAGCAATTATCAAGAAAAACAACAACCTGCTACGGAGTATTCAAAAATCTGTTATGCAGAATCAGTCAAAGATAACTCTGCCAAACTCAAATGATGACTAGAGACTTTATACAATGATATACTGATAATGCAAATGATTGAGACCAGTATGAGTCTCATGCTGCAAAACATGAATGGCCTCATGCAGCTCTTAATCAAAAATCAGAAATTAATGAATTTAAACTTGCATATGAAATGCCAATGGGCTAGCATAACATTCACTATAGAACTTCAACAATTCCTTACTGAAAGAAACATTGACACTATGATGATTTTGGAATTGCATTTTACAAATATGAACTGTCTCAAAATCAAGGGGTATAGCGTTTACAACACTAATCGTATTGGGAGAAGCAGATTCAAATAACTAGTATCTGCCTAGAGAGGCGAGTGAGCAATGTGCCATATCTTCAGTTTACTGTCCACCAAAGGCATTCAATCTAAAGCGAGCAATTTGCAAATAACTTAAAAACTTTGAGAGATAAGTCCTTACATGGGATGACTATAATACCAAACATATCAAATGGGACTCTAGACTTATATCGTCGAGAGGAAGGTAACTTTGGGAATGTATGCAATATGAACACCTGGATCACGTATCTGGTGGTAATCCACCTCCCTGAAAAGACTATCTTAGAACATTCAGAAGCTTTTAAAGGTCAAACGAGCAATACGTAGTTAATGGCAGCTGCAAAGATCACCAAGTATCTTTTGCTTTATCAAAAGAACGTGATGAAAGAGTCCAATACCAGAATAATACGGAAACTAGTCAAAAAGTGATGTAGCTAAAGCGAGAATATTTGCTGAACACCTATAAGCAAGGAATTTACACCCAATGAACAATTTGAAACCAAAAGATTACTAAATGATAATGCAGATACTTTAGAAATTTAACATTTTGAAAAGTATAGCATAAAGGAGTTATACACAAAGTTAGAACACCGCTACCGCCAATTTTTTACATAATCATAAAAACCATTTGCTTGGCTTAAAATTCCTGTTGAAATATAACTGTGGAACCGCAGCAATTAGAATAAATATATGACATTTAGGCGATTATACATATACAAATATTTTGATTATTTTAAAACAATACCTGGAGCGACGTCTAGCACGTCAATGGGCTTACATACCATGGTAGTACTTTGTGTATTTATACTATGCTAACACCTAATAAACATTGGCCAAAAGCCAGATCAGTAATTTATCTTATGTTTTGTTTTAAATAAAATTTGCGAGAATGTCTCCACAAATATGATCTCTAAATTGTAGCCCTAAATTGTAGGTGATTGAACCGCGATGAGTTCCTCTAGCCACTAGAAGTACTTAATGGAAGTCATCACTTATAATAAATAACTTTACCATCAATAACTTTACCGAGCAATTGGCGCAGTGGTGGTAAAGTTATTTATAAAGCTGCGGTGTTTGGGACGGGAGGTACCAGGTTCGAAACCCAACGGAGTTACAAAAGGGATTTTTCGTCACCTGATTACGATCGGTAATGACGAAGAACACAACTATGACCTCCACCCTGTTGGAGTGCAAAATGCATGGGCCGAACCATCATTCATGTCAATACAGACTAACTGAAGCAATGCAATGTGCAGATGGATTTAAAATTGAACCTGTATTCGTGCGTCCTCGATTTGGCTGGTGACAGCGTAAAGTAGGACGTTAAAAATTAACCGCGAAAGAGTTAGGAGAGCTTCGGCCCCAGAAAAGATTGCAGGGTTCAAAAACAAACAAACAAACAAACAAACAAAACTTTACCACTTAATTACTCGGTAATTCGTTTTTCATTAGATCTCGGAATACCAAATCAAAATTTTTGGGGTGATACCTGATGCCATCGGTCCCTCATCCTAAATAAGACAGATGATTGTTGAAAAAATATGCTGTATCAATATTAAGAGGAAGGGAAAAGGGCGAATGACTCATTATTCCCTCTGGAAGTAGTTTTGCAGCAATTCCAGTTCAAGCTACACACAACACTGTTTTATAAATTGAGTATAACTTTTCTATGAATGTCCGATATAAATAAGTTTTTTTACTGCCTCCGGGGCAATCAAGATAAAAATATTTCGGTAAATATTTCGTTATCGATGAAAAAATATTTGTAGCCGCTATCAGTTGATTGGCTGCCCAAAGGTTCAACTTTTGCTTTAAATTTAGTAAATTTAAAGGAATAGTTCTTTCTGCAAGAACAGAAATCGGTACTAAGATACAAAAATCGAAACCTGATAACTGACATTTAGCAATAAACACAACTAGAAAAGGCACTGTCCTCGATGCTATCCTGATGAAGAAAATCTTCTTTCATATAATTTTTAAAATTATTGAAAAGTTCCAATGGATTTGCAAAATAACATGCGGGATCTCTTGAAGCTGTCATGCTGCTTCTTGAGAACTTATGAATCGACAATTTGGAAACTGAACAATTTCGTCATATTGAAAAAACCGCGTGAGAGTTATTAACATCATCAACCTGAACGCCAATTCGAGCACAATCATGTCATTTTGTGATATATTTATGGATATATTTAATGGCCTTTATACGGTTAACCACAGCTCCACATTTATAAACGCGATACATTTTAAGCTCAAAAATGGAATGTAGGGAATCGATTATAAATTGGGATATTTGAGCATGATAATGGTACAGAGTCTCAGTGCTGTGTGGAGGGGTTTTCTTTGTGTTTTTTCTATAAATATGCCAGTTTCAGTGCAAAACATATTAGAAAACTGTTAAAACATTTTCCTTCCACCATACAAACAAAGTTATTCCTAACAGATACCCAATACCTCATATTCAGAACTTTTCTCATCAATTAAAAATGTTGCACTGTTTTCTCCACGATCGATCTTGTCCGGGCGTATAGGTAAAATCAAATACTCATCGAACCTAAGGATATTCCTAAAGCCGCAATATTAAATCTTTTTGTATTATTTGATTTTAAACGCATGATTTTTGGCATTAGAAACGGCTCAAACTTTCCAGCGTTTCATGCATTCCATACTACGAGGTTTGGACTTCTGCTTCGTCTGTTTAGACCACATTCTCATTGCTTCACCGTCGTTTGAAAAACACTTAAAGCATCTTTTAATTATTTTTCAACAATTAATGGATTTTGGGCTCATAACTAACACCAACAGTGCAATTTTGCCAAAGATCGGATTGATTTGCGCGGATGGAATAGTTTAAAGATTTACGAAATTTCATAGGGATGAAAGGTTCGAATTGATCTTTATTTTCAACCTAAATTTAAACCGGCATCGACAACAACGCGTACAAGGCGTATTATACCCCCCACAACTCGATATCAAGATTAGATTAACATTAATTGCAAAGTATGTAAACGTAATTTGAAATTCTACTTCTGTTCTGAAGTCGATTAAAACTAGAATATTTCAGGATAATAATTAGTACGCCATTTACTAAATTTTTTTATTTTTATTTTTTATGTTTAATCATGCATGCGATAATTCTATTGGGTCTCGTGAAATAAAAATGTTTGCATATTTCACTAGGAGGAGAGTGTTTATGGCGTGTGACGTTATGTTCCAGTGAAACAAGTTTCAAAACGACCAAACACTTTTATAGTTTTTTCACATAAATATTATTAAAAAAAAAAAAAATATGATTTAGTTTTCTGTTTCGGTTACTAGTTTATCCTCAAACCAATGCAAAATTTTAAAGTTTATTAGTTCATCCTTAAACCATATAAAAAGAACATAAGAATGATAAATTTCGTATGTTAATATGGCGTTCGAAACAAACAACATATTTTTAATTATGAATCTGTCCTTGTTGCACATTATTTTGCATTAGAGATTTTTATTTTTCGTTTTGTTTTTCCTGTGTCGTTCATTACCATTTACTACTGAAGCGGTAGAGGAATGCGGAGGTATTATAATTTTATATTTTTTTTAACAAGATAAATTGATCATAAAAGAAAAGCAAAATTTTGTAAATATGTAATCAAATAATATATCTAAACAACTCTACATATTATGATTTATGTCATTGCATTGTATTCATGAAGTGCTACAAATAAAAAGAAAAATGTTTACGCACGAATTATAAAATTGAAAAAAAAAACAAAAAAATAAACATCACGAATTTGGCTGAAAAAATGTGTGTAAAACCGATACAATTTATTTTGTTTTTTTATATTTATTTAACAAAAAAAAAAGAAAAATTTAAATCATAGTTGCTTTGCATAGTTCATACATAACCAACACAAAAATAGCAAAAACATTTGTTTTCTACAGCCAAAGTAATGAGAAAGGAAAAACAAAACCAATCAAAACTGAAAATAAAAATCACTATTGCAAAAGAATAGATACATACTTCAAAACATGCTGTTGTTTCGCTTTGTACTGGCATGCAATAACCATATGAAATTTATCATTCTTATATTCTTTTCTATGCTCAAACCCTAAAATATGCATTTTATATTTACGAAAGTTTTATTTTCCAGTAAAGACATTATTTGTTTATTTAATAGATATAGATTTTTTTTAAACATGGAAACTTTCCTATATTTTCAACATCTTAATAAAGAGATGCCAAGAGCTGAAACAACTTTTTGTGTTAGAAATAACTCAAATATCTCCAGTGAATAACTGCAATGTGCCATCTCGTTGCTATGGTGAGGTATATATAGCAATAATAAAAAGTTGACAACAACAAATCAAACAGTAAAGTGATGTAAGTGAATAATGTGTAAAATATAATATTCATTGGGCTTATATCCATTTCCCTTACCTTTATATAAAATTAAAATTCCTTTTGGCTGTAGGTCAAGACTTTCATACTCCAAAAATGTGTATCATTCTTGAAGATTTTTCTTTTCCTATTTATAGCTTTTATCGAATACTATATTATATATATATATATATATATATATATATATATATATATATATATATATATATATATATATATATATATATATACATATATATATATATACATATATATATATATATATATATATATATATATATATATATATATATATATATTTATATATATATATATATATATATATATATATATATATATATATATATATATATATATATATATATATATATATATATATATGTATTATATTGTATAAATATATAATCCTATATATATTTTTATAGGTGTATATAATAAGTATATTCACACGGGTAGTGTTTATGTATATGTATATCAGAAATGTGAAAATATATAAAGTGAAATTCATCAGAGATCTTATTCTTTGTATTTTAATATACAATCGCCCAAAGGTTGTAAAAAGATAAGACTTTTATCGAAATATCAAAAACAAAAGTGTATCAACAAAGAGCTCAACTTTTGTAAAAAGCATATTTCTGTAAATCTGTTCTCTGTGCAAAATTTGCATTTATTGCTATTTTGCTTAAAGGTGTTGTAGAACACCTTTTCAATATGTGTACCTATATCATCTACGTAAGTGAGATTTTATATGAATATTTAAGTAACAAAACTAAAATATTCTCCAGTGGTGATCTTTGACCCCTTATCGCATTAAATTTGGTATAAAAGCTCAGAAAATTTATTTTTAAAAAGCTTATATATATATATATATATATATATATATATATATATATATATATATATATATATATATATTTCAACTTTTATTAATTCAATTTACAAATTCTTTGAATTTGTTTGCTTGTTTACAGTTCGGTTATCCTTGCTAATTTTATTTTTATTATATTTTTTGTTGTGGGACCATGGTGTGGTAATTATTTATTGTTTTACCACAGAAAAAAATGTATACAGAATAATATTCTTGAATCTGATTCAATGTATAGTAAATAAAAATAAATAAAAATGTAGGGGAAATGAATGTATATCAAACGGTTCGACCATACATAATTTGATAATTTTATATTGTCTCTTTCCAACATTCAGTGTTGAGTACGATCGTACAATAATATTTTATCAAAATAAATATTTTGAATGTGTGCGAACTTCTTTATATAATGAAAAACAACAACAACAACAAGTCGATTTATTTTTACGATAAATACAGTAACGCATACATATATTGTACTGAATCGACAATTTTACATATGAGACACCCGTCATTATGAACGGAACATTTTTTTAATGATTACTGTAAGCAAAATATTATAGCATGCATAGACAGACGAACAAAAGTTAATTGTTCTCGTCCAACAAAAAGCAAAATAAATACATATAGGTAATCAAAACTAACACTATTGTATATTATACAAGCCATGAAGCTTGGCTAAGTAAAACATATTATGACTACTATTTGGCTATGTGTTAGAGAATTTGACTACAGTAAAAATCGAAACAAAAATTATATTTTGCACTGTCCATTCTGCTCTAAATTCATAGTATATAGTATAGTATATAAAGAAGTAAATAATAATAACAATACTTCTCTTTCTCATTAAATAATAGATTTGTTTTTTGCTTTGTCATAAAGAGCGCAACATACTGTTGTTCCATCATTCGTATTCATTTTTTATCTACATCAAAGCATATAATAAAAGTATATACAAATTATACTACGTCACAACACTAATACTTAGGTATAGTAGTCACTTTTTGGCATAAGTATCGCAACTTCATGGCTTGTATATACATTTGTGTTGGTTTTGAGGTAATACATAAATATTTTTATTTTAATCCTACATTATTTACTTCATTTTCTTTCATTATGTATGAGTAGTTAAGATATCATTTCGTACAAAACCCTCTTTACTACAAGCCGTATTGTTTGCATACTCGTGCTATACAAAAATATATACTTTGATTGTATTGTAAGTAGAAAATCGTGTCGGGATATGATAGCGAATATTGTGTAAAAGAAATAAACAATAAAATCAAATAATGCGCATGAGTTTACAATTTTTTTATTAATTTTTATATGGAGTTTTGATAGTTACTAAAAAATCTAAAGTATATATTTTCTACTAATACATTTTAAAAATAGATGATAATATGTGTCAACGAAACTTACAAGATGGCTTGTAGTAAAGAGGGTTTTGATTTCGTATGACCGATTTTTTTTTTCAATTGAATATTAGTAGGTATGAGTGTAGATCGTTTCGTAAATTATACAAAATCCACCAATTTTTTTTATATTTATGTTGGAGGAGAGTAGAACAATTAAATTTTGTTCGTCTGTCTATGCCTGTTATAATATTTTGCTTAGAGTAATCATTAAATAAATGTTCCGTTCATAATGACGGGTATCTAATATATAAAATTTTCGATTCAGTACAATATATGTATGCGGTACTGTATATATCGTAAAAATAAATCGACTTGTTGTTGTTGTTTTTCATTATATAAAGAAGTTCGCACACATCCAAAATATTTATTTTGATAAAATATTATTGTACGATCGTACTCAACACTGAATGTTGGACAGTCTATAGTCTTATATTTTTTTTTTAGAAAATATGGGATATCATTTTCAACTGATCTCTAATAATCTGGAGATCACTTAATTATTGGTTTAGACCATAAAAGATCGCCTAAAATTGCTAAAAATATTTGTTGTTTTTCGAGAAAAAAAAAAATACAAATTTTGACAGTATTGCCTTGTATTTTTTTTTTTAAAATATTGGATATCATTTTCCATTTTCAATCGATTTCTAATGATCTGAAGATCACATAATTATAGGGTTTCGTGGATTTTATGGTTCTAAAGGGTAGTTGAAACCGTTATAGCTAGGTAATAATTGATAAAAAAAATTGTGATTTTTCGAGAAGAAAAGTCCAAATTTTGACAATCTATGTAGCCTTGTATTTAAGAAAATATGGAATATCATTTTCCACCTTCAACTGATCTCTAATGATCTGGAGATCACTTTATTATTGGTTTACGCATATTATGTTGTTCTAGAGGGTAGTTTTTTCGCTCTTTTTTGGAGTCTGGTTCTTTTGTTTAGTCTTTTAAATAATAACACATGGCTAGTTTAATTGCTAGTTCCAACGCGGATATGTCCATGTTTCAAAGTAGTGGCATGCCCTGTTGTGGATTTCACCAGTTCATTCAGATTATTTAATATCTAGTCTCTACATTATAGTCTATATTCTCCTCTTTGTTTGTTTACTTTACAACCCACAACATGGTCCCAAGTTCATTGGTAAAAGTTCTGTCAATGATGAATTTCTTACGACTCGTCTAGTTTTTGCTACTGTATTGGTGATCTACAATTTATTCAACATACTTTAAGGTGTTTCATCCAAAACAAGAACGTACGCACTATAGCAGAGGGCCGTGTTACGTGTATTGTAGTGTTCATCGTCATCACCGATCGAATCAAGTGATGAAAATTTCTTTTTACAATAAGTGTACGTTTCCACCTTAAATTTGATTGTTATTTTTACAACGCGCCTCACACGGATAGTATACATTCACAAAAAAATTGTGTCTCGATACAAAATTTGTAACCAACACATGCAAAAAAAATACAACGGATTTGTAGAAAATACAACCGATTTGTACTAATGGCTAGATGTTTTTTCATTATTATTTTTACATTGGTACTAAAATATAAAATTGTCTCTAGGAAATTTAATGGACAGCCATTCATTTATTTGATAAATGTCATTATCATGTAAAATTTAAATAAAAACGATTTTTTTTTAACACTAAGAGCCATTTAAACATTGTATGTTTTGCCACCATTTCGAATGAATTTTTATGACAAAAAATTAACATCAAAATTTGAGTACATTCAAATATTTAAATTTGAGATTCTAATACATAGAATTACAATACACATACATAAACAAATTTCCCATTGTAAAAATAACAAAGATCTTTTCACTCGAAACCTAGCCTAACAATTTGTTGATAATCACATAGTGTTAAAATGTGATTATGGGAGAAGCTGTAAAACATAAAGCATCAATTCTTAGGCTTACCGAGAAAAAAATAAACTTGCCAATTTATTGGATGACAGTATAACATGCCAATTCGCTTTTAATTTTTCGTTGGATATGTCAAAAGTGCAAACACGTCATTTAACATGGACATAAATATCTATTTAAACACGTATAATTTATACTTATATGTTAATTGTAATGCTATAATTTATGTTTAATGAAATATTCGTGCAACAAAGCTTAAACATTCTCCAGTACGGATATTTGATCCAGCAACGTCTCAATTCAACAATTTTTTGTTTATGTGCAAAAACGAATTCGGAAAAGCTCAAAAAAATTTTAATTTAATTTTATTATCCAATTTAATTAAAAACAATAAAAATTTACAAGCACAATAAATTTAATTCAACATACATTTTTTTGTTGCCTTAAACAAATGTATTTAGTACTGTGCAAATATCATCTTTAATTGTTTTAATGATTTGAAGACAAATATTTTACAGACACACACACATATATATACATACCCCATACAAAATAAATGAAAATTCTAATTTTTATAACATTTTAATTGTACCATAAACATTGGCATAATTTATATCCCGAACGAAATTTTTAAAAGCTTTCGTATATATAGAAAAACAACAGCATAAAAAAGTAAATAAAGTAATTAAGCTTAATCATAATTCTTACGAATAAAATAATTTTAACATTTATATTCAAGATTTTATAATTTTTATTTTTGTGTTATCCTTCTTTAATAACGTTTATGTTGTTGTTGTTATTGTATTATGAGATAAACATATATAATTTTCAATTAAACAGAATCCTTACTACATATCGTGTGTATAGTGGAAGTAGTTTGTGTCTTTTTTGCTTTTTTTGAACCGAGAATACGAGACATCTTTTTTTTTCTAATATAATTTATCTAAAAAGTTATATTGCTCTTGACACTGTGTAGATTATAAATTTGTCATTAATGTAATGTGTTAAAGTTATTAATGCGCCCACCCCTACTCTTCTTTACGCTCCAGAACCCTATTTATTTTGAGTTGTTGCTTTTTTTTTTGCTATGTAGAGAAAAGGATTTATTATCCCTAATTGATTTGAACTTTCAGTTCAACTGTGTAATAAAATATTTATCTGTGCTGAGTAAATTATCTTGGGGAGTTTTGGGAAAATTTTGCAAGTAATAATTCATATCCATGCTAATTATTATTGTATAATTCTCTGATTTTAACAGAAAGATTTATACATTGTATAAGGCGCTTAATTATCCTGATAGTATTTTTTTTTTAGTTGTGTAATGAGCGATGTGATTATTATGCTAAATCATGTTTTCGTCGAAATTGCCAAAAATCTGCTATACGCATTTATGATTTTTTATAGGTATTTTTAGTTAGTTACAAGAAAAGAGTTTAATCGATTGACTTTTAAATATTAAAAATAAATTCGCACCAATCTAAATTTATCTGGAAAACTAACGACAGTACGTCTTTTAACAAAAATTACATGTATCTCGAATATTCTATTTTTCTATTATTTTATTCTACTTTTACTCAATTTTCGCTAGTACTAATACTACTTCAGAGATGTCTCTATAGGTTTAACTCTTCAGAAACTGATACACTTCCCTCCACAATCGTTCGATCCCAGCTACGCTGGTTTTTCTCCACAGCCCTCGCGATGTACTCCTCTGTTTCATTAAATTGCTCCTCTATGCCATCTGATTGTGAATGCTAAGGTGTCATTAGTTGTTTATTTATGCCTAGCATTTGACACATTTCCTGGAATACCTCTGACTCGAAATTCATCTCCCAGCAGATATTTATTTCCACTATTACTGGTTAGAAACGGCTCGCCAGTACTCATTGCGATCCGTTTGAATGTTAGGTGTCCTAACGTTGTATTACCGCAGTGTGCCTCAACTTCTTCGAGCGGATCCTTTAACCGCCATACATTGGTCACACTTTTGACACTATTCTACTACTGATATTCCCCCAGTAAACTCTTCAGGTATTTTGGCTAGGGTTTTATTGATTCCTATAGATGACCGCCACTAGTACCTCCATGGTACTCATTTAAAATTTTCGAAATTCGAAACTTATAGGTAGTACTATTAAAGGTTACGTCGACTGACTATCTGAACACTTCCAAATCCGTTTTAGACATTCATCTTCAATCCGCAAACTGTCTCATCCCAATATGCTTTTGCTACTGGACTTTTGTCTGCGATTTCAATTCATACTGGTCGCCGCTTTTTGTCTTTGCATTTCATTATTACCAATAAATTCGAATCTTCCATTTGTTACGTTCTAATTTGGTCAGGAGTCCAATATTCTTCTGGTGGTAGAATTTTCATGAGCCCAACGTCGGTGATGTTTTCTTTGTCTTCTACTCGGTTATAATGCTTGCAATCAACTCGGCATGGTTGTATTGCCAAGGCACCGGTATTCCCGTGCGTGGTTCTCTTACTATATTCCATATTAAAATAATAACTTTGCAGGTTTTTAAACTTCAGTAACCATCTCAATGCGCCATGATCTCTTCTTAAATGAAATTATTGACCATATAGATATTTAAGGAAATTGTTTTCGAGTGATGCAATAATTCCGCTCCGGCTTTGATAATATTTTGGAATAGTATGCAATGACTCGCTCTTGCATATTGATCTCCCATTATGATAATACACTTCCTAATCCACTATTACTTACATCAGTGTCCACAGTAAACGTTTTGTTGGGTAAACGGTATTTAAACATCCTTGTTCTGCCATTATTGTCTAGAAAACTACAGAAAATGAACCTGTATTATTGTTCAGTAACTGTTTTCTGCTGCTGTTGTTCCTTGGCCTGTACACTCGGATTTAATTTTTCACATTACTCTCTTTATTGCTTGCTTCAATAACCCACACTCTTTGAGCTCCAGAACCTCCTTCCAATCTTCCCACACAACTGGTCCGCATTAGGCAAATTTTCTCGACAGTCTAATATAACTCGTCTTACCATTGGATCACCATAGTTAGTTTGCAGATGCAATCCAAGTTGTTGCCACTTGAAACACCTCGACCAACATCCATCAAATAAACGATCTCATTAAATCCATGCCCCAGATTGCGCCATTAACAATATCGGCTATCAACACTTCATATGGTGAAAGTTGCTTTTCCCAATCTGTAACCAAACTCATTTCTTGCCTTTAGTGATGGTGTTTTTGGGCATTTTCTTCGCCATTCTAAACAATCTCTTAAGATGTGGCCCGTTTTGTCATAACTTCATCATCTGATCTTTCGGTTGAAATCGTTAAATTACATTGATGACTGAGAGTTGCCTCTTTTAATCCCAAGTTTATTTGTCATAATTTTCCGTATCTTAATAGCAGGCTTGATGATGTTAATAGCAGGCTTGATGATGTTGATTAGTGCGTAGGCGATGGTCTCTGCGAATGTAGCTTTTTGAGACAATAATACAGCTCTTCTGGTTTCGACATCTCGTACACCGTCAATGAAGGCATCAAACTTTTAGCTTCAGTCTGTAGAGTTTTGGTTTATGGTCACTTCCATATTTACGGTCCAACGTTTGCATTGCTCTACCGTAAACACCATGCTCATTTTTTGAAACGAACTGAAGAGTTTCAGGTGCAGTACCTTTTAATGCTACAATCAGCAATCCGTTGATATCACCTATTTGCCCTATCATATTATTAACTCCGCTCTTCAGCTACCGATCCTTTAATTGTTTCATTTCAGCCACTAACGGTGACAAATCAAAATTCATTCGATTGACTGTCAATACATTCTGCTCAACAGCATTAACCTCTATCATCTTATAGTCAGGTCCATTCTGTTATTGTCGAATTCGTGCTGATCCATGCCTTCATTCTTTATGGCTCCACGGAGTGTTATTAGTAATTCACATTTATTACCGCTGGTCGGCAAATCACAAAGAGCCAACGCCTCCCTCGATCATTTATTTATTAACTCTTAACAGCATTAAATCAACAGCAGCCCAGGCCAAAGTTAAACCTTTACTGAGATCTCTTACAAGATCTGTCAGAACATATTTTTACATTTGGTGGTCATTGTATGTGGTCAGTCCAACGAACGATTTTTCACAGAATTGATCACGGCGTTGTGACCAGTGGCGGGAATCAAACTCAAAACCGCGATGTGTTTTAAGCCAATACCTTAACTATCACTAAATCATAACTTGTTCATAATCACTTAACATATTTACAATCCCACCGTTGTCACCAAATGTTACATTTTTGCCTATTGCCGGGTCTTATAACTGGCTTGTGATTAAACAATACAGAACAGCACCCACTTCAAACACTAATTACGTTCAAAATTCCCGCAATAAACTACACATAATTCTTCTTTATTTACAACAATAAACAAATCTTTATTCTAACAAAACTTATAACACGTTAACAACAATAATTTACTCCTGAATAATGAAACACTTTTAATGAGCCGCTTGCCACTAGTGGGGGCTATGATACTAATCCTAACTCTTTCGCGTTTAAAATACAACTCAACTTACGACAGTACGTCGCTTATATACTAAAATTACATGTATCTCGAATATTCTATTTTTCTTTTATTCCATTTTACTTCTCAAGTCTTGCTAGTACTAATGCTACTTTATAGATGTCTCTATGTTCAACTCTAAAGAAATCGTAGCAATATCATCAAATCCAAAAACGTTTGGAAATATATAAACAGTAAATAAAAAATATAAGAATTGCAGGCCAAAATTGACCCTTTATTGAATTATTTTGCAAGATCTTTCAAATCATATTTTTACAATTGGTGATATTCATCGTAGTGTTCAATTGGTTGTCAGCCCAACGAACGGTTTTACACAGTAAATAAAAATAGTTGAACTCCCATCCCCGAAGTCATATCATTTCGCCAGCATTCCATTTGAAAATAGCAATTTATTTGCAGCTTATTTTCAAAGAGTCCAAACAGTTTAGTATTAACCATGATATTATTGGGTCGATATTAATAATGGCGCTGGTTATGATACTATCCCACTTATTCTTACTAAGCACTGCGCTTTGAGTCTTATAATGCCGCTTTTACTTTGAAAGCAGTCGGGCAGAAATATACAGGGCAATGGAAAGTTTATTTTATTCGCGCGATTTTTCAATCAGGCAGAAGAAATGAGAATACTAATTATCATGGCATATTCTTTCCGCCATTCCAAAACAATTTTTATTTTTCATCTTAAAAATTATATTTTACCTGATCAATATGGAATTTCCCGGGAAGGTCGGCAGTTACAAACCTGGTACCTTGTTGCGGGATTTTACATAGCAATACTAAAGAAAGGGCCATAATATTGACATTGTGTTTTCTGATTTCTTTCCGGCCTTAAGCACTGCGCTTTGAGCCTAATAAGGCCGTTTTTACTATGAAAATAGTCGGGCAGGAAATTTACCAGGCCAATGGAAAATTTATTTTACTCGCCCGATTTTTAAATCAGGCAGAAGAAATGAGATTACTAATTATCATGGTATAGCCATATTCTTTCCGCCATTCCAAAACAATTTTGACAAATGGTCGAGTTTGTTGCTCCGAAGAACTTATCCGATTTAAGTTGTATGCTCCTGAACGCTATTGATGCCATCGAGTTGAATTGTCTAACATAATTCCTTAAAATTTAAGTATCAGTATGCTATCCTAGATAAGAAATGTTTACGATAGATCATACATAAAGTTGTAAAAATTATTAAACTACTAATTTATTATATAGTCGCATGAATGCACAAAATGACAAGGTTCAAAATTAATAAGTTCCTATGAATTTAATCCCATGTGACATTTTAAATGCAGAAATAGTTCTAGATAGTTTTCTCCTAATTATAAGGAAATGTAAAATCAAACATCCGAAAAATCGTTGATAATTAAAAGGGACCTAAATACTATTTTTTTTGGAAAAAGGATATTATGTATTATAATAATCATAGATTAAAACCAAACTAGATTACGGGTAGTTGTAAAAGCAATATTTCAACTTGATAATCTCAAAAGCTTAACTCCTTTAAATTAAATAATTAAAACATCAAGAAATTCCACTTTCTACGCAAATTAAATCCTATTACAAAAAACTGGCGCGTCACAAACTCAAAACGGATTATATTGTACCTGTTGTTGTATATACAAAAACTTTCTTAATTTTAACTATAGGTATTTATATCGACTTTCTTTAACGGTTAAGTTTGATATTTTAATTTCATGATTTTCTCATTAAAAATTAGATTAATGAAAAAAAAGGTTTTTTTACGACTGTAGATATCCTTATATTAATACCTTAATTGAATATATTTAGATAAGTTTTCATCCCTAATTTTCATTAATTTAATTTATTTACGTTCATTATTTTCCATTTTCTTAATTCTAAAATAAATTTTTTATTTTTGGTTTTTGTTTATTTTAAACAAGAATTTCTTTTTATTGTGTACTAATTTAGGTCACGATTTCCAAAATAAAAAATTAATTACTGTTACGAAATAAAAAGAAAAAATTATTATTTATTCAATATTCGAAAGACATAATTTTATTTTTCTTTAATTAATTTTTCGTTTATTTTAAATAAAAACAACAAGAAAATGTATAAATTTTCATTACGATTTGTTATTTAAATTTATACAGTGGTTGTAAATGAAATTCGAACTAAATAATGTTGCACCATCAGCAGATGTCTTTGAAATGTGATGTGCGAAAATGAAATCTGCGTTTATTTGATTATTAGATTGATTATTTTTTGATCGTTTTATAAAACTGTAGCGTGTTTTGTCTGTTTAACGGTTTTTCATTTAATTTTCGTGTTAAATCATTTTTAAAATTAGCAATTCATGTACATTTTTGGAATTTTACACTCTTAATACACATAAATAACAAGATGGATTTAGCTCGAAAATTAAATGAAATAACCGTTAAACAGAAAAAACACGTTACAGCATTGTCTAAAATTATTAGCACGAAAATTAAAATTAAATTAACTTTAAAACAGGCCAAACACACAACATTTATTCGCTGACGTTTTATTGCTATATAACGGATTATATTTCAGTGCGATGATTTTATATGGCCTAAATTCCGTTTTTTTATACTTTTTTCGTTACTTTACCAAACCTCAGAATTCAATCACTGATTGAGGATTTACGTTTTGTAAAAACGATAGTGCGTGCATGCTCAACTCGTAAAAATTATGTGAAAACTACTTTCTCTTCTAAAAGCTCTCGATATCAGTATTAATTCTGCTATAAAATATTTATACATTCTCACAAATTAGTTTTGCGCAAATAAATTCGGAAAGGGGTAAGCCTTTATAGATTTTCGAAAATGGATGAATAGTCAATAACACGCGTTATCTAAAACCAACAGCAACGCATATTCAAGCTTAGCTCCTAAACGTTCTATCTCTTGTGTAACACTACCATACAACAACCAGATAAAATTTGTTTGAATTATTTCGTTACCATGATAATTTTAATAAATAACGTACGTCGCACACTACTAATATAGAACGTTTCGGTTTTGTACCACACAAATAATTGAAGAATTTTTGATTCTGTACAGCAAATGTTTTGGACGAATTCGGTTTTTTAATTATAGAAGGCTTTGCTAATACTCATTTAGAAATGTACATTTTGTTTATATATATAAATATATATATATATATATATATATATATATATATATATATATATATATATATATATATATATATATATATATATATATATATATATATATATATATATCAGAAAACCAATAAATTGGTAATTTCTCGATGCACCTGCGTTATATAATTTTTTTACGTCTTGTGAAAATATTATTAGTTGTTATTTAGTGCGTGGTAGTTATAGAGTTTATATATTGTCTTGTGGTGCTTCGAATATTACGAAATATAAAAAGTATTTACCTTTAAATTAAATAGTGAATATTAAGATTATTTAGTATATTAAATAAAATAAATAAATAAAATAAAATAAATTAAATATTAACGATTAAAATTTAAAAATGGATACGTTGGATTTGTTATTTGAGGAGCACATTGACAATGAAGATGATTGCCAAATCATTGAACCAGGAATAGAAATTGTACAAATTCCTAACACAGCAACGTGTAGTTTCGGATCTACCTACGATATAGAAATAAAAATGGAAGACGAGTCACTACGCCATCAAACTATTCTAAGTCCTCCGTTGTTTGACACAGAGGATGATAGCTTATCATCAGAAGTTTATCATGAAGGTACATAGTTAATATACACATAGAAAAAATATTAAATGTCCATTCAGCAACTTTTTGAAAAATATAACCTCAAAAAATTTTGTAGCAAGGAAAACTGTGAATTGTAGCAAAATGCAATACACCATGAAATACACATTACACCATGCAAATGGAGAAGCAAATATTGTTTGTCAAACATTCTAGCGACATTGGGATATAATAAAAATAACAATACAATATTGAAACGAATCAAATATGATCAAATGAACAGACAGTTGAAAGAAGAGGTAAATATGCCAGAGAAGTAGCATACAAAGATGATATCCTGTTATCTTTGTTATAATTCTGTTATCTCACATTATCGGCGTAATAAGAGATATTTACCATCTGACATTACTATCAAACTTATGCACGACTCGTTTATTGAAATGCAACCAAATATGTGTTCTAACGATACTTATAGAAATATTGTCAGTAAATTAAAAATTAGTTTTGCAGTACTTGGGAATGAAGAGTGTGAGAGGTGTACTATCTATAAAAATCATGAACTAGAACATACAAATTGTGACAACACTTGTGAGATTTGTATGAACTAAACCCTCCATAAAACTCGCTTAGTGAAAGTTGCGAATTTTACGAGCTATGCAAAACCAGTCCGTGGAGCGAAACTGAAATCTGTGTTTCGACTGACTTACAAAAAGTTATAATGCTGCCACGCCTGGAGATGTTCAAGCAAATACTGTTTACAAAACGTATAATCGTGTTTAACGAATCATTCGTGCCAACAGAAAAATTGGGAAAAAATAAGAAACCAATGGTTTCTTCAGTTATTTGGCATGAGGCAATATCAGGACGAAAAAAGGAAGACATTATTTCTTCCTTCTACAAATTTTTATTATACTACCGAGACATGAAAAAAATTAAAATATGGTTAGATAATTGCGCATCCTAGAATAAGAATTGGACATTACTATCTTTTTTGGTAGCAGTAATTAATTCTACAAATATTAATGCTGAAGAGATTGAATTGCTGAAAAATTAAACAATCTGATCCTCGTCCATATTTAAAAGAAATGGTTAAAATTAAATTTATTAGAGGCAGTACAAATTTATTTTATAAACGTGAATATGACATTAATTATGTTGAACTGCCATTTTTAAAAAAATCTTTTGAAAAAAAGGATTGCCTCTTTCTCAGATATGATCCGAACCTAAAGTAATAACCACAGAACATCGCAATCAAATATTAAAAGACATTATACCTTTAATTCCAAAAAATCGTCATAATTTTTGGAAAAATGTTTTAGTCAAAGACGATTTGTCAAAGGCAGCCAGAAATTAATTGGGATTTTTAAAAATAGTTATTTGAATTTGAATTATTTGAATTTTTATGTACATATATTTGATTTAATATAAAAATGAAATTATAATACATAAATAATAGTTTTATTTTATTATAAAAATTTTGATTGTTTTTCAAAATTGCATTTTGAACAGTACCATTTAAGTTTCTATTCCATAGTTTTAAAAAAAAATTATAATTAAAAAAGAACCATAAACGACTTATTGGGTAGGTAAGTCCAAAATGGTTCGTAAGTAAAAACTAATTTTTAATTTAATTTGTGACATCATTGACTTATTGATAAATCATAAGGAATGATTTTTATCCCTTGTGTTAGACAAAACACTATTTTGTTTATTTTTTCATAAAAAACAACATTATTTTCAATTTTTGTGTGGCGAAATTGTTGTACTTATTATAATAGTTAATATTACAAAACAATTGCATGATATGATTTTTTTTAATGTCGAATTTACGCAAAACTAGTTTGTAAACTTAAACTTCAATTTTCTCAAAACTCTTTTTTTGTAGATAAGTTAAACATCTATACGTAGACATTGTTATTGGTTTTGTTTCGTTGCATACTTTGATGTTTGGTTTTTGATTTTATTTCTTTTTATTCGAACCTATATTCACACTTACATTCAGATATTTTGTAATCAGGTTGTTCGAATATGCTTTTCATAATTTTCTTATGTTTCATCATTCCGTTACACTTTGTCGTCATTTCAGTCGTTTCAGTATACGAATTTCAATTTGTCCGAATTTCAAAACAACTCACTGTATCTCACTGATCGTTATTTGGTTTAGGAAAATGTATTTCCATTATGACTAGCTGTGAACTTTTGGTCCACCCAAATATGAATAAATCGTCTTAAATTTAATTTTTATTAAGAAAATGTTCATGGTCGTTAAATAAAATTTATAGGGACATTAAAAGAAAATTTAACGTTTTTTGTGTTGTTGCTGGCTTTTTTTTTATTTATTTTGATTGGAAATCAATAAATAATTTATTCAATGAAAATA
This sequence comes from Tipula confusa, assembly GCA_963556175.1. NCBI lineage: Eukaryota > Metazoa > Arthropoda > Insecta > Diptera > Tipulidae > Tipula > Tipula confusa. Next base: position 17,586,593 of record OY744475.1, read on the forward strand.
TCGGATAATTTTGTATTTCTTCTTCGGCTTATTAATTGTTTTTATTTTGCAAAGTAAATGAAAAGCTTTCGTTTTTAGTGTTTGTACAATGTACATGTATATAAATAGTATATGGGGAATAACATTGTTTGACACTGTAAATTTTGGTGGGTGATTTTCTGTAATTAATTTTATGTACATTTATGGAAAATTCAAAGTGATAAAGCTTGTCTTTATACAAAAATCATATTTTGTCGTCAAACGCCTACACATGTAAATAATTATGATGACGATGGTATTATGGTTTCGCGCCAATTTATAATTTAATCAAATTCCATTGTGGAATTAATGACGCAAAATCGATGTGATGGCACGTGAACATATTTAAATAAACAGATTACAGTATACATATATACAAAGATGTTTAACTGACACGAAATCAAATTATATTTTAAGATTTTTCTAAATTGGATTTATTACGTAGTCAAAAATGTTATAAAGTTCGAATCCGATGCGGTCAAAATTTAAATTACAAAGCATCTACTGCCATTAATCTGATCATATCATATAATACCACAACTTATATAATATGTACAGTATTATCTTAGCAATAAAACTTGTGTATAAATCAAACTTTATCTCCCTGAAATATCAAATACTATGTATACTAATAAATAAGTTTTAAAATAAATTATTTTTGGGATTTGAATTTTGTTGTTGTATACGTATTACAATTCCTTACGGGAGTAACAAAAGTTTATGTTGAGTCGTATGTTGGTCAAAAAAAAAATGTTAAGACTTAATGTATATAAATTCCAGGTAAACACAAATTACGGTTTAAAAGTTTTATTTGTTGATTCAAAGAAATTGATTTGCCCGAAAAAAACTTTAAATATTTGAAGCTTTTTTCATGTTTGTATGTACTTTGACTTTTATTTGTCCTGTACGTGTGATTTTATATTCAATTGGAATTTATTTCAAAGTACTTTTTTGATGTGTATTATTTATTAGTTTGGGTGTTTTTTATTATATAGACTGTATTATAAAGAAGTATCGGACTTTTGACCATTTCTTCGATTTTATTCATTTTAATTGATTTAATTCTAGGTTGAGCACGAAATAAATCCCACTGATAATACTAAAGCACTATTATAAAATGACTTTGCTTGAACTTTCCATTTCGTGTTGCGGAAATGGACGAAGCATGGGAGCACCTCGAAATCTTGCATTATAAAATATTGCGAGAATAAAATCTTTCAATTTGAAAATCTTGCATTTAATAAGAATTTCTAGTGAAACAAGGTTACATATGATGCAGATGTCAACGTAAGAGGTATATAATTTTACTGTCAATATTTTTAGAAATATTATGGGTAATAGATCATGAGCACTACAATTGGAAATTTAAATAAAAATTTCAGTTTATAAACTAATTTATTTCAAATTTATTGTTAAAAACTTAATAATAACAATAAATGTAATAAGTTTAATAATATATTTATAATATACTGTTCCGTGCACACAAATGAAACAAATAAATGAATATACCTATTAAACCCATTATAATCTACTGTAATTTGTTAAAGGCCTTTGACAATCTATACCATTTTACTATATTTTACTATAGATCAGGTCGGGTCAAGATTAAACTACAAACGAAAATGCTGCCATCTTTTGTAAAGTGGTATGTTTGATTATGCAAAATATGAATTATAAATATATTATGTGGCGAATAATTCTAATTGTATATAAATAGACTGCAACGAACATAACCCCTGTTGAAATTATCTCGTACAGCAACAAATTTAAAACAAGAAAAAATCTTGGCCGACTTTGATTTTTATTCAAACTGTTTTTCTTTCTTATTTTGAGCTACTTTGTTGATTTGAAATGATTTAAGGAACAATATAACAAAAAAAACTTCCAGTTATGTTTGGTACTATATACTTTGATCGTGCTGCCCCTTTCGGAAAACATAGCTAACACTACATACTTTGATCGTGCTGCCTCTTGCGAAAAATATGGTATACTAAATACTTTGATCGTGGCACCTCTTTCGGACATGACCTATAACTATACCATTTTCAGTAATCTATTACATTATTGGTTTCTAATTTTGTATTAAAAGAGAGAGGAAAGGTGACATAAATTTACTTCAACAAAATTTAACACGTTTAAGAACATAATATACAACGATTTATTATATGACACCGGTTGTATAGTGATGGTTAAGGTGTTAGCTTAAGCACACCGCGGTCCTGAGATCGATCTACAACACCAATCATGTGTAAAATCTTTCGTTGGGCTGACCACCTATAATGATTCGTCAATTGTTAAAAAGAGATCTCAGTAAAAGGTTAATTCTGGCCTATAATGCTGTTGTTTTTAACAACTGACAATTTTTTGTTTTTGACAATTCTCTTTAAAAAATTATTCATTTTATTCTTCTATTTTGCGTTATCGTAATTTATTTTTTAGGAAGTCGCGTTCCCTAGACTTAACACTTTCTATGTTAGTCTTTGCCACGGTTAATTTCATTGCTACATTTTTGATTATTGTATAAACTCTAGCATGGCTTTATCCGACGTTAACTTTAAGGCGTCTGTGCCCCGCTTACATACTTTATTGCGTTCGTGGAGTTTTCAGAACCTATGTCTGCATCTGCTATCGACCAAAATTGCGGACTATATGATTGTTTTCCCACAATTTGTTTTTTTTTAAACTACTGTCCAATTGCACTTGGTTCACTATCAGTAAATTTTGCATATGTAGAACTGGTAATAAGCACTTATTTCATTGGGTGGTACGAAAGCCAAACTTTTTTTCATTCGAATTTGGATAAAAAAAAATTCCGAACTCGCATATTTAGAAACTAACTCTTCCTTTTGAACTCTCCGCCATAATGGCTGACCAAAATGATACGGCTTCCGAAAAGCTTAAGCTGACGATAAATAGCTTTCTTTAAGCGTATTCCTTGTTCCAACGAAATATTTTTGAGGTTAAAAGATAGTAGTTGCTCAAACACCAGCACCGACTTTTTGCTTATTAAATCAAACAGTGATGGAACTATTGGGCCTTCAATTCAATAATGAATCGAAAAAAGTTTAATTTTGGATGGAACTATACGTGGAAAGTCTTATCCATAATCCAGCAACTGAATTCAGAAACAAATGCTAAAACTAAAATATTTTTTGAAATTTTAATTTACTTACCAAACCTTATGGTATTTCTAAAACTTCTGGAAAACATATGAATATGAAAATATGACATGGATATGATGATTGAATAAAAACAAAATACTACTATGATTTGATTATTTATATTGTGTGCAAATGCAATTTCAACAGCACAGTGGAATTTACTATAGAATGGTTTGTTATCTTGCATAACAATTTCCCGCACATCTATAGAATCGCGTAAGATTATATAAAAATGCAAGATTTTGTAATTACAAGATTTAGTGATCCACCGAAGCCAGATTTATCTCTCTTATACTCAATAATTGAAAGGTATGTAAGTTGTATCTCCGTGATTATACTGTTTATGCAACTACATTAACTGCAACACGAGGTTTATGGTATCATCAAGCCAGTGAACAAAGTGGCGGTAGACGTGAACAATAAGGTGGATTTGATCAGCCATACAAAATAACAGGCTCAAGTTTATTAGGGTAATTAAATGACGCTATAACACCAGCAATAATATACACAATAAACTAATTACAAGCGCTGGTTTATTGAATATGTCCAAAATAAAAAACAGGATGAGAATATGGGTATGATTAAAGAATTGGAGAGCAAACGACTACTAGAATTTGAGGTGTTGCTCGCCTAACAACACACACTGCTTTGGGATAAACACCTTTAAATTTACATCGCTTCTGAGCAGAAAATCACAGTGATGAATGTAACTTATGATGCAGTGACACTTTTGTTCACTGTGATATACTGTAGTGCTCCTCGCACTTTAAAAATGGCAGTTAGCATAGTCTTCTTTCCTCATAAAAAAACCCTAAAATATTGAAACAAAAATTAAGAATAGATAGCTATACAACTTAGGTTGATGGTGTCAATAACAAACAACAGGTTTTGCATACTGGCTTACCACCAGGATCACATTTGTGTATAACCCAGATATTGGAAAGGTAAACTAAATCTACAGTATTAACTGTCGAAGATATATAAAAGAAGGGTTTAGAAAATGGGTGACTGGCGGCAAATCAACTCCAAACAAGAGCTACATGTAAGATGAAGCAGTAAAACGCGAGAGCGTAATTGTAAAAGTGATGGATATTGTTAGCCAATTTCTAGTAAAACCGACACTGGTTTACATTTGTAAAAAATACTTGCCGTATTGATAGATAATTGAGAATGATTTAGTATGATGCCGATATGTTTATAGTCTAAAGAAGGCCAACATTTTAAATATCGATATTCTAGAGCTATCATAAAGTACTAATCAAGAACTTCACCGATGTATAGTTGTATATTTCTAAGCGGTATCGATTAAAAGCAGCAAGACTTTTTGAGACTATAAAGTGCTAAAAGTATAAATTGAGTGAAACCTGTTTAATCCTAAACGATCGTTTTAGTAAAAAAATCTAGATGAATCGGAGACAGAGCCATACAATTTGTAACAATATCATGGTCGGGGCCATTCGAATATTGCTTTTTTATTGACTTAGCTTTTCTTAAAAAAAACAATAAAATAAAACTTTTGTACAAAAAAAAACTTGTGGTTATCAAAATTCTGTATACATATAAATTGAATATTCACGTACTGCTTAAAGTAATCAAATAACAACTGCACTAGCAATTTATATATCGATGCGACATCAAATTGAAAATCTGATTGCACTGTATTGAATTGCCACACAACAAGTTTTATTGTTAGCCATTTGATTAGTTCTTGGAAACCAGTATGGTATATACAAGATAAAAAGCTTTAGATTATTGTCAATTCCATATCATGCATACTAGTATTTTTATAAAATTAAGTGGCACTATTAATAGTATGTGGCTTTGGAAGGCATTAACATTTTCCATATAACATATACAAAAAAATCAGTTCTAACTGAAAAGATTACCTTGCACATAATTCGATAAAATCTTAAAAAGCTCTTTACGTGCGAAGACAAATTAGCTTTTCAAGAAAGATATAAATATGTTCAAGGACTCTAGGATTTATAAAACAAAATACTTCTATAAATAATAAACACGAAATAATCACACCATTAATAAATGTCATACACAATTTTTTTTTGTTCTCAAAGATTTATCTTGGTTGTATACTTGGTTGTTAACACACATACACACAAAATCCTTCATATGACACAAGTAGTAAATTCTAAGATAGGTAATATATAAGTGTATACAGTCTAACAATTTTGTAATATGATACATTCAATTAGATAAAATAAAATAATTTAATCACCTCATAATAGCATACATTATTCTTTCTTTTTATAAAATCCTTTACAACACAGTTGTATACTCGTATAAATATATACTTTATATATAGTATAGTTGAGTAGTAATAATAACCATTAAAGTAATGAATAAAGGAAGCAAATAAAAATTCCTTTTTTATATGTACGTGATCAACATACAATGTACTGGAAGGGAAGAGTTAAAAAAATGTTTGGGTGAAATAAAATTTATTTAAATTTTTTTTACTTTTCAACAAACTAACAATGTTTTAATTATAATTTTTATCACATGTATTAAAAAGGATATTATATAAAATATAAAATAGAAAAGCTATTCCAAAAAAAAATGTTAAAAGTTTTCACGTTTATCACTTAAATAATTTTTTAATTTAGGTAGATTTATATTATTTTAAGGATTTTCCATTAAAGAATATACACTCCTCTGTTGGTAGACTAGTTCGATTATTTTTTACAACTACCACTTTATTTATCAGTTGTTTGTTTATTTCTATGTTCATTTTCTCAAACCAACTAAATTCCTTTCCAGTTATGCTTTAACTTAACGACCACTGCTGTTTTGTATCAAAAGGCATGTAAAAACGCAAACCGGACGTATTAAAAAATAACATAATGGTTTTTGTTAGTAAGACCTACTATATTTGATTATCTGCTCGGAAAGCGCTAATTTAGCGATGAGTATCATCACCTGATCCTGGTGAGTAATATCAATACTAAAACAATCTAGTCGTTTTGTTTTATATAATATTCTTGTCATTCTTCATTTGTCGTTCTTTTTTAGATTGTGGCTATATACAGCTATGAACTGATATAAAATTAGATATTAGGCACAACTTTATCCCTCTTTCAAAATGATTTAAATCGAACCCAAAATATTAATAATAGTTATATTATTAATATTAATATTAATATGATAATAGTAATATTTACCACATAAGTGATAAATATAACTACTAAAGAAGGTTTGTGCAATTATATTACAGGGCACCGAGGTTCAGTTAGTTATGATACACACGAATACTAATAAATAACCTTTAGCAGTTTTGGCACCCCTTCTTCGATGGTCTTATAATGGTATTGGTCCAGCAAAATCAACTCCAACATTATGAAATGCCTTGAAGGGGGACATTCTAGAATTAGCCCTGCCATCAATCGTGTTCCTGTTCTTCTGCAATGTCTGAGGCATGTAACACAAAAGGAATGGTTCACCAGGATGAAAGTATCGAAGGTGGAAGTAATTGATAATTGAAAATGTGGCAGGATGTTTTGAAAGTAAGATTATTGAGTGTTTAGTTTTGTAGGAGTATGTTGAATTACCAAGCCATCCTCCGATTTGAACAAGTCTATTCCCATCTAGAAATGACGTTAGACCCTTTAATTTAATTAGTTTCTAGCCATATTTTCTCGACTGTAATGTATTGAGTTCTGTGGAAAACGAATCTTCTTGAACCCACTCCAAACATTGAGTAGCGGCCTCTTTCAACTCTATGTTTTCTAAGAATCCTTCTCTCTTTGGCGTCTTTGACTTGTTGCAGATGAATCTTTTAATGAAACAAAGCACTCGAATCCGTTTTGCCCATGACGAATATTTTAAACGCAATTGCTGCAATAATCTTTCCTTTGCTTTTACTTCTAGTAATTTCAATGCAACTGCCATTTCCTCCTTAGACATCGTTTAGTTATTGATAGTGCATTCTTGTTTGGGTATATTGTCACCTCTCAACTATTGTTGCCTATGTAACAACTCGTGGCCCACGAGATGGATATATTTTTCTGCTTGCACAATCTGCAGGATTATCCTTAATCTAACAACAAGGCCAGTGCTTCCGTGAAATGACATCTAGTATTTGTGCTGTATGGCTATACCTATGTAACACTTTCATTTTTTAGGATGATCTAATAACCTTGCCAGATCCGTTGTAGAATCGGTCCACGCGTAAATATTTGAAGTAGGCAATGCTCCTGTTTTCTTCATTAACTTGATCAGTTTTGCTAGTAGTAGTGCTCCACAGAGTTTAAGCGAGGGTAACGATATTAGCCGCATTGGTGCCACTTACGTTTTTGCTGTCACCAATTGAGTTGAATGTGCACCAGGGGTACCTCTTTGCTTGTAGACTACGGCAGCGAACGATATTTCACTTGCATCTGAGAAACAATGGAAGTCTAACATCACTTCATACGAACCTCGGTTGATTTGATGCACACATCTCGCCGTCATTCCTACTCGTTTGCTGTTTCTGTGGGAAGTTTTTCCATCCAAGTTTTTTCAACCGAAGCCTTTAGAACAAAATTTTGATATCTATTACCACTGGATTAAACCATCCCATCGGAACATACATTTTATAGATGAATTTGCTTTGTTTACATCGTATATCGAAATAAAACGTATCTGTCTTCGTATTCCGAAATTACTACAATGTTTGTGGTCTCTTGAGAAGGAAAAACCTGCTTATTATTTGATTAGCATTTCCGCAAATTGAATCCAGCTTTACTGAAAATAGCTGTTAAGTTGTTATGTATTTCCTTTGCACTTTCGATATTTTCCGCCCGGCTTGGAAATGATCCACAAAAAATAGCTTCGATTGCACTAATTTTCGTTGTATTACTTGTGTGAATTTTAGCCATATAAGATGTTCATCTGGTATAGTTATCTGTGGCCATGGGGAGAATTGAACTTGGGACCAAGTTCGGAAAAGTTCTACTAAAATACCATGTACAATTTAAAATAAAAAATATAAAAGTTATGGAATGCTATGTTTCTTACCTCGCAGGACGGTATCACATGATGGTCCGAAGAAGTAAGTTGTTTGCTTTAGGAAAATGAAAAAATGATCATGATTTCCACAGAAAGTGATGAGAAAAAGCCCAGAACGATGTTAAAGTGAAATTAAATATTTGCTGGTCTTCAAATCGAAAATATAATCTGCCGTATTTTTAAGGGAACTCTAAGTGAGCTAGGGGATGAACTCTCATTTCCTTGTGCTAAGAACAACAACCAACTAATTTAAACAAGAGTATGGATCGAAGCGAGGAAACACAAGCATTTTAGAGATAGCCTGATACAACAAATATCGATAGTATGTCTTGAAACTGGATGAAAAATGGAACCGAAATAGGTGCCAAATTATTGGTTCCTATAAGGTCGGAGGTCAAACATAAATTACTTCCTATAAATTCAGATCATTTCATTGTGACTTTACATTTGCCAAAAATCAAATCGGTGCCAACATTTTTGATTAACCTTAGCTCAAGCTACTTATACCTAAACAATGTAATTGGCTGATGTAGTTAGAATTTACTTTTCGTAAAAGTGCGAAACATATTCGTCAATCTAATCTAGAAAAGTAAGAATTATCTTCCTAAAATGAACAAGGTGCTTCCGTATACAAATGATATCTACGAGATGAGACTGGACTAAATGGCAGCGGTGTGAAAAAAGTAAAGTCCATAATTTATCAAATACTCGGGGAAAATAGTTATAATACAGTTGTACACTCACATTGAACATCCTTAAAATAAAATTCTCTCTGTTCCCCATAATTAGTTGTTGGAAAAATGGTTGGAAAAATGGTTTAACATTTTACAAGATTGATTTGGAGTGTACGCAAGTTGTTTTTGTAAGAGGGAAAATCTAATAAAAGTAACGTCAATATCGATGGTCGCTGTTAATGAACGTAGAAACTTATAAGTTGACAAATATTACTCATGACCTTATTTGACCAAAATTAGCTAATTTTGATCACTTTATATCAAAGTTACCAAGGGAAATGCTTCGAAATCAGAACTTCAACTTTATTGATATTGTCATCAGTAACTTTCAAAACTGCAAGAAAGGTAATTTGATTGACGTGTTAGATGTAAAACTTTTAATTTGCCTGGAGTGCGTTCCTTAACTCTACATTGTAGAACATTGTAACAACTGTCATTGTAAGAATGTAACAATTATGGTTTACAATGACATGGTTTCAAACGTCAAGTCAAAATATAAAAAAAATATATAAAGAAAAATTATATTTATAGTAGTGTGCGATATTTATTATCGTTGTCTTAGCAACGAAAAAATTCAAATTTGTATTATATGGAATTGGTGTATTCCAATACTAAGTTTTAGTTAGAGTGTCAAATAGCAGGTGCGCTACTTACCATGTGTTTAGTACTTTTTGATGTAAAAAATTTAAATTTGAAAAGAAAACTAAAAAAATTAAACTGTAGTGTATCTATAAATTTTCGATTTATATGCTTGAAAATTATGTTAAAAAAAAAATCTATTTTATTTGAATTTCAAATCCAATTCCAATTCCATAGTCACATAAAATACGGCTATTATTTTTACGTGTTTTATTTCATTTTGAATTTGAATACCACTAAAAACAAAAGTTCTATCTTGACAGCTACAAGTCTACTATCGAGTAAAGTTGAAAATGACGTTTAAAACAATAAGGAAAATAGTTTATGAATGCAAAAACTGAAAAGCGTTAAAAAAAAAACATTATATCTAGTACGTAAGTGGAATAGTAAATAGTTAGCGTATTTTATTGAACACAAGCATTGAATAACCATAAATAGAAGGTGACACCGCTAACTTTGCAGCGACATATGAGCCAAGTGTTAATAAATTGTACTACGAAATAAATATTTCTGTGTCTTTGCTAAATTATGTCCACGAAAATTTTTTATTTTATGTAATTGGTACGTTTATATTTCCAATTTAAAAATGTGTTTGTTGGAATACATGTGTTTATTAGATGAATGTGTTTGTTAGTAGGTAGTAAAATGTGTGAAGATTTAAAAAACAAAAATAAACAAACTAACAGCAACATTTTTTTTATTCTTTTCTTTTGATCAAAAATTAAACATAATTTTAACTCGTAAGGAGAAAATAAAATTTCTTGGTATCAATTGATTTTATTTTTCAGCGATTTGATCGTTTTTTTTTTTTTTTTGATCACACGATATTATTCATTAATTAACAGGATTTATATCGTTCCCTTGTGTTTACAACAGAATTTTTATCTTCATCTATGTAAGATTTCTATACATTTTGAATGAAATTTTGTTTTAAATTTTAATTTTAAGTTAATATTATAAATAAAATTTGATAATTTTTATTAACAACAAGTTTGCTTTTACATAGAGTTTCGCTGCCATATTGTGCCATCCTTCCCTTTTCGCTCATTCGCTTCTGTCTGTTCATCATCACTAGAATTATTTTCCTTTTACACCTTAATCCAAACTGGAATGTCTTCACGCAAAAATTAGTACATGGTATTTAGTTTCCAATCGCAAAACTAGAGATATAAACACCGACAATTAAACACCGTAGCGGTTTCGAATACAAATAGAGGAGGGATGCTAAAGGGTTTTTCCATTATCCAAATACGATCGCTGATTGTATGATCATAAATATGACCATTTTTTGAAAAAGTTTGCGGTCACTTTCAAATCGGCCACTTTTTGCAAATGATCAGTTTACAGATACGGTCACTTTTACTTGTTTTACTAAACTCGGGTTCGCCTCCAATTGTATTTTATTTTTGTACCTAGATTATCTGTAAAAGACAAGTAAGGTACCATAAAATTAACGTAATTTTTTTTCAATCGCTTCCATTTTAAACAAAAAAATGTATGGCACTCGAGAAGCTATCTTTTGTTTTTGACTTTTGAAATGCATTATTTAGTCTATCGTGAGATTTGATGAATTCCATCAAAAAAAATCTTGGCATTATAATATTTGCAGGCGTCATTCGAACCAAAAACGAACAAAAGCTAGAGTAGTGGAGAATGCTTTCTCATCCTCTTTACCGCACTACTATAGGTGTACAGCGCTGTTATACGATAAACCGATATATCGTATTTGATAATGGGATTACTTGTGCGCAACGATTACTAATATATGTCTTGTATTGAATCGGAATCTACGAGAGTGTTTTGTAGCTGGGGAAAACATAACAGTTGATAAACAGCTGTTCGCATATCGAGGTGGTACGCATTTCACGCATTACATTCCATGAAAACCTGCCAGATATGGAATTAAAGTATGGTTGGTGTGTGACTTCACTTCCTCGTTTATATATTGAAAGGTAAAATGTACACTGGAATGACTCCAAACTCATAAAGAGAAAGTAATCAAAGAAAATGAGTTGTGAAGTATCTATGCTGCACTCTTTTTAGTAGTAGCGGTCGAAATATAACATGTGGCAATTTTTTTACCAGCAATAATTTAGCTTTTAGTTTGATATGCGACCACAATTTATCAATTTTAGGAACAGTAAGCAAAAGACGGAGATTCGTACCAGTGGAATTCTTAGTCGTGCAAGGCAAAACACAACCTGCCGAATAACGGGTTTTCGAACATCACAATGTGTTCTTATATTTCCAAAAAAAAATAATGCTGTGATGCTTTTATCTACCATGCATTATGATAAGGAAACACAAGGATTAGCAAATAAACCAACAATGATTCTAGATTACAACAGAACCAAGGGCGGCGTGGACAATATGGACAAAATGCTGGGGGAGTACTCATGCAAAAGGAAGATTCGTTTACGTTACTGGCCACTCGATTCGTTACTGGCCACTGGGATTATTTTATAACATTTTAGATGTGGCGGCTTTAGCAGTACATATAGTATATATGGAGAATAATCCAGTCCTAAAAACCAACTCCAGTCACCGGCGTAAATTTCTACAACGGTTTTGCGAGCAGTTGCTGCTTATGTCTGAAATTAGCAAGCGTTCCCAGAATTACCTACCAAAAATGGTATGGAAAGTATGTTGGGCACTACTTTCGTTGCTATGTGGTAATGCTTTTAGGATCCGAATATGATTGAATGGATAGTCAATTTACTGATTCTTGATTTAAAACCAACGTTTGAAATGGCAACGTTTAAAAGAATGATTTTCGATGGCTGGTTATAGCTTGGAGAAATAAACTTAAACAATCCCCACTCCAGTTCATTTAAAACAAAAAAATATGGTCGAGTTGTATATCAGAACATTCAATACATAAAAAGTACAATAAATTTAACAAAATCTAAAGAATCCTTTTTGGAAAATGTTTATAACCATAAAACGCTCCGTAAAGTGGATATTGACTTGGAAACGAGTAAAAAAACGACCTGTCTATTGCTTTAATGGATTATCTCAAACAATCCATGATACGCTACAATTATGGAATTACCTAAAAAAAGAGAACTAATTGTACCTAATCACATCTCATTTAAATACGGATTGTTTAGAAAATACCATTTCTGTTGTGAGAAATAATAGAGGATCATATGAAAAAAATCCGTCTGCATTTCGGCTTCATAAAAATTTAAAGCAAATGTGCTTTTATAATATTATTGCTCCAGATACAACATCTTATGAAACTTCTGATGCTTCAGTTATTTTGAATATGGCAGATGTAGAAAGTAATAACACTAATAAATATAATGCATTTTTTTGATTTTTAAACTTAAAATAATTATTGATTAAAGATTTTGTGAGTCCTGAAAACTCTAACAGTACCACAGAAGCGTCAGCATCTACCTATGTCGATGAAATACCCAGTAATATAATGTCCTTTTTGGAATGTGAGAGTTTTAAATTATTATTATAGTACCTATAAAGATTATAATTTTATAGTAAGTAATGATTAATAAAAATTTTATTTATACAGGTAATATGAGCAATAATGTTATTGACGATTGTGAACAATACGATGAAGTAAAATGTCTGCGAATTGGATGATACTGATACGGATGAAGAAGCCAATGAAGCTGAACCAACTATTCAAGCCATGTCAATTACATATTTTTCTGGGTACCTAGCACATGCTGTATCAAAAAAGACAAATTGTACGATATGTAAAAATGTTATGTACAAAGATCAACCAACTCAACATCAAAGCTATACACATATAGAGCTACTTATTAAAATCGCCAGTATGAAAAAACTACAAATGGTGGTTTAGCATTACCAACAGAAGTTTTTGTAAAATTAATAAAAAAAATAATTAAGATTTTTGAGGATTATTTTGATACAATCTGTTTCAAACACAAAGTAGTTGACAAACTTTATAATTTGTGCGAATACCAATACAAAACTTCTTGTCGCATTAAATAACATAAAAAAAATAATTATGCATACATTAAGAGTACTTTTACGTGCAAAAATCCATAGAATTATTTCTAAAGCAAAAAGTACCAAAAAAAAATTAAGAAAATTTGATATACTTAATCATTTTTAAAATATGAATTAAATGACCTTGGACATAAACATAAACATTTTGTGTTTCGTTTTTTATTTAGATTTTCCTGTTGAATTCCACTGGTTTTGTATTGACATTAGTTTTGACTGTATGTGTTTATATTCGCACTGAATAAACAATGTAAAAAGAAAAATCATAAAGTTTTTTTTTTTTTTTTTTTTATATAGTTGATACTTAAACCCTTAATTTAAATTTATCTAAGATACAAATGCATACAGCGCTATAACAACTACGTAGCGGCGGAAACGTTTGGTGTCACTTCTATATATGGTTATTCAATGACACAAGAATAAGAATTAAAATGAAAAATAGGGGACATTTTTAATATAAAACCTACAGAAAGTTGGATTAAAATTCAAATGCATGCTAATGTTGTTGTAAAATTCCCAATAAAATATAGCTAATATTATATTAATTTCCCGCAGTGGTTGATATATAAAGGTATTTGCATCGAACCGTTCATATGTGAACCGTTTATTATCAAACTGGATCTTGGAAGTTATGGTAATATGCGAGTTGCTTACGAGCACAGGATTAAAATGTAGTGTTTTTGATTCTAGAACTGGAATTAAAATACTACATTTTTCAGATTACGATGTAAAAATATATAATAAAATTTATTTTTTTAGGTTTACATCTTACCATTTGCAATCATACTATAGCCTGATGTACTATAATTTTCATGACGCTGTACCTGAAAATTATTTATTAATTGTAAAAAACCCAAAATCTTGTACCTACTTAAATGAAAATATTAGATACAGGATAAGAAACAAGTATACATGGCATTGACCTTACAAAAAAAAAAAAAAAAAAAAAAACACCGTCTTCAACTAACTGAATAAAAGACTTCCTGTGGAATATTTCGTGCGGTGTTCTTATCATTCCAAATTAAATTTGTTCATTATTTAGGTTTTGTCATTTGAAAAAATAAAAAAGGTAAAAAATAATTTTAATCCTTTTCTAAGAATTTATTTTTTATCATAAAACAACATCCAATTTTAGATACTTCTGCGTTCACCGCCCCTCATACTAAAATAATGGTGATGTCCATTGCTCGTCTCATTATCTTCGCGCTCAATTTAGCTAAAAATATCATTTTTTAATTATTTTAGGATGAACAAAAAAATTCTTCTAACGCGACTTAAAATTAAAAGTGGTCTATGGTTTTGTTTTTGTTTTGGATCCCGTAATTAATTAATTAAATAGATAAATTGATTTGCATACTATTTACAATATATATATACATCTATATAATGTAATTAATTAATTGATTGATGTGCGCGGTGAACCCAAAATCAAATAAAGTTTTACGAAGAGAAGTTTTGTAATTAAATAATTAATTTGGCCTTACCTATCTATCTATATATCTATCTATTTACTAACAGATAATAGAAATAGAATTTGTAAATTGTATTTTTGAGTTTAAAATACAAGAGTAATATCCGATAAGCATTAAAACAAAAATAAAAATTTTCCTAATTTACATAATTTGCTTTATTTGATAATATGTATGTTAATTTTCCGACTCACAGTCTTCCTATTTTGCATGTGTTCGATACATACATGTATCTAAAAACACAAATCGGAAATTATTTTAAATTAACATAAATTACAAAATAACATTTCAATTACTTTTATAACAATTATACATTAAATAATGTAATTGAGGGAATCATTCATGCAGAATTGACATTATGTATGTATGTATATGTATTTATTGTAGAGATGAAAGTGATTTTTCTATGAATATATTATGAAAATTGAATTTCCGAAAATATTTTATTATATTGGTTTAGTGAAGTAGATCCACCTTGACCATTAATCATCCCGTTAGCTATTTTAGCCCATTTTTCAATTTGTATACCTAATGCATATAATTACAAACCAAATTATGTAACAACACAATCGGTTATATAATTCATAAAGTTGGTTCGGTAGTTGATTTTGATATTTTTTGTTAGTACAATCCTAAAGTTGAATATACGTCCATTTAGGTTTTAGAATCAACCGAGAATGTACCACTTTATTGTGGGTAAAGTTAACTCTGATATTTATTCAATAAGCCAACAAATCTTCCTAACCTAATGGTATGTTGAGTGGTTCCTGGAAAACCAGTTTTTTTGTAACTTTACACGTATGAGCTGTGAAGTTTTTAACAAGTTGCTCAAAATACTTCACACGTCAAGACACACAATTTTAACAAGCTTTTAGAAATTGCATATTGCTAAACCATTAATTTGTTGGTATCAAAAAACCCCAACAGTTTTAAAAACTTTGGGCGTACAAGTTTTATTGCTTTAAACAAGTTGCTCAATATGGGTTTGACGGTAATTACTCGTCAAACTACACAATCATTACAAATTACGAATTAAATCGTAATTTACCTCATAAACACAATTAGTACCATATTAAGAGTCTTTGATGACTTAAACAACTCATTTGGCACGATAAAAAGGCAAATAAAGTGAAACATGCCATAACACTCCAGGAGAAGATAACGATGTCTATTATGGACCTTTCTGTACCGAGTAGTACTAGACAGTGTCTTGTATAAATTAGGCAATAATCACGCCGATACGGAGCAAAAAACGATGAAGCAGATCAAATATTGAGCTACACTCAACTGAGAAAAACCAAATTCAGTTAAAAGCAGTCATAATTTAGTTTTTTATCAATTTAATTTTTGACGCAATTCGACTCTTGACTGCTAACTATTTGTATGTTAGCGTAATCAAACAGAGCAAGGTGGTTGATCACTGTGGCCGCATTTGTTTCCTTTAATTCTATAAGAGTTACCTTTTATTTTGGTTAGCTGAGACAATTCAATAACAAAGGCCTGTGAATGCATGTGATTGGTGTGTGGCCACCGACCGGTGATCTCATTGAACTCAACAGCTAGTGTGAAATATGCAATCGGTATAATTAATGCGAATTATAGGTAATTGAAACTACCTATCACTATATGGACTATATCCTGGAAAATAATGTGGTGTGAATATTTTAAGAAGTGATTTGAGAGGAGCAATGGGTAGCATTGTGTATGTGCCTTGATTATTAACCGTTCGTAGGTAATAAAGGTGCTCATTGATAATTTATTTTACCAATTCTGAAGTAAATAATAGCTGGAGTCTAAATATTTCGTTCTATTAACATACGGAATCAGTTCTGATAAATGAATCTTTTTGGTATTTCGGTTAGATTGGTGACATATTTTCGATTTCTTTAGTCTTATGCGCCACCATTTTATCCAGTTAACATCTTTGTTAGTTTTAGTCTCGTTTGCTCACATGATAGAGCCTGTTACAATAATACATTATAACGGACTCCTTATTTTAATATCACATTGAAGTGAATAAATTTTGAGGGCATTCCGTCTACTTGCCGTTTAACAAGCGCTCCTCTTGTTTAACAGCAACCAAATAGATAAAAAACCTAAGGCAAACACACCGTTTTCGCGTCAACAAAACAAGGTAACCGCATTTATTTTTAAACCCAACCTTATACAAACTGCCCATTTTTATTACCATCTAATTCGACAGGCGAACCTAAAGGTAATTAAAAAGTGAAAATAAAAACAAGAGCATGAGTAACAACGAAAATCGTTAGCAGGTCGACATGGACTCCAAACCACAAAAATTGTATCCACAAATTCAGCCCAACAATATTCGTGGCTAGTTCGATCTAGTGGACATACAATTCCATCTTCAGACCATCACACCCTCAAAATACTGGTTTCTAAATGTAATGGCCGCAATTCCAGTATCATTATATCCATTTACTATTCAGGACGTGCTCACAGATCCACCAAACGTCAGCCAGTACGAATAAATTAAGGCGTTGCTCCTGGCAAAATGGCCACCTTTCGATGAGCACCAACTGGAGATGCTCTATGAGTGGAAAGGACATGCGATTGATGACCATTACAAGCGCTTATGTACGTTCGTTATGGACACGTAAAATACCTGAGATTATTTGTATTTCATTTGCCGTTCAACCAGATACGATAAAACTTGATCTCCTGGCTAAGATGGCAGACAGGATGCACGAGAGAATCAGGGTCACAAGCCAAGATTTATGCAACCGACCATTTCGGTGCTTTCGGTGCTACCGGTTCGATGTTTTATCAGCTAATGACACGATTATAAATAATTACGGCATGACGTTGATCAGGGAAATCTCGGACTTAAACGTTTAACGTTAACGCAAGCATTCATTCTATAGCAGATGCGAATTACTCGATCAAAGGTGCCAATTCATTAGCAAGTTCAGTCTTCTTGTCGATCTTAATCGCAAACGGCTGAGTGATTTAGTGACTCAGCTGTCAAACAATGCTACAACTTTCTGGGTCGTTACAGCCACCCCATTCGTTTCAACATTGAAAACGGTTATGGCACGCTACTAAAGAAGTAACAATCCCTAAAAGTGGAACTAAGCTACAATTTATCCGAAAACATAATTAGTATATAATTTTCATACGATAGGTCGTTTACCTAGATCCAATACGCCACAAAACTGTATATACCAAATCCTCACTTATTTGGACTTTGGAATTTGGTGACCATCGGTATTTTCTGTCTCTTGCCCGCTATACATATGGTCAAGAAAAAAGATCTAGATTGGAGACTGTGGTGATTATTAAAGGCTCAATATATACAGTCTCAGTACCAGATCTTTACCCGATCCCCCACATTCAAAAGTTCTCATCAGGGCATATCATTTATTTCTCGTCTCGTCTAAATTAAAACAATTTTTCCAAACTCCTACCACCGGCTTATAACAAAATTTCGGTTCAAAAGCCCAAAACAGCTAAATATTACTTTTTTTAAAATTCCAAAAACCAGTCACATATCTCAAAAATAAATCGGAAACATAGCGTTATTTGTATACTAAACGACGCTAAAATTTCGGTATCACAACCGACGAATCAAAAGCTACTGTCAGATCAGTACTTACAACTGTACAAAAACGTGACTGTACAAAAAACGAATTCTTTACCAAGAAATTCATAGTAGCTGAATGAAAATTCGCAGCATTTGACAAGGAATTACTTGCAATGTATCTGTCAATAAAGCACTTCGGATGTCACCATCTTCAGCGATCACAAATCGCTGACCAGAGAAATTTAGACAAACGTGGTGATCAAACAAACGCAATTATAATTTAATACAAACTAGAGCTTCTTAAAATGCCTGGCTATTTACTCGACAGCCTGAAGCGTATTGCATGATTGATATGTCAGCTCAGACCATTGTCACTTTTCGTAAACAATTACATTTCCCGATATGGCATTCCGCTCACTATCACGAGTGGCCAAGAAACGTAATTAAGTCCAAATCAAAATACAAACAACCGCTTATCACCTTCAAGCGAATGGTAATATGGTTTAACGATTTCATCAACCACTCAAAGCTGACTCAAGGCAATACAATACTTTGGAGCTCAGAAATATCTATATTGTTCTAGTATTCGAGCCATGGTCAATGAAGATGTTAAATGATTCACAATCTGAGATGTTTTATAATCTTGATTATTTTTATGAAAATAATCAAGTGACACATTCATTGTCCTCACAGCAACTCGATCATCTGCACATAGCAATATACTTGTTTCAAACTCACGTGATTTGGTTTTTAAGGAAAGTCACAGCCTCCGTATGAAGGACCGTATAAGAAAGTTACGAGACTTTGTTGTTTTGATCAAGGGAAAACAACAATCCTATCGATTGAATATAACCAGCAGACGGGATACTCTGTTTCGCTGAACGAATTACAGTCTGTTTGCATCAATGATGACAACACTTTTTCACAAGGCTCCTCAACTGCGTGGTAGTGTGGCTGTCATAATTATTTATAAGTAAATAATTCTACACCACACAACGAAATTCAAATGCAATCCAAACCAAACTTTTGTTAGTCATGCTAATCACATTTCACTTCAATTGCCTTAGGCGCCAATGCACATTACACAATATGCAATTTGTTGCAAGTGTAGAGCTATATTTCCGTACTACTTTCCGTACTTCAAATTAAGCAAAGACACAAAATTACTACTGTGGAAACAATGCCATTTCTTTGTCGGTAAAAAATTTTTTTATCGATATATCATTGACTTTTAATGTCATAAATTTAAAATGTGTTTATACGTACATGAGGTAAGTTTTTAATTTTTACACAAAATAATTATTTAAATTTTACCCTAATAGAATTTAATATATTTAGTTTATTTTAACAGTGTGCATTTTAACATTTTTTTAATAAAGTTTCATTACTAAATTTGTAAATTTGTATACCCATAAAAAATGGGGTAGTATTTAAGAGGACATGGTAACATGACATAATAATAATTTGTTTATGGAATCGTGTTTAATATTTGTAAGTATTTATTTTATATAATTAAAAAAATATTAATAGAAAAAATATTAATTTCTTACGAATATACGTCATGTACGTACAAACACATTTGGAATTTATTACATTAAAAGTCAAAGATATATCGATAAAAAATGTATTTACCGAAAAAGAAATTGATACAAGATTGTATTGTTTCCACAATAGTAATTTTGTGTCTTTGCTTAATTTGGAGTATACGAAAGTAGTACGAAAATACAGACCGATTGTCGCACTTGCGACAAATTGCATATTGGGAAATATTGTGCAATTGTATGTAAACATATTGGGAAATATTTTTATGTACCAGCGAAATGTAAGTCAAATAGGGTGACTCTTCATATTCGGTGCACTTTCATATTTATATGCATTTGGGTTATATACGAATCACCCAGTTTTCACTCATTGGCTGTTGCAATTAAAAACAAGACTAAAATGATTGGCCAGCGACCAATGGTCTTTTGCTCATATTGAGTTTGAGTACACATCGATCTTGTCTTGCAATTACCTCAGTTAATCAAAATTTCTAAATCTGAAATACGTTATGAGATAAATAAATACCTGAATACCTCATGAGAGTTAGTATCACTCGGGATTATATTTGTTTCCCAAAATACGTAACGACTCGTGACCGACTAAAGTAACAATGAAACTAACCACACCATTTGAAGTGACAAAATTAAATAGATCATAAATGTAAGCTTCCAAAATTTCCTTTGAGGTACCAGTTATTTGATGTTTCCCTGTATATATCTAAAGAACATCCTTTGGTAAGAATATAATAAAATCGAATTACTATTTTTTTAAAGACAATCAATTTAACCTTTTATCCCCTAGGTTATGGATTATTCTCATTTTAAACAATAAAAACACAAACTATAAGATTATACGATTATTACACAGGTAATCGAGATATGTAGACTGGTTAACTACTCCCAAATGAATGAGATTAAAAAGAGATTATATAGCCCTTTGGTTGGGCAATTACATAAAACTTAAAGCTCTATAAATATTTTGATATTTTTTTTTGTTTTAAAGCTTTTTTTTAACTATATTTGGGGTATTATTATTTGTACATAAATATGATGAAGATATCTATATATACATATATCTCAAGCTCGACAGAACATAAAATTTGTAATAAAACATAAAATTATAAAAGCATATTATTGTACATGCTTTCATTTATAATTTATTTATATGATGATATAATTTAACATAACATTTTGTGGGTTTTGTGGAGATTTTTATGACTAACTTGAAATGGAATTAAATAAAAAGCTTTTTGTAATTTTTGTTCTTGGTACTGCAGTGCTGTGTAATCGTATAAATTAAAAATATTTGAATATGGCAAAATTATATGATGCTTTTATAATATTGGACAGTGTATGTGTCGTTTAATGCAACTTAAAGAATATCCTAGTCGTAAAAATGTATCAAATTAACTGTTAGTTGACTTATAGGGTATGATTGATGACCCTTACATAAACATAGAGAATGAAAGTGGTTCGTCTAGAAATCGTTTCTCTTCAATAACGTGAATTGATGTAGTCCTTAATTAAGCCAAACACTCAATTTGACTGAACCAGCACATTAAGCAGTAGTTGCAAATGTTTAGGCACTATGTTGGGGGCTTTAAATTCACGGTAATAATAAACCTGTTTGACTTGACTCAAGACATGAGTCAAAAGAATCTAAACATACGATTAGCGGTTTTTGAATTATAGAGATTTAACATCAAAATAAAATATAGGAAAGGTGTCCAAAATACTGTGCAAATGGTTAAGTGATCAAATAGGGCTCTTGCAGTATTTATTAATTTAAAAGTCATGCGAAACATCAGACAACCACATTTTGAAATTTTAAACATGCAAACACATATTTTACTATGTTAAACTTATCATAACTCCGTTTCATTGGCGTTTCACAGTTTCTGGTAAATTAAGGTTTTTACCACTTCGTTATTGTACGGATTTAGGATTTAAATTAAGAAGCCGCTATTTGTCAGTGATCAATGTTCTCAATAATTGTCTACTGCTAAACATTTTGTTGATGACATGATGTCTGATTGAGTGGTGGTAAATGTCAGGAACTGCGATTACAGTTATAGCAGGTCATAGAATACTGCAAGAGACAGCTGTATGATAATTTCAATTATCACACATTTCGTTGAGATACTCTGCTTTGCACATCTATGCCTGGATATATATGAATGGGGTCATGGATATTGTGGTCAGTGATGGTATCAGTGTATGTTAACGAATAACATTCGTTAGCTGTAGGCCGTTTTGCGCATCTTCTAATTGTTTTATTGTTAAGGTCAACTCAATTACGCTCATTAATATTAGAAGCCTTTTCCTCATAAGTTAGATATTTGTTCAGTTGTAACATTCCCAATCTTAATCATTCTTGATCTTTTATCAGATTGTTCAATGATATCATTGTGAGGTTAGAACTATATTTCACCGCTTGATTGTATTATCGATTATTGCCGTCTGGTGTTTCATTAATGCCATTAGATGATTTTCGTTATTGTTGATGTTCTCAAATTAGGCTTCATAGTGGTTGGCTCCGCGCTGGGTGAGTATATTTCAAACATACCTCCTGTCGTAATGCCTGTCGTATTTCTCAAACTACGCTTCATACATCGTCGTCCTTTGTTACTTGTTAATATGAGATCACTGTCTGCAATCAAATTGTTAAGTTGCCACTGTAGTTGTGAAGCCGTTGGCTAGGATCGCTGTTGGATTTTATCTCTGTTATTCTGTTGGCAAAAAAGGTTTTAAATAATGTTGTGATTTTCTGTGAAATCGCTCTAGCAAAATGTTTATATGCCGTTGTTGATGTTCAACGTCTGAACGACAGTTTGTTGCAATTTAGGATGTAGCAGTGTGACATTAAATCCTTACCTTCGTAGTGATATTGTTTAGTTTAATAGTGCAACTTTAGTTTTGGCAGCAATTAATATAATTTCTTTGTTTATATTGCTGTATTCCACTACAGCATATGCTTGATTAGATGCGTCACAGAAACTATGTAACTCAATGTTAGCGCCGTTGGTACAATCTATCTATCAGTGAATTCTAATCTGCTCTGATTAGACTGTGGTAGTTCTATTTTGTAGTTTAACCATCTTTTTGCAAGATTTATGTGATGTTCTTTTTCCCATCCTACACTGCAGAAGCCAGTAAATCTTGAAGAATAATTTTGCCTTGGATCACCACGGTTGCTAATCATCCTAGTAGGTTGAAAAATTTTGATGCCTCTGTTAACATCGTTCTTTTGGATACTGTTGTTTTAGCTTCTGGCAAAGATATTATACTTTAAATTAAAAAGTTTAAGAGTTTCAAAGGAGTCATTAAATTCTATTGTATGAAGTCCATTATCTCTCAGATTTTTAGGAAGTTCTTATTATACTATCTTTTTGTAGCTGCACCATTTTTTGAGGTTGAAACAGTAATTCCTTTTGCGTAGCTGCTGCCTCTATTGTGTAAGTTCCAGTTAGAAGATTATCCACGTATAAATAGTTTTGATGATTTTTGAAGCAGTTGAACACTTCATCAATGGCTAATTGTTGCAATGTTTTTGTAACCAAATATGTTAACTGCTCATTGGCTTATTTGTTTAAACCGCCAGATAATTCGTTGAACTTTTTGATTTTTGTGGACCATTATGATCTGCTTGAACATTTTTTCGATGTCCACTACAATTTTCTATCTGATCAATATTGCTGTTAAGCTGTCCTATAAGGGTGGACCTACAAGCATCATTACATTTAATTATGTAACTGTTGTTGTTTTGCTGGGAGCATCAAACACTCTATCAATCTCGTATAAGTTGTGCTATCTTCTTTAATGACAGAATGATGTAGCATATAGTGCGCACTGTGAAAGAATCATCTTTAATGAGTTCCATAGGGTTTAATTGTATGTATTATTTAATGAAATTGTTGTTGTCAAGTGGTATCCAAACCTCAAATCATCCATTTTCTAACCACTTGTGTGTTTCTTCCACAGTTAGGTTTCGTTTAGGATGCAGTTCCTCAGATTCCCAAAAGCTTTTTAATTGCTTATCTATGTCCGCTAATGTAACTTAGCTCTATGCCCGTGTGATTTGAATGCTGCTTTTTTGATTAAGACAACGATATGATCCATCCTAGTTGATTGAACATGATTTCTCCATAAACGTTAGCGCCTATTAAAAGATCAAAAAGTCTTGGGGTGTCAAAAGTAGGGTCGGCTAGGATTACTTATTTTTGAAGATTGTTTTCACCAAGCTCTTACCTCAAAGTGATAGTTTTCAGAAATGAAGCATTAGCTTTTGTAAAGGCTACGTGACTCATAGTTCGGCTTGCCACCTTTCGAAAATACCAGAGGAGGACAGTTAAACTTTTGGTTTAAACACTGCTAGCTACAAAAACATTTTACCATTTTGTAAGTCGAAAACGTCAAAACATCCATTTTAGCAAATCTTCACTAAGAATTATCTTGATAAAGCTGCCAAAATAATTATAGTTTTACCTATAGCAAGCAATAAAGACATCCATCTCATCGATATGTGTATAATTTCTTTAAATTCAAGCTTCGAATAATTACAAAATCCAATCTATTTTGGTCGAAGTTAAAAACGTCGTATCGGCATTAAAAACGTTTCATAAAAATAAACTTTCATTAAAAATCGATCTTCGCTCCCTCGTGATCTCCATATCACCCTCGTTATAGTTTCTTAATTTCCGGTGTTTACTATCAAACGTCTCTTTATTGTTAACCGCAGCACGATTCATTTCCTTAACAGCCATATCTTTCGTTGTAATTGCCTTTAGCACATACTTTATATCATTGTCTTTACAATACCTTTGGAACAACTTACACGTATTAGCGTATTAGGAAATGGTAATTCCCCTTCCTTTTATCCTGATAGTGCTTTTGTATATCCCCGATCGATGCAAGCTGCCATACATTTTCATTTTTGGAATCAAAACATTTCTCTGGAGCATCCAGATGCCTTCTAAACTCCACGTATCCGATATAATCGCGCTTTAGTTAGGCAAATCTCCACTTGATCATTCTAGGAACGACTCATTTATTCGTCCTGCAACAGTCTTACGAACAAGTAAACTGGCCATCAGTTCTTCCTCACCGTTTGTTTTCCGTCTCAGCACCACCACATGCTTCATTTGAATTCCTGGTCGATATTTCATGACAAAATCGTAATCTGCTTATTTTAGCCACCATATTGAAATTCTTGGTATTACATTTTTTTTTGTTGAACAAGGGTGTCATCGCGACGAAGGCTAAGGTTTCTAATTCGTATGAATATTACTTTTGTTCACATTGGCTGGTCTATCAGTTTAAATAGACCACAGGTAATTTTTTTATACTGATTGACTTGCGACAAACTTCCACCTAACCCTTTCGATTAAGCATCGGTAACCACTTTGTGTTCTAAATTAGGGTCTTATATATATTGCTAACGTTTTGCGATTTTCTAATTTAGAATATAAACGCTGTACCGCTTCCAATAATTTTGCCAACAATATTAAAGTTTTTCGTGAAATTTAGAAAGAATCCTGCCAATCCCATAAACTGTAGTCATATCTAGGTTCTGTTTTTCGGCTGTGGAAAATTTACATCGGTATGTAATTTTGATCTTCCGGGTGTAACTCGCGATCGTCCTAAAAATTCTACTTTGCGTTTGAAGAAATGACTATTTTCCAGGTTAAGAAATGGACCATGGCAATTTATTACATCTAATAACCGCTTTAATTTTCCCATTTCATCTAGATATACCACTATTTCCTCATTAGTCTCAGCAACTATTCAATTCATAATGTTCTTGAAAATAGCAGGGAATCGGCCTACCTAAATGATACCTTTAGAAACTTATAATGGCCATCAGTAGTAACAAAAGCAGTTATGTGTATTGAACCTGGAGTATTCTAAACTCATCACTACCTGGTAATATCCTGATGGTAAATCCAAAACGGTGAAATAATTAGTTTCGAATAAACGTTAAAGTAGATCTTCCATTTTCGCTAAAGAAGATTGGTGTTTCACCATTATAGCGTTTACTTGTCGATAATCTACTCACATGTTTTCCTCTTCTGTTTTCTTTTTGATATAACCATTCGACCATCTTGACTCGTTCACATTTACTACCGTACTGTCGTTCTTTTCTAATCCTACTCTTTGTTATTTACATTCCCGGGTCGCACTCTAAAAAATATGATATTTATCTTTCTGATGGAGAACATTTTTGTGTTCGTGGAGGATGGAGGCAATTTCTTACGAAAGGAGGACTTTCCTCCACAAAGGAGGACGGGTGGCAAGCCTACTCATAGTCCAACTTTTTTATTAAGCTGAAAATAATGAAAGTATCCCATGTCTCGATATTAATGCCTTTGTTCCATATGGCGTATACACACTTGGTTGTTGTATCATGTAACGATTTAATCACAGCAGTGGATTCTGTGTTGCTAACATGTTGATTACATAAAGTATTGAGCAGATTAGAAACGAGTTTTCTAACATCTCCCAAGCTGCATTGAAATTGTCTCCATAGTTGATTCTAAATGGCTCAATAATTTACCAGCTGTCCCTTTTACGTGACTTTTGAAGTAGTTCATTTTATGCTTTGTGGTAAGCTAACTGTTGCCATGAACTAATCGTTTGAATATGTCTGATAAACCTACCCACTTCATACAGTCTCCGTGAAAATGTGAGGTTTCTACAGGGAACAAATGATTTCCAATGGTTTTGGTTTGCATACTTGTTCTTCTTTTAATAAACTTTCATATCTACTCTTGGTTTAAGCATTGGCGCATATCAGTAATGGTTCTTGTGTAATTTTCCAGCACTTTTTGTCTATCCTTGTAGTACTAATCTGTTGATTTCAGTGGTGGTTGAAATTCTCTCATGTTATTGTCGTCATCACCATCTGTTTTTCGGACAGGATCTGATTTTCCGCGTTGCTCCATAATTCTTGTAGTTTAGGATGAACAGATCTATCACTTTTGTAGTTTGATTTTGTCTCTGCAATAGCTCCGCCATGCCCATAATTGTAAATATAGTTGTAAGCAAATTACTGTTCGCGATTTTATTGTTTGGCTATCTTCCAGTTGTCGGCTGTCTCTTTTATAAAAACGTTTAAAAGCTTCTCGGTATGAAGAACAAGTATAGGTTTTTTTGTGCTTGTTCGTAAAAAATAAAAAATTAACTACTGTGTTGAGAATTTATTTCAGAATACGCAGCCACTCATAGGATAACGACATTTAGATCTAAAATAAACGGTTTTACGGAGCATCCCACTTAAACAAAAATATATAAATTATACTTACTTGACAATCGTTTTAATAAAATGAAAACTTTTTACTTACTTATGATATATGTTACAAAAGGCTTGCAAAATGCTTAAGAAAAATAAAATGCCTATCAATATGACATTAGATAGACTCTTCTAAATCACAAAAAAAAAAATTCTTTTGAATCACAATCAAAAGTTAGTCATTTTACCACAAGCATGTTCAACAATATACAATTCCTAATGTACATAACGTACATACGAACATACGAACAAGATAAAAGATTTTTTCAAGAAGTCATCATTGCTATCATTATTGTTATTATATTACTCGTATAATGTCTAAAACGAATATATACAAATAGAGAATGTAATTCATTCAAATAATTTGTTATCATAAAAGGAAAATCTATTTTCATTTGATAACGGAACAGAACTTTATTTTTTTTTTTCGTTCTTGTTCTTCTCTAGGTTGGATTTGTATATTTTATCCTGGAAATGGACCAACAAAAATATTTTGAATAATTTAACTTCTCTAACATTATATATATTATAATAATAATAATCTCGATTATAATATTATTATATTCAGACGTATCATTTTCACTTTCTTACAATTTTCAATTTGCTGTTTTTGTGCTTTTTTTTTTATTCGTATTTTAATGAGAATTTAAGTAGATTTTTCGTATTGAAATGATACAAAAAAAAAAATGTTTCTTGGAGCTTTTGCTCGTCCCATTGTTGTTGCATTATAATATACTCGTACAAATATATAAATTCATATTCATTGGCGATAAGATAAAAAAAAATAAATCGACTTTCCTTTATTTTTTTATTTGTCTAAAAACGATTTGATCGATTCATGAATTTGTATTAAGGATAATTTTTGGAAATGTTGATTAACATTATATTATAATGTACAATTGATAAAATAATCAACTGGAAATAATTTGTTGAGTGAACATTTTTTTTCTCATTTTGACTGCGTATAGATTAATGAATTTAAATTGTGTTAAATATAGTGAGAATATAGGAAGAAACATGTGGCCTAAATTGGAGCGTGGAACACAATAAAATAATAAACAAAACATTAGCATTTGGAAAATGGATAAATATATCCGCAATTAAGAGTTATATACAATACGAATATCGTTCAGTAGTATTTATACTAAATGATAACATCTGAAAATTTTCACATGGAAAAATAAATTTTTTTACGGTTTTACACAAAAGGACTGTAATCTACACCAACGTCGTCTATTGAAATCAAACAAAATAAATAAAAAATGTTATACAAACACATCCGAATTACTCAACTATGAATGATTAATAAATGGACTTTTATGTATATATAGACAAACATATATGTGTGTTTAGCCTAAATTTTTAATTTTTTTTTTCTAAAGATCTTATTTATGAATATATCTATATGGAAATTAGTTTCTTTTTAATAGTTTTTTATACCTAAACAAACCACTTTATCATCGAGAAGTTGTTTATCTATACAAAAATTAATTAAAAATTTCGGGTGAAAAACTAATTAAAATTGTAAAGATATTCTTAAGTCGTATAAATTGATCCTTAAAAATGTTTACCTAGACAAAATTTAAGATTTTTTTTTTTTTAAACTTTTACTTTAGTTTATATATGTTGGTGTAAAAAAACAATTTGGGTTTATTTTTATGTAAAGAAAAGCTTTTATTTTATAAGATATATAAGAAAATGTTAAAACAAATAATTGATTTTGATCCTTTTTGGTCAATAACTTGTTGGTAGCTAATAATTATTGGGAACATAATCGTGGCAAATACAAAGAGCACAACTACAAAATATTTATTTGTTATACAATGTTGGTTTTAAATTTATCACCAAAACATCGATTAGATTTCCCATTCTGCCAAAATGTATAATTGTTAGTTTTTTTTATTTAATCGAGATACCTTAAAACAAAATAGTTTTTTTTAATTATGTTAGTGGAATGTTGTATTGTACAATACGTACAATACATGTTGGATCATGTAATCCAATGTCTATCGGACACGTATTTTTTTATTAATTTTGTTTTTTTTTGTCATCTTCACATCGATATAAAAACTATAGAGCCTATAAGCTGTATTTTGTTGAACTGGTTACAACAACAATACCATTAGATAAAGCAACTCGTGGTATAAATAAATCAAAAAAAAATTTGCTTTATATAAATCATAAAGCAAATTTTTCGTTATCAGAATTGCCACCAGATGTCAAAATATTTTTTAAATATAAATTTTATTTGAAAGGTAGATTGTTAATAAAACGTACTAAAACAAATTAAATTAATTAAAATGGTAACACCGGACGATAAATTATTAATTCAGGTATGTAAAATATTGAATACATGAACACAATACTAGAAGATAAAACAATAATCTTTGGTTTTGTATCTAGGCTATTGTTAGTAATTACACTGAAGATTTTTTACTTTGTCCGATCAGTTCGACATCTTCCGACTCGAATGATTTTTTAAAAATTAAAAGAACTAAAATTATAAATTTTATGGAAACTGTGGATGCATACAGCGATGAGGACTTCAAAAAACATTTTCGGGTCTCCCGAGATACGACCGCATTGTTATTAGGTAAGTTGAATGGAAATAAAAGTCAAATAATCGAAAATGCTCACAAACTTATATTCTCTATTTACATTAAGACTTATATGCATCATCCGAAATATGTCCGCACCAAATTCATGGAGGTCACCCAAAAGTCGGAGCTAAAAAAGAAATCCATATATTTTTATGGTATGTGGCCAATACCATAACTTATAGGCAAATAGGTAACCATTTTGGTTACTTATTTTTTAAAAAAAGAAAATTAAAAACTGCTAAATGGTATGTAAGATTTATTTTATTTTAATGTTAGATTTTACATATTCTTGTACTAAAGATTGCATAGGCGAAAAGTAAAAATATAAATATGGTTATCTAAAATTGGCATAGTTTTAGTTAATTTTTAGTATCAAAATTTACCTTTATTTTACCAATGGTTATGTAAAAGTAGCAAGGTAGATAATCTACATTTACGATTCTTTTAAGTAAAAGAAAGTGTTGCTATAACTATTCATGTATTTAAAATCAACATGCGATACCAGTATATTTAAAATTACATATTGTCAATTTTTTGTAACCGATAAGTAAACTTAACATTGCTGCACTTGTGTGTCACGTCTCTGATATTTCAATTTAGCGTATTATAGAACAACTCGTTTGTTTTTAACAGTGTGCCTCATTAGTAATTCTTTTCCCGAATTTGAATGGCGGAATCAATGTTGCTATTATTTTCAGTATCTCCTTGTCAAACGTAGCTGTAGAAACAAAATTAACATAAGTATATTTATAAACATATGTAATAATAAAATGTACGTGTTTATGTATGATAATAAAAAAAATTATAGTAATAATATTTATACCTACGGTCAGAGATTCTCTAGTACTAATCAGCTCCAAGAATATTCTTTTACTTTCACCATGTTGTACACTGCCTTTTATGTCTGTTGATTCCCTTATAAAACCATCCCATTTTATTAATAGATATATATATATATATATATATATCTGTAATGAATATAAACATAAGTTTCAAAACAATTTAGTTGAATAATAATTTGTACTAGTTCTGGTACAAAGTTGTGTTATACAGCGGCCACTGGCCAGTCCACAAATAAAACTTACCTTTTATATTACTAAATGATTTGAATATATCCCATTTTCAAATTTGCTATTTTGCAACACGAATATACACTTGTAACTCTGTCAACAATCAACCAGCAAATGGTTAGTCGTTAGGGTCATGAGCAAATGCGTTGATATTTATGCTATGAGTTTTACGTATACGTGTACTTTTTTTTAAATTTTTTTAGATGTCTTTACCATTAGTCGTTACATGAAATATAAATATGGCGGATGACAAATTTTTGTAAATACCAACATAAAAAAAATTAAATCAGCATTTCTTGGTTATTTGGTTGTAAAACCTTAAAGCAAAACCAACTTAAATTAAATTTTTTTTCAACAAAATACAGCTAATTGTTAGTTTTTTTTAAATTTAATCAAGATACCTTAAAACAAAATTGTTTTTTTTTTTTTAAAGAAAAAGTTGAAACAGCAATTATGTTAGTGGAATGTTGTATCATAAAATACGTACAATACATGTTGGATCATGTAATCAAATGTCTATCGGACACGTATTTGTCTATTCATTTCTTTGGCATCTTCTCATTGATATTTGAATATGATGCATATAATATATTTTTTGTTAAATAAACTTGACTAAAGAGTTTAATAAGTTTTATAAAATGATATTACAAATTTTAAAAAGTAATCAAAATAAAATAGTTTCGAGAAACAGTTTAAAATTATTTCTCATGTTGTGTTTTGGAAAAGTTTATTGAATTATAAAAATTTCCAGAAACATGCAAAATAAAAAGTGAGGTGGATAAAAATAAAAATTTTGAAAGTAAGGCATACAGGTGCCTTAATTAAAAACTATAGAGCCTAATGCTGCATTGGGGATAGTTAAAAAGAAAATTAATAATATGCGAGAATAAATAAATAAGAGAGAATTAAAAAAAAAATGAGAAATAGTGAAAAGTCTGGAGTTGCTTTAAAAAAAAATAATAAGGCAAATCAACAATAGAAATCAAGCATAAAGACAGCTTTGTTGATACACACTTTTAAATTTAATCACAATACAAGTAATTTAATTCATTTATGTAATGACGGTACATTGCTACTGTTATATGATATGGAGCTTATTTAAAAAAATTGTGCAAGTAGCAAATTGCTAGCACTATTTGTAAAAGCGTTCTAAATCGGGAAACGATAGTCCCAAATGTGCTTTCTATGATGTGTCTTTAGCCCGTAAAAGTATATACTTAAAATATTCAAGGAAAACTCGTCAACAGTGATATATGTTTGACTATATGCTTGGTAATTCTTTGTTAAAACCAGGAACTGTTATTGGCGGAGGTAGAAGTTTCGAAAAAAAGATGATGTGAAACTAACATATATAGCACTACTTGGGAAGCAATGTATAGAAAATTAGAGCCACACCACCTACTGTTCGCTAATAAAATTATAATGGAGGTTCTTTACTTGGCTCTTTTTACAATTAGCGATCGTAGGTGGTCAGACCAACGAACAATTTTACACATAATTGCGGTCACGCCGTTGTGGAAAAAAAAAATTATTTCTTATTTTAGGTATATAATTAATAGGATCCTATTAGAATGTTCCTATTAATTTCATCAATTGTGTGAAAGTATCAACGTGTGTTCCCAGTTTGAGGTACTTGCGTTAGGTATGCACATGCTAGTGGTAGGGTCGATTCGGATTATTCGAGAAGGGGTTTGACAAAGGGACTTGGTTTGGATTGGCTTTTTTATATGGGCTGTAAATGTTTACAAATATTTGTGATCGGTTGATGGGTATTTGGGTTTTAGTCATTGGATATCGTGGGTATTATTTCTTTTGTTGGGAGAGAGCCATTTAAAGGTTTTTCTGGATGTGGAGGCAGGCTGATTTGCCGATGACCGGACACTTAAAGGATGATGTTTGGTTTAGTGTATAAAAATAACTTTGGTATGTTCCTACGAGGGAGGGGGAGGTGTAAATGTAATGGTTTTATTTTGTATTTAATATTTGTGTATTTTACATTTACATTTATGAGGTTTAATTAAATTCTTCGTTAAATTTTAAATTATTTTTAAATTTATTACTAAAATGTACTTTTATACTTTATTAAAGTTAGTTAATATAGTTTTTCAGGTTCAAAAATAGTAAAATCCTTAACATTTTTTGATTAATTCCTTGGTTAACAAAATAACACTTAAAGTAGATGCATCCAAGTAATTTTTCATTTTTGTTTTATTTATATTTGTTTGCAAGAAAACTCGTTCCACACTCGGTGTAGTCACAGGAATCGTTAAGGCAGCCATTATACGTTGATTTAAGTTTGGAAATATCTGCACAGTTTAAATTCCAGTAGTTTGTACCAAAAGGCTTCAATATCCATTTGCCATCCAGTCTCAATTTTACAAAATTTACCGATTTAATTCTCGCCATTCATCGTCGGCATTTTCAAAGTCATCTCTTTGATTATATTAGAAAGAAAATATAGTAATAATAATTAATTTTCCGCAACTTATCTTTTGCTTACTAATTGTATTTTTTAGCGCAAGAATCTCTTAGCTTCTATATCTTTGTCTCCAAAATCACATTTTTGGAATACTGAACTTCAAAAATTGCAGTTAAAAAAAAAAAAAATCATTCAAAAATTCTCAATTTCTCAATTAAAACTTTGGCATCACGATTTTATGAAATTTTGATTATGGGAATTTTACGTTTGTTAGATTAAATTTGTGCAGTTTTAATGGTCCAACCGCATCGTAATTTCCTGGATTTTGAAAGTTTTCGTTTGTTGGCTTGGGTTTTATGGTTTTGATGGGCCAACCCTCAATGTTTTCTGGGGTCTTGGGGCTTTTCGATCTGTGGCGTGATTTTGACAAAATTTGATAGGGCATCCATCTAATTATAAATTAATTTGTTATTATATTATTATGTTTTATAATTTGTTATTATTATGTTGTTTATTATATTATAGTATTATTATATTATATTATTATGTTGTTGTATTACTACATTATTGTGGTATAATTATATTATTATATTTATTTTGAATTATTCTAACATTAATATATTATTATAGGTAAAATTAATAAATTTGTATTTTCAGGGGAAAACTAATCAGTTTATGACAGTCTACGGGTTGCAGAAAGTATATTATGATATTATTAGTTTATTATATTACTAATCAATTAATTTATAATTTCAGATGAAAACTAATTCAATTTATTACAGCATACGGCTAAGAGCAACTAGTTCAATAATAGATTTTGCTTTTAGGAAACATTTGCTGATACACCTGAATGGAGGCACACTGCAGTTGATGATAAAAATAATGCAGAGCAGCTCGTATAAATTGTGATTGTCTTGTGCTAGCATTAGTTGAATATTGGCTTCCGGAAAACCGGGTCAAATCTGTCATTACTAACATGCCCTTTCTTTCCTTACACCACAAAAAAAAACACTAACTATCGATCGCTTAGGTGTCTGCAACCGGGTCGAGTCTGTCATTCCTTCCATTCCTTCGGTTTTGTTATATGTAACACGGGTGTACGGTGGTGCCCGGCATTCCGGGAGTTCCTGGTTCGTCCTTGGCCGTACACTCTAATCAATCAATCAATCAATCAATCAATCAATCAATCAATAATTGCGGTCACGGCGTTGTGGTCAGCAGCGGAGATTGTTCTTAGGGCCGCAATGTGTTTAAGCCAACACCCTAACCATCACTATACGACCGGTGAATGGTCACATAGTGTGTTTGAAAGACCGCGGATATACATGAAATGTATATTTCATATGCATGAAAAGTTTTCTGTCTTTCATAAAATCATTCACCCATTCCTCGATTTTCGCGGGGAAAATTAAACTCAAAAGAAATTGATACAGTTTCCCTGGCACCACATAATCATATGCACTTTCAATGTCTTTTCTTACTTCCCATACAAATTTTGCAACTCGTTCATTAGCCTAGCGATTGTCGGAAACCAAAAACAGTTTTCGGCAAAAAACTATTTTATTTACAAAACTTTTCATACTGGCCTTTCAATCGGGCTACTATTACGTTTTGTATTAATTTTAATTTAAAAAAAAATTCTTAAATTTGCAAAGGCACCCCTTTGCTGATTTTGTGGCATAAAAATTAGTTGTTGAAATGTATACATATTATGATGCAGTATTTTTACTCATGATCACAGGTTTTAATTAAGGTATCATTCATCCCAGTCGGGCTACTATTACGTTTTGTATTTTTAATTTAAAAAAAAATCTTAAATTTGCAACGGCTAACCCCCTTTGCTGATTTTGTGGCATAAAAATTATTTGTTGAAATGTACACATATTTTGATGCAGTATTTTTACTCATGACTAGAGCTTTTAATTAAGGTATCATTCACCATCATCATAGACCAACCATCTCTGGATCATCTAAAACCAAATTCTGTTCATTTTTTCGTTTCCCTCTCACTCTATTAAATCTGTCCCATAACATATTTTGGAGTAGAACTGTGGGTCGTTATTTTTAGAAAGATTTTATAACTTTTCCTTTTCATTTCACGGATAGCCTTCTTCAATCACTCATATTCGCTCATTCGTAAATCATTCTATGTTCGCGACAAATACTACTGTTGAGTTCACGCAAGGCTATCCATTTCCTATCATACATATATACAGTTTCTTTATTCCACCACGCGCACGTGCACATGTCATTCGCTCTCTATTTCGCACTCAAGTTGGTTTCTATCAACTACTTCATTGGCTGTGAGAATCTCATTCATATACAACTGACCCATCTCTTACTGTTAAGTAAGACTTTTCTCTCTGTGTCCACAATTATCCATTCTAAATAAAAATTGATCATATAATGAACCCCAGCCAAATTGTCATCTCTTACATTCCAAGTGACGTCGGCTATCAGTCCACTATACACCAAAATAATGTCTATCGCATTGGCTTTTACCCTGACATTTGCCATCCTTGTTGGTCTTTCATCGTTCAAGTAGACTCGTAGTTCAGCACAATGTCAGCCAACAAGTTTTCGCATGCACCCTCATTTATTCATCCCCACTTACGTTATTGTGCATTATTATCACTTCTACAATCAAATCATTTTTACCATTCACCCAATCAAAATAAATGACAAAATCTATCTGGAGTCACTTATATACCAATGAATAACAGATCTCTGTCTATAAATCCCGAATTTGGTAGCGATGGCTTCAAAATATTCAAAATTGGGTAGATCTGCCGTTGTTAGCATGATATTGGTTCGTTCCAATATAGCCACTCTCGCAAAACCATCGCCCCTCGGTCTAGACAAGAAACTATAACCATTCATTTCACAAGCATTACGTTCGTATCATTATTGGCTAGATAACACCGAAGCATATCGCTCTTGGCATATATGCTCCGGTTATTAATCTGACCATTCCTCAAACATTCATTGGAATTTACCGTTCGTTCTGCCAGCCTCATTCACTTCTCACTCTC
Source organism: Tipula confusa (assembly GCA_963556175.1). NCBI lineage: Eukaryota > Metazoa > Arthropoda > Insecta > Diptera > Tipulidae > Tipula > Tipula confusa. The sequence continues at coordinate 17,623,102 of OY744475.1, forward strand.
CCTCTTCCAACTGATCAAGGACGATGTTGTCCTCGTTTCAAATCACTCGTTTGCGGAACAAAAAATAAATAAAATACAAAAAAATTATAAAAAATAAAACAAAGTAAAAACAGATTAAAAACATTTTTTACTCGGTTTTACTTTGTTTTTATTCTTTATAATTTTTTTGTTCTTTTTTTGTTGAGTGATTTGATTGGTAAATCTTGTCACATGGTTCAGATGTGTTGATTTGATTGGTTGGTATGCGGCTGATATGCGCCGCACACGAGCCGCATACGTGCAGCCGGCTTTAATTTGTTTTGATGATTATTGTTGTTGTTGTTATTATTATTATTATTAATTAGATTACTGCTGGATTGTTGTTTTTGGTTTTAATATTATTGCTGTTTTCGTTTTTAGTTGTTGCTGGTATATTGGTATTCTGATGTACATACTTCGCTGAATGTTTTCTCACATTAGTTCGACGTTCCCATTGTATTGGATTTCCCTTTATATAAATTTCCTTCGTTTCGAAGTAACTTATTCCATCTATGGTTTATTTTTATTTTTTCTTGTTCCATATGTCCTACATCCAGTTTTACGCAGTTTTGATTTCCTTTGGTAGCATTGTGGTATTAAAAGTATATGTTGCACAATTTTTTGTATCTTTCTTAATTCAGTTCAGTTTTGTTAATGGGCCATTCCATTTTTACTATCGAATGAACTAATTCTTGGAAATCTCATTATGTTTTTATGTGTATTTACAGTGTTTCCGAAATAACACTGTGTCCATCATGAAATGTAATGTTGGAAGAAAGTTGAAGGTTTTATATAACAAATATTACACTTTACAAATTTAAATTATTTTAGAGGATTATTTAATTACGAAATTAGACTTAAATTTTATAAAATCGATAAATCAACCTTCACACTTTAGGTTAAACGCAAAAATGGTGCATACAGCTTTGTATCGTTCGTATAAAACAAAACCGTTTCACATCCACCCACTTTACCCCATCGAACAAGAACACAACTAAAGTAAATAATGAAAACCGAGTTGTTATATTATTTTTCATATAAACAGCACACACACATCATATAAAATTTGAATAAACTTGCATTAAGCTTTTATTTATTTATTTATTTATTCATACAAAACTTTCAATAAAACAAAAACCAAGCACCAGAACAAATTTTTAATTTAAATACAAATTTTTATTATGTTTCGTGGTTCTTGTATATATATACAAAATAATAAAATAATACACGAGAATATTATAGTTCTATAACTTCCCAATGAATTTGTAAGCGAATGATTGGAATTTTTTGTATACACAGACTTATGCATATACATATATAAATATAAAGCTCGTATAGTGTTCATTTTATTTTTTTTTTTATTTTAACTTATCTTGTAATATTTTGTTCTAACCCGAAGCACTTTTTATTCCATGTATGTTTTTTATAGAAATATGATTTTTTATGAAAACTTTTTTATTGTACAAATAAACTTTTTTGTTCGTTTCACGCACCTCTCTCCTCTCAGTGTACTTTGCGTAAATTTAAGCTTTCCCCAAAATTCGTTGTACCAAAATATCATAAAAGTTTTAGTGTTGGCTGGGTGTTTTCTGAAGAATATAAAGTTTTATGGGAATATATGATGTTGAAAACGTGTTCTTTAAATATGTGACGGGACTTCACCTCAATGGAAAAGTTTCAAAGCTTTTCGTTTAAAAATTATGTATATATATATATATATATATATATATATATATATATATATATATATATATATATATATATATATATATATATAATGGTTGCTTGATAAATACTTGCCCTCGGCCAGAAGTGATGCCATTATTACTCCTTTTTGTGAGTGACACGTTTAAACGTTTACCAATTGCCAAAACGAAAATTTTAAAAGAAACATAAATGGTTGTCTTACTCAGAACTGAACTAATAGGTAGATAGACAGCTGAATTTGAAGACGGTAAAGTTAAGACTATCATACTAAAAAGTTTTACAAGATTGCAGGCTTCTAAATGAGCGAGAACGTCCTTGTTTTTTAGTTATTTGATGATCTATCACATGACAAGTTGCTGTCATGTATTAGAAATAAGTTTTATTTAGTTTTTTGCGGCAGGTATAACATGGAGCATTGACGAAGAACTTTATTTTGGAACGTCCGAATCATTTTGGCGTTTTTTTGGCTTAGAACATCCGCAAAGTTTATTTTGTTATTAAGCAGATTCTTGTTTTTATTTTTTTGATTTTCTCTTCTCCACTTAAGTTTGACATCGAGAGTCATGTCAAGCTATTTAGCTGTGTTACTTATAACTTCTTTAAGTTATTTTCTTTTGGAAGATATTTAAGATTAATATTCGTAGATTTTGTCTCATTTAGCTTGATTCTCAAACGCTGTGTTCAGTTGAAACAGCAATTGTATTCTCCAGGAGTTTGCTTTTTTAATCGGCGACATTCCTTCCAAATGTCATAAATGCAGTGTCATCTGCAAAGATGTAGCTATATATTTATTTCAATTGTATATATGTCTCATGACGTTCCACTGGGGTGCACTGGTCCAAATTTTCCTTTAGTTTGGATTTTTTTTTCATAATATTTCACTCGAAAAGTCTGCTTAGGCTGTGTTCGAATCGGTTAAAAATTTAAATATTTTGTGGTAGAAATAAAAATAGATAAAAATACGTAAAATAAATTACCAGTAAATTTTTTATTTATGGTTATATGATGTCCAAAACATCAAAGAAAAATATAATTAAAATTTTTAACTACACCGCAACCAGTTAAATATTTGGTGGTGAATAAAAAGTTATAATTTTAACTTTTTACGCGTTTTTATTTCGTTTCGCACACAGACTTAGTAATAATTTTTCGAAAAGTTTAGACGTCATTGGCAGCAAAGAAATAGGCCTATTTAATTTTTCATCGTTAGGGTGTTTATCAGGTTTTTTGTATCTTGGATACTTTCAACCGGAACATTTCATTGAAAATAAGTAAAAATCTATGAAATCTTTTATCAGATAGAGCTTCAATCATTTGGCAAATAAATAAGTCATACTCTGGGGCTTTTTTAATATTCAAGTTAGTTTGAAAACAATTAGGTTGCTTTTCACATTCAGTATCCGTTTTAAGTGAAGACACTTTAATTTTGGGTAGTTTTGAGTCGCCTTCTATAGTAAGTATTTATTTTTTCATTAGTAATACTACCTAGGTATTTGTTGATTGATTGTTTTAACATTTTTTAAGATGGTATTTAATACTATTACATAAATTGTAAAGAACTTTTTTACGTGCCAGTCGTTTTAAAATTCATCTCCCAATTGAAGAAAATTTTTTATCGGCACCTAGAGATTGATTTGTATAATTCTGAGATATACCTTTTCTTATTATAGGTATATAAAACCTTTAATATTAGTACTAAAGCCTTTTTTATCATTAAATATGCCACTTTGTTCACTTCTGCACATGAACTGCCCCTATTTCTTCAGCACCTCAGTTTTTATAACTCTCGTTTTGGGTGTGACCGTTAATGACCAATTTTGAGATAAACTATTTTTAACCGGTCTGATGCCAGAATAGAATAAAAATAACATTTTGCTTTCATTTTGTCCAAAGATAAATTTTATGCATCGCTTGTGTGTTTTTTCTTCAAATATAAATGTAAAAATGATCATTTCATCCCACAAGTAACAATTCATGCTTCGTCAAATTATAAACATTATTCAATCGTGTAAATTTATTTTATTTCTATTGTTACTTTTCTTCTATTAACGCCCTGTAAATATTAACCTATACCAAATAAATATATTGAGCCTGCAGAGTTGTACGTGGGTTACGTCTCGTGGCATATAGATTGTGAAGCTCGCATAAGAATCTAATTTTACAATTAAACACTAAACTATTTGCTACCAAGTTTATAATTAAAATTAAATGACGGAGCAATTTTATATGTTACTCATCTAATGTTAGGTAACCAAAAGCTAGATACACGAAAGCATTGATAACCACATAATGCGATCTTTAACAGGATATCACACTTAACCTTGTCAAATGCTTTAGAAGTCAAAATAAATGGCACCGTAGTAAATAAACCATACACATATTCAGTTAGATTTTTAATATGTTTTTAATTGAGGATCGACACTTTTAGTATTGGGTTCGAGTGTGCTAATATGCAGGAGGCGCTTAAAAATTTTACTACACGTGTTTAAAATTGAAATTGGTCTGAAATTGTTTAGCTCAATAACATTTTAAGGTTGGTTTGATAATAGATATCTTCCTTATTCTGAGAAATATGCCTTCATTAAAGATTTATTTAAAATAATAGCGGAAAGTCACTTATTTTATAAACAGTCAGTACTTTAAATACCGCCAGAACTTTACTGCCGGATGTAGTAAACGCATATATCTATGAAGATAAATTATTTGGTTATATGCAATGGTTTAATTATTATGATATAGACGGAACCAAAATAGATGGCGACACGATTACAGATTTCAGCAAGAGTGTGACAATGATAAAGTTATTGCTAGATTTCTTTGAAGCAAGAGTACATTAGATTAATATTTTCAGAATACATTTTTTAAAATACAAAATAATATTATGGAGCTTGATACGTTAAAATTATTAAGCAAAGTAATCAAATTTGTTTTAGTTATTTCAACGTTAATTCTTAGTCACATTTTAACATTCGAAATGTTTTAAGGCACAAAACCTATATGAAAATGTGTCACAAAAAAGCGTTGTGAGAATGTTTTACGGAAATGAAATGCTATAACGTCACGTTCCCAAAATAAACCACATAATTCTCCTACAACCTCTTTCTTTGTTTTTTGTTTTATTTATTTTGGTCATCGACAGTTGTTATATAAGCAGGCTTTGATTTGCCTGTATTTTGATATCATCGAAATATGATGTGTTGCTTTGTTTGTTTATACGTTTTGTGTCGACTTCAAATATGTATAACACATAATAAATAAATAAATAAAATAATTAATAATTTATTAAATTATTCACCTTAAATAATTAAAATAAATAAAGTGAATAAATCAAATAAATTAAGTTGGTTATTCAATACAATCTCGTAAACTATAGCAGAACGTGAAGGCTGCTTATCGAAAGCGAAAACGTGAACAAGCAGCTATATCTAAATTGGAGCATACAGCATATATATATATATATATATATATATATATATATATATATATATATATATATATATATATATATATATATATATATATATATATATATATAAATAAAACTTGGAACAATTGGATTACGAGTGATATAATATATAGTGAGATACGATTATCAAAAAATAAGAAAAGCGACCAGATAATATGGATACGATATCTTTAATTGATTTCATATCGATTTGAACCAAAGATCAAGCTAAAATTTTACGATATAGATCGATTATAATATCGATAAAGATTATATGATAATTATCGTTGCGAAGTGGTTTTGTTCCAATCTCGATATTGCCGTCACTCTGAAAATTTTTCGAGAAATAGGTGACACATATTTTAACGTCCGATGTAGTTGATAACGTAAAGGCGCAGTCTAGTTGATGAAGGTGTACTACAAAACGCTCCAAATAATGCTGGTATATATAATATATATGGATGGATAAAATCGGAGTTATAGCAAAACGGGAAATATACTCAGTCATAAAGATTATTATATTATGCTTTGGATGACGTGAAATAGTTTTAAAAGCGATAAATAGTCTGGACGATCCCGAAAGCGGTATTTAAAATTTTTAATTCCAAAAAATACTCTGGCTTTACCCATCAAAATGTTCAAATATATCGGTTCGCTTTCCATAATAATAGTATTGTGTTAGTAATGAAGTCAGTATGATTAGAACGGAATTGCTAAATACGTTAAATTGTAGATTGCAACAAGTTTCCAGTGAATTTGAGAAGCTATTTGGTGCGTTGTTTTTTGTGATGATCTGTCTGCCGCAGGTTAAAGTGCCATAGGTTAAAGTGGTTTGTGAAAGCGCTGTTTCATTTGGTTCGATATACTCACAAAGTTGATAATGGCGTTATCTTGATCGATGGTGAGTCGAATTGAGAGAATATTCGTCAATCCTGCGACTGAGTCGCAATTTATAAAAATAATAACTCACCCCTATCGGTTTATAGACATATAATTCATGTAGACGATCTTATATTGTGAAGCCATTGCATCATCTATGCTTGAAATTGCAGATATATGGATAGGACAAGCCGTAATTAGTGGCCAAAGGTGTATTATGGTATCTGTGTATTTGTGCACAAATACTAGTACGGTAGATATTCGGGCATTTCTTGCAATGAAGTTGGTTGTACTTATATAATAAATGAACAATACAAGTATGATGATTTAAAATTATGATATTTTTTTAACTATTATTAAACCACCACTCAAAAGGTACATCTTTTAGCATCTTCCTTGTCTCCCTAAATAATTGCCACCAACATTCTTAAATATTTTAACTCAAATAAAGCAGTTTTGCCTAAAGGAGAACCATCAACTGACCAAAACAATTGTCATTAATCAATTTCATTAACCTTTTAGCTGAAATTATTTCAAATGTCAATGAAGTCCCAAAAAAATATGATAAAAGTTTTTTCCAATAACCGCGTACATAATTGCTTTGTTAATTGTTAATTGCCCATTCAAATCACATTCAAATCACTGTTGAGGAAAAAATATTGATTCTCTTTAGTTTGAAGAAACATATATTCGCTTTAGATAAACCCAAATATAAAGTAAATTATTTCAAATCGTCCTTTTTTGTTGGTCTTTTCTATTTAATTTACTAGTGTTAAAGTGGAACTTGACAGCTGAATATAAACGTGATCCTTCGAGTATTTGTAAGATAAGTTGTTCAGGATGTGAAAAATTGGCAGAATTGTAAAAGAGCTTTAATGCTGTTGATTGAAATGATTATTACGAGAAAAAACTGCGTGAAAATTTGAATAATCCTTCTTCAAATTGATTTTCTGCAATTCCTCACAATGTCATATATGCACATGAGTAAAAACTTTAACACCGCCAAGCAGGTGTTAAACCGACCCAAAACTATGGACATCCATATTAATGGACCATTCAACGACCTTTGTTCAAATTTATGATTCTCCGAATATTTCCCTTTTTCAAACTTAAAGAAATGAATTTGAATTTGATTTTTATGATGAAATTATGACTGATACAATAACCCAATTTGAAAGGATACAGAAATGGATTCAAAAACATAGAACATAATAATAAAATGACTTTTCCTTTCCGGGACCCGGTAACTTATCATACGACCTCGGTAAATATTTACCCAATCGATAATATTTTTTTTAATCAGCTAATGTAGAAAATATTTTATTTGAAACTCTATCCTGAAAAGGGTTTATAACTTTATTATAATATATACCTGTCCATTTTGGTGCGATATATCTGCGGGATAAAAGTTTTTTCAATTTCCCAATTTTTTATATATTTCGGTAACATTGATAGTATAACAGTATGGCAAAGTAATAAAAAAAACATGTATGCTTGTCTCTGATGATTGTGTTGACATATTTGTGACACGCCAAAACTAAACAAAAACAAAAAGAAAAAAACGCAAAAAATCCTGAACAACTAAACAAAACGAGGGAAAATAAATTAAAATTACACTTGTATTATTTCATTATGTGCGTACATATCCAAATTCAACAAAAAAAAAAAAAAAGGATTTTCAAAACCCATATCCAAACAGTAATAATCATAATTTTTATCCTTTTTTGTTACTTATTTTTATGACATTAAAATTATATTTTCTTAGACCATTTGGGTATCATATCTCCTTTGGTTTTTTTTTGTTTATATTCTACTGTGTGATGTATGCTTCTGCTCCTGTTTTGATCGCATTTATTATAATTTTGTAACTTTTTTTTGTCGTAGATTCGTATTCAGAGATGAACATACACACACAGAAGCTGGAGTACCAAACATACATACAAAGTGTAATATATCCATTTCAATCATATAATCCGTTAACGTATGTGGGTTTTATACTTTTTTGCATTTATTATGTAGCCGCAAAGCATGTTTGTAGAAGAAAAGGCAGGCATTTACGGTTTAGGATATAAATATAATCTGGTTTTCAACGTCATTTCATCCAATTTTTATTTTTTTTTGTTCGGTTGTTACACCATTTAATGATTTCATCACATGTAATTTTCACATATGACAAAATATTTAATTAAATTAAATTTTATTGTATTAACTGTTGATATATATTGTGGTTAAATGGCATTTCGAATGATAGCCTCAGTATCAACACATTTTTCGACTTATTCTATCTTCACGATCTATCTAAGTTTTTACTATCGAAATATGTATGTACATGTCATTAAAAGTCGGAAAAAGTTCACCTGTATGACGTTATTATAATATTTTATAGGTATATTTAAAAAAGTTTTTATAATTTATAATGATGTGCATGTTTTTCTCGTTAAACTACGAATACATTCAGATGACCCTGTTAAAGTTTTAAGCACATCAAATATTGAGTTTTCTGAAGCACATATTTTTTACTATCAGAGTTATTGTTATATAGCTTGGTCGTTTTCTCTATTATCTGATATTAGGTCACACCAGACCCAACTAGCTTACACTCGTGAATGAGGAATAAAAGATAACATCTTATATATATATATATATATATATATATATATATATATATATATATATATATATATATATAGTTATATATATATATATATATATATATATATATATATATATATATATATATATATATATATATAAAATAAACGGCGGTTGCATAAAAATACTCTATACTGTGATTTAGCCGTTTTCAAAGAGGCGGACTTTCTGTTCAAAAAGTAAACGAACGAGACTAGGAACTTTTGTATTAAGAATTTTGGGACGAATATAACTGAAAAAAAAAATGGAAATTTTTTTTGCTTCATGGGAAAAAGTTAAGCCGGAAACAATAAGTAAAACATGGAGAAAACTTTGGCTTTGATTTATAACATAATCTGAATTGATAAACGATTATGTTGTTAAGTTAGAAGAAGTTAAATACAACGAAATTGAAGCTGTGGTAGAGAGAGAGTCAGGTTTAAACAAGCATCTGTACAAAACTTATCAAACAGAAAATGTTGATTACCATATAGTATCGCAGAGTTTTCCTTGTAACTTATTGAACCTCTTAAAGTAAATTGTTACTTTTTGATAAATTTTTCTGTAAGTTTACTAAATCTAAACTATTTTATAAAGGCCATAAGCGTCCCATCTTTTCGGTAATTCCACATAATAACGACTACCGGAATCACAACTGCGTGCGGTTTTATTTGTAATTTTACTTGTACATCCTTTAATTTTCTAAGTTTTAAAGTTTGTTTCATTATATCATAAAGTAATTATGTCATGACTAGAATAACTAATTTTCTACCTAAAATAGTGACAAAAAAAATCTTTTTCCATCGATCGATTTCCAATCGATCTAAACATTAAGTACCGTTTAACGAGACACGAATTTTTTAAATCAATTGTTGGTAATCATTTTATCATAATAATATTTTATTCATAATAGAAACAGCTTTAGTACATAAATGTTGTAGAATATACATCTATCACACTTATTAAAGCTTGAACAATTGTATGGAAGTAGTTATGTAGTAGTATTTATTTTGTCAGAATATCAGCAACGGCTTTTATATATAAACTGCTTCACTTTATGCATAATATAAATACACATAGCACTACCATCATAAGAAAAAAAAACAGTTTACCCATTGATGTTCCAGATTTCAGGTTGATAGAATATCGTCAACATTTAGTATAAATGTATGACATTTAGGCGATTATATACATATACAAATATTTTGTTTTAAAACGATAGCAGTAGCGACATCTAGCATCGCGATGGGTAAACTTACCATGGTAGTACTATGTGTATTTATATTATGGTTTATGTGAAGGTATAATACCATAACCATATTTGGTTATGTTGAAATTCTTCAACATATTTAGTTTTTATTAACTGATTAACCAGCAACAACTTTTATTTAAAGGCTGACTAACAACAACAACTTTTATTTTAGGACCAAAGACATTAAAACTTAGACAAGAAATAACCAAACGTCAAATGAGGAAATTTTCAAGGGTAAAAGAGAAAGACTATAATAAACCCAGGGCCGTAATTAGAAATTTACTATTTTATTATAATGAAGTTGGTTGCTAAATAAAAGAATATTGATTAGAAATTTTTTTTTCTATTGGTACGGAAATTACATTACATATAAATAAAATACACAATAAAATAATTATTTAAATTATATCCACAAATTAAAAAAACGAGGTGGCTGTGTCGTCTGCACGGCCAAAGTGATACGTGATAACGTAAATATGTAGTGTGAGAAGTGATAGACTGTATGGATTTATTAAAATCGATTTATTTATTACTAGCAACCGCGCCATCGGCGGTGTACTAACGATTAAGTATTGGTCGATGGTACGAGAAATACGATATGAAGGGCAAGGTCTCTGCGGTGATGTTCCTTTTTTTTTTTTTTTTTTTTGAAATTTTGAAATTGGCTACTGTACTGTCATAGTCATAAAGAGCGGCATAGAGAACGATTCTTGTATTTCAGTGAAACTACACTGAAGATGTAAAGTGACATCTATTACTATTAATATGTACTAGTTTATATTGTTTCATTTCAGACATGCAATTCGCCTCAATGTATGCATTATTGTAATACCAACTTTCATTTGGAAACTAATAATTGCAATAATTAGGCAATTAGAGAGATATTCAGACTGTATAATTTGAAATTTATGTTTTTTTCTTAATTATAATTAATGTGGATATTAATTATTTTAATTTTAATTTAATTAAATCGCACTGTTTTTTACGCAATTTTTGACACCAAAATTGGTTCGATCAGTTAATACATTCTCTAGTTAGCATGTTAAATCGCTCTAATCAGAGGTTCGCGGCAGCCCATCCCTCGCCTCCTGTTGACCACAATGTGGAAATACAAAGAATGATGCATCGAGTTTAAAGATGAACCTACGCAATGATATGTTTAGAATTTCTGAACATGCTAGCCTTAGTTCTGAGTTTAAAAACGTTATAACGTTAAAAAATATTAATAAGTAAATCATAAAATTAGTGTACAATTTACCGGCGTTTTTCCAAACTAATTATTAATGTTTTGGTTTTGAAATAGTACACTATATTAATCAAAGGGGGCGACCGTTTTTGTTTTAATAACAAAATAATGTTTTTTTTTTCTTTAAATGTTTGATATTTTTAACTTAAAACTTGATTTTTTTTTGACTAATCACAAGATTGTAATTACAACATTTGTTATATTCAATGTAACTTAGTAATTAACATAGTTATGAAACAAAATTCCTTTTACTTTATTGAGTTTAGTATTACGGCAATTTTTCACTATAAACTTCATTTTTATACTTAAATTTTATACTAGATAGTATAAAAAGTTTATGATTTTAAACACCAATTTAATATTTTAATTAAATTAAATTAAAGTTTTAATTAATTTTATTACTTTTTTTCTATAAAAAAACAAACCTAAACCAAGCATTGTTTTGAATTGGCGAAAAAAACTTTTTTTTTTATTGTTTATATTCAAATTGTTGAATAAGACATCCGTCTCTCTCCAACCGATAATGCATGAAATAGAAGATTTACTATGGAAAATATATTTGTGACAAGTCTATATCTATTATACGTCTATGTTTAGGACTGACTAAAAAAGTAAAGAAAAAGTTTTATTTATATTACGAAAATTGTTTTTCAACGCACATGCGATGTTTGAAATTCGTTTACTTATTTTCACAGAATTCAATGATTAATTTGAAGGTGCGTTACCAGATAATCGTTTAAAAATTTCAAATAAAATCAAAATTCAAATGTCGCAAAATTACAAATTAAATAAAGATCAAGATGTAAAGCGAATTCAACTCAACACCATGATTTTTTTGACGTATATGTCGTACATGGAGCTTCAGTAGAACGGTAGGTCTTGTCAACGGTTCAAATAATGAATCATCGAACCAAAGCTATCATATGAATAGTTAGAATTTTTGATGATGATACATTCATTCCATGAAATCATACTTAAATATTTCTTGATATTTTGAGTTTTAAAATTGAACTTTTAACAAATAAAATATATAAATATCTACCTTTATTATCGGTACCATATAGATATTATGTAACAAAACAATTAAACTATACTTGGGTATGAAACTAATTGAACGTATTAAAAACTACTCGACTAAAAAAAAGCTCTGATAGTTTTTATATACAGTAAACAATTCTGTACTATACATGTAGCATAAAAAGAAGCTTTTGACTCATTGTTGTTATTGTATTCTACGCTTATAAAACAAATAAAACTTCAATAGTTTTATTATATAAATGAATATTAAATCTCGAGCTATTATTAAAATCTAAAAATATGATTTTTATTACATATTCCTGTATGCTCATCTATGTATAATACTATATATGTTTATTGTATACATACATACATATGATATTGGTACAAACATAATAATAAATTTAATATAAAAATTTCAAATAATGTACATACATTTTTTATTTATATTTTATTGTATCAATTAAAAGATATTATTTTTAATTTATTGCTAAGCTAAGTAACAGCTTTTATAGCTTTTACGATATTTATATTATATCGACATGTAACTGATTTAATATGACACATATGCCCATCCTGTAGACGTTCAACAATTCGTTAGTTTTTATTTCCGTTGAAAGAAATACATAAAATATTTATTTTTAATGGTTTACCAAGATGTTATTCTTAATAATAATAAATGTAAACGATTTTTATGCGCCACTGCTGGTTCGTACTATATAAACGATCCAACTGTAATAGATTCAATCTTGGGTTAGCTACATAACAATGGAATAGAAGTATATCGTTTTTGGGCGCCGTGTAAAAAATTGTACGATGGAATAAACTAAGAATTTTATTATAAGTAATTTATAAAATATGTTCAATAATCTTACTTCTTAATACTCAAAACAAAGCATAATGTCTTATACTAATTCTAAAAACACGGACTACATTATAGGGCTACATCTTGTTTCTTTTTAATGGTTGATTATTTTCCATGATAAAGGCGGCTGCACTCATTCGGCAGGTGCGCGAGTTACGTCATCCCTCTACCAATGATCTGACTACACACATTCCAACGAGTAGCCTTCAATAATAGTTTATTGAACCACAAATAACTCTGATTATTAAAATTGCAATTCTTATCATTTTGAAATTTGAATAAAACGAAATTATAAATGTAATAAAAAAAAATAATAAAGAATGTTAGACAGGAACTTTGAATTAACAGAAAATATAAGAATAACAAAGTTATTCTCTTTGTAAGATAAAGAATTGCAACACATCATTTTTCTTATTTGAATCTTAAGAATAATAAAGTATTAACAAAAAATTTAGAAAATAATAATCAGAGTGTTTTTAGATCTTGAATAAAAAGGTTATAGTGACCATATTATGTAATCCAAAATTTAATTAAATAAATAAAAAGTTTGGTGAAGAAAAAAAATATAATTGGCGCAGCCGGTAGGATAATCTTTTTAAAGATTATTACCTGCTCAGCATAGTGAAAAGTAGTGAAAAAGTTATCTAAAACGTTCAAAGTGTATAATTGAAGACAATTCAATTAGTATCGAGGGAATATCGATATAGTAGTGCTTCGAACAACGGACGACATCACGAAGTATGCAGAGCTACACCTACGGGATCACTATAATCATTACGGGGTGAGTTAAAATATTGATAAATTCTATAAACCCTCTGTAAGTCATAAATCTAAATCCTAAAACCTCTCAAAATTAAGTCTCACGGTTTATGAGACGTTTAGATTAAACATTTCGCGGTTTACGAAATAAAATTAATAAAAAGGAATATTTTCCAAAGTGAATTTATAAAACAAATGATAGTTATAGCTTAGTTTATGGTATATTTTTTTTTATATATATACACATATATTATATATATATATATATGAGCGAAATAGAAACAATTATTGACTTTGAAGCAGAATTAGATCAAATCAATTTTAAATTAGGAAAAATAAATTTAGATCAAAACAAAATGACGGAAGCCCAAATTAATACTCTAGTAAATAGTTTAAAATTACCAGACTGTATTAGGGATTTACCAGCCTTCAGCGGTAATAGGATAGGTTTACATGATTTTATAAACAATGTAAACGAAATTTTACAATGTTGCGAAAATATTCTAGGGAAAGACAAAGTACCAACAATTTATCTCAGAGCTATTCGAAATAAGATACATGGAGAGGCTGACGAAGTCTTAACAATGTACGGCACTGATCTAAATTGGAACACAATCAAAAACAATTTAATAAATCATTACGCTGATAAGCGTAATGAAACCAGCTTAATAAAAGATTTACACTCTCTCTATCAGGGATCAGATACAGTAGAAAAGTTCTTTTCTAGAACAATCGAAATTCAATCTGCATTATTAGCATATGTTAGATTAAATGAGACAAATGAAGCGGTAAGAATTGCTAAAGAAACTCTCTTCACTGAAATGAGTTTGAATGCATTTCTAGCAGGGATCAGAGAACCTTTAGGTTCAATGATACGTGCAAGGAAACCTGCTACAATAGCAGATTCTTATAATTTATGTATAATAGAACAAAATATGTTCTACATAAAAAATAAACCACATATTAATACGCCTCACATAAATCAAAATCAAAATAGAAAACCTTTTGCGGTAACACCTCAAAGAAATATTCAACTGAACCCACAAATATTTCAAAATCAATTTAAAAATAACACAACCTAGATATTATAATCATCAGCCTTTTACACAAAATTCCACTCCATTTAGAAATAATTTTCAAACACCAAACAAACCCATGATTTTACCACCAAGACCTCCGAAATTAGAGGCTATGGACACTACCTCGAACATTGTCAAGTATAGACAGTATACAGTAGGTCAAGCTAACAACAACTTCAATAAATACCATTTCCCACAACAGAACCAATTCCCTAAATATAACGTTCAACAAAGAAGTTCACCTGGAGTGAAAATCCAGGAATTATATAATTTAGAAGCAACCAATTCAGATCAATCTGACGAAACGTCTGATGATATGAATGCATATGAACGACAATACGATCAAGAACATTGTCCTTCAAGCTTCAAATATCCATATGACCCTGAACCTAGTGAAAACGTTGAAACAACTAACGTGATTGATGATAGGGATTTTCAGGAGCATGCCTCCCAAGACCTATCGGGTTCATAAATAATCATACTTTTAGAAACAATTCTCTTCCATACATATTTCTTAAAATTAATAATAAAAACCTAAAATTTCTGATCGACACTGGATCAGACAAATCTTTTATAAATCCCAAGTTTATTAACCAATCCCAAAAAATTAAAATAAAACCTATTACTATAGTAACGGTTTTTCAAAAACATGCCATTTCCGAGTCAACTATATTCAAGGGACTAGCGGAATTCAAAACAAGCACACCAATCGAATTTTATTTATTCAAGTTTCACGACTTCTTTGAAGGACTAATTGGACTCGATACAATGAAACTTCTAAAAATAAAATTGGATATCCCAAATTCTCAGCTCGAAACTAATAAAGTGCGAATGTCTATATTGATGACACCAAAGTTCATCACACCCGTCTTCAAAATTGAAGGAAGATCAAAGAAAATAATTCAAATGCCAGTCAATATTTGCAATGGAGAATTCTATATTAAACCAATTACTATACAAGAACAGTTGATCATTCCTGAGGGAATTTACCATTCTAACAATTGGAATGCCCCTATGGAAATCATAAATTTTTCTAGCCTCGAACAAACGTTTTTATTTGAACATCCCATAGAAGTTCAGTCTTTATCTCAATTCAACACCAGAATATATTCTATAAATTCTTCAGAATCTCAGCCCAATACTGATATTATGAAGTTAATCAGAACCTCCCATCTAAATCAAGAAGAATATGAGTCTCTAAAAAAAAGTTGTGAAAAATTCTTCGATATCTTTCACCAGGAAGATATTCCATTATCTTTTACTAATTAAGTAAAACACAACATTTTGCTTCAAAATGAAAAACCTTTATATACAAAAAGTTACCGTTACCCTTATGTTCATAAGGAGGAGGTACAAACTCAAATAACAAAATTGTTAGAACAAGGCATTAGGCCAAGCTTTTCTCCGTGGTCATCGCCAATTTGGATAGTTCCAAAGAAGAAAGATGCCAGTGGGAAAGTAAAGTGGAGGTTAGTCATAGACTATCGCAAGCTAAATGAGCAAACGATAGATGACAAGTACCCTCTACCTAATATTACGGATATCCTTGACAAACTCGGTAAATGCCAGTATTTTACTACACTGGATCTCGCCAGCGGATTTCACCAAATAGAAGTGAATCCTAGAGACGTAGCGAAAACTGCTTTCACCGTAGACTTTGGACATTACGAATATGTCAGAATGCCATTCGGATTGAAGAATGCGCCATCAACATTTCAAAGAGTAATGGACAACGTCCTTGGAGATCTTCAGGGTAAGAATTGTCTATGTTATATGGATGACATAATCATCTACTCTACCTCGTTAGACGAGCATATCCAAAATATGGAAAAAGTGTTCAAAAAACTTAGACAAGCGAACCTGAAAGTCCAGTTAGACAAGTCAGAGTTTCTGAAAAGGGAAGTCGCTTTTCTAGGGCATATTATCACACCCACAGGAGTTAAACCTAATCCAGAAAAAATAGAATCAATACATAAATTTCCTATTCCAAAAAATGAAAAACAAATTAAATCATTTTTGGGACTCATCGGTTATTATAGGAAATTTATTAAGAACTTCTCTGAAATAACTAAACCCTTAACGGAGTGTCTGCGAAAAGACCGCAAAATTCAACTCAATGAACGGTATATAAAGTGCTTTGAAACGTGTAAACAACTTTTGTGTGAGGAACCAATACTTCAATACCCTGACTTTAATAAACCCTTTTTGGTAACCACCGATGCAAGCAATGTAGCAATCGGAGGAATACTGTCTCAGGGAACAATAGGAAGTGATCTACCTATATGTTACGCCTCTCGGACTTTAACCAAAACTGAGGAAAATTATTCAGTAATCGAAAAGGAATTACTGGCAATTGTCTGGACCACTAAATACTTCAGACCTTATTTATTTGGACGCAAGTTCACAATAATTACAGATCATAGGCCTCTTACATGGCTGTTTTCATTAAAAGAGCCGAACTCTAAATTAGTCAGATGGCGACTAAAGTTGGAGGAATATGATTATAATATTGTTTACAAAAAGGGATCCCAAAATACAAATGCGGACGCCCTATCAAGAGCTATACCTGATAAACAAGTGGAAATACACATAACGGAAACTAGTTCTACCTCTTCGGATAAAATCCAAAATCTTCTACTAAATCCAAAATCCGATATAATCCCTACTACAGATACCGTTTTAAATGAATTCAAGAGACAACTCGTGTTTGACATAGACCCTAAAGAAAAACAAGCATATTCAACGGATTTTAAAATACTGTTTGAATCAAAAAAACGATATACTTTTAAAAGCAAACATTACAACACAAAAATTTTAACCGACATTCTAACAGACTACGTTCAACCCAATACTAAAACCGGATTCATATGTAATCACAACACATTTTCAATATTAAATGAACTAATGAAAACTGTTTTTATATCGAACAAACTCGAAATCATAAGATGTAGCCATTTAGCCATAGATATAGAAGACAAAGACCTGCAAAATAGATTAATTTTAGAAGAGCACACAGAAAGTAATCATCGTGGTATAGCAGAAAAAACCCAAAGAATAAAAAGAAAATATTATTTTCCTAAACTTAAATACCTTATTAATGCCCTAATCAACCGTTGCGAGATATGCCAAACCCTAAAATATAACCGGAATGAAAAATTAGTACAGCTAGAAATAACAGAGACCCCTACTAAACCCTTACAAATATTACATATAGACATATTTCATATCGATAATAAAAAATTCCTAACAATCATAGATAAATTCTCTAAATTCGGATCAGCCCAAATTCTTCCCGGTCAAACTTCAACAGACACACTCGACCTATTCCAAAAGTATATATCCGTTCATGGATCTCCAGAAAAAATAGTAGTTGATAACGGAAATGAGTTCAGGAATATAAACTTTAAACAGTTATGTGCATTACATAAAATAAAAATGCACTTCACAACACCTCGAAATTCAACTGGAAACTCGCCAGTTGAAAGATTTCATTCAACATTACTAGAAATTTATCGAATACTTAAATAAAAAAACCCCAAAGAGCCACCCGATACATTAATGACGAACGTCATCATCACATATAATAACTCAATACATTCAGTAACACACATGACACCCTTCGAACTTAAAAATGGACATTATTTTAATAGGCAAGTTATCCCGGAAATAGACAAATTAAATTTTAATCAAATAGTAGATAAACACAGGAAAGAATATGCTCAAATAACTAATCTTATACACAATAGAAATTACGAGACAAAACGGAAAATAATAGAAAGAAGGAACAAAACTAGAATTAAACCACTTAGTTTAAAAATCGGTGACACTGTATTCAAAAAAACAAATCGACGAAATAAATTAGCCCCAAAATTCCAAAAAACTATAAACACTATAAACACAGAACAAGGAAAAGTTCATAAAACTAAAATAAAACAATTATTACAGGTTCTACCTGATAATGGGACAACAAATGACCATCACCAGCTTGGATAATAGTAACGGCATAATCCCAATTAAACTTCATGATGCAAGAATCATAACCAGCCATACAAGATTACTACATATCATCAGACTGGATAGATATGCAATTAACATTAATAAAATTTTTTCAAATATCGAATCGATCAATAAGATAGTAAACCTGGAATCAAAAACCAATAGCTTGTATCGGTATAGACTAAAAACTCTAAGACAAAAATTCGAAAATTTACAGGAAATCTATTACCATTTAAATCCTAGGAGACAAAAAAGAGGACTCATAAACGGCTTAGGTTCTATAATAAATAGTATTACTGGTAATTTAGATCAGGATGATCTCAAGAATATAGGACAAGCAATAGACATAATAAATAAAAATGAAGACAAATTGACAGATAAACTTAATGAACAGATAGCAATCAATAATCAAATGACAGATAGATTTTCGAAAATACAAAAATTTGTAACTGATCAATCAAGATTAATTGAATTTGAAGTACAGTTAGCATTAAATAATACCAAAACCACGGTTCTTTTGTTAAAATTAGACGAACAAATATCTCAGATTACGTATAATATAGAAATTTTACAGAAACATTTAGAAGATATAATCGAATCTATAACATTTGCAAAGTTAAAAATAATTTCGCGACACATTCTAAGCAAAAATGAAACCAATCTAATTTTTGATATAATGTTTAAACAAAACGTTCTTATAAACTCAGAAGAAGATTTATACAATATAATTTGGCTACAAGCATATACAAATCAATCCGAAATCATATTTTCTATACAAATTCCTATATTCAACCCTTCCAAATTCTCATTATTTCAATTGCAACAAACTTATATCAACCAAACCTTTATTATACCTATCCCGCACAATAAAATCCTAAACAATGTAGAATTTTATCAGTATTTAACGAAGCCCTGTAATATTATAAACAACTTCGCATATTGCGATATGGAAACAATAGAAAAAGTAGATGAAACTTGCATACCAGCATTAATTAATAACTTCCCAGCAAAATGTAATCTAACCAAACAAAAGATAGATACAAACATCATAGAAATATCACCCGGCAGTCTATACATATCAACAACTCAATCAACTCCATTTAAATCAACATGCAACCAGAAGCGGAAAGATATTATAGGACAACATATCATCCAGTATACCAATTGCACGATAAAGATATTAAATCAAACTTTTGGTAATACCTTCAAAGAACAACAAGAGGAATTTCCGATAATTCTTCCATACAACGACATAATTCCAGGAGATATTTTTATACCACCAAATCTAACACATCTAGAAGAAATCACCTTAAAACATGTTCAACAAATCGAACACCTGACACACCATACGTTACAACATCAAACACATACTACGATACTTACCATCATTATTGTTTTTGTTGGGACTATAACAATAATTTACATCATTTTCAAGATACAAAAATGTAGATCTGAGCAACCCGTAACCGCAACCTTACAGCCTGATGCTCCAAAGTTTCGACTTTGGCCCATTCTTAGGGGGGAGAAGTTACGTCATCCCTCTACCAATGATCTGACTACACACATTCCAACGAGTAGCCTTCAATAATAGTTTATTGAACCACAAATAACTCTGATTATTAAAATTGCAATTCTTATCATTTTGAAATTTGAATAAAACGAAATTATAAATGTAATAAAAAAAAATAATAAAGTATGTTAGACAGGAACTTTGAATTAACAGAAAATATAAGAATAACAAAGTTATTCTCTTTGTAAGATAAAGAATTGCAACACATCATTTTTCTTATTTGAATCTTAAGAATAATAAAGTATTAACAAAAAATTTAGAAAATAATAATCAGAGTGTTTTTAGATCTTGAATAAAAAGGTTATAGTGACCATATTATGTAATCCAAAATTTAATTAAATAAATAAAAAGTTTGGTGAAGAAAAAAAATATAATTCGCGGCGCATATCAGCCGCATATCAACCAATTAAATCAACACATCTAAACCACGTGACCAATAAAATACCAATAAAATTACTCTTTTGCAGATCAAAAAAAAAAAAAAAAAAAAAAAAAAATTACATAGAATAAAAACAAAGTAAAAACATTATTTACTCGGCTTTTACTTTGTTTTTATCCTTTATAATTTTTTGTTTCTTATTTTATTTATTTTTGTTCCGCAAAAGAGTGATTTGGTAAACTTGTCACATGGTTTAGATGTGCTAATTTGATTGGTTGGTATGTGGATGATATGCACCTCGCACGAGCGGCATCCGTGCATCCGCCTTAAGTTGATTATAACGAACTATAACGAAATTGCAGAAGCTAAATCTTTTTTTCCTGCGGATGTCAAACGTACCTGATTTCGTAAACATCTAAAACTTCAAAGTGCTGAAGTTACGATGCACATCTTTCGACCGATGACTTTTGCAATTGTTTCGGGAATCCTTTTTCCTTGCACCAATACTACAATTAAATTTGGTGGTTACACTCTTTAACCTATTAGCGTCAGATGCTAATTGCTATTTAACACGCGATATCTTCGGAACTCCTATATCGTGATTTGAATGTTGTTATCAGACACTATTGTCAATGACAAACCATCTACGAGCCAGGGGTGCTCACGGGCCATTTACTTTAACCTGCTAGTAGATCGCCAATAACAGCTTAAATATCATCACGAGCTTAATACGTTTGTTACTTAAACATAATGTTACGTCTATTATAAAAGATTAAAACTATAAATTATATAGCTTAACCATAGAAAAAAAAAATATAAGAATGATAAATTTCGTATGTTAATATGTATCTATCCTTGTTGCACATTATTTTGCATTAGTGATTTTTATTTTAATTTTTGTTTGGTTTTGTTTTTCCTTTCTCATTGCTATTTTTGGAAAATGAACTATGCAATGCAACTATGATTTAAATTTTTTTTTGCGTTAAATACATATAAAAAAACAAAATAGACAAATTTGAGATGTTTACTTTTTTGTTTTTTTAATTTTCTAGGTCGTACATTTTTCTTTCTTCTAACCACATATTTCGTAAAAAACCATATAATTCGCTAGTACTTTATGAATACAATACAATAACATAATATATAGAGTTGTTTAGATATATTATTTGATAACATAAACTACAAAGTTTTGTTTTGCTTTTATGATCAATTAAATTCGTGATTTTTTCTTGTTAAAAAAATAATTAAATTATAATCACTCTACATTCGTCTACCGATACAGTAGTAATGAATGACAAAGGAAAAACAAAACTGAAAATAAAAATCTTTAATGCAAAATAATGTGCAACAAGGATAGATACATAATTAAAAATATATTGTGCTTTTTTTTTGTACCGGCATGCAATAACCAGTATAGACCATATATTTTTTATTGTTTCGAATGCCGTTTTAACATACGGAATTTATCATTCTTATGTTCGTTTTTTATGGCTTAACCATTATTTGACACTCAAACAAAAGAAAGTAATATTTTTGTAAATATTTTTGTAAAAACTGAATTCATATAAGATGAACTCACATCTTATATGAATTCATTTTTGAAGAAGTTTATTGGTGATTTCGGTGCCTGTCTCGCTAATAATAACAGCAATGTTCAGTGTTAATGCAGTAATTGTCACTGGATTATTCGTATAATCCAGTGGGATTATACGAATAATCCAGATTGGGCATCTATCTAAACAATAGATGGTCCACCCTTTATTTGCTTTAAATTTTAAGAATTAACCAATTACTAGTTTTAATCGAAGTGGCACAATATGTCCAAAGCCTACATAAGGAATCCTAAATGTGCACAATTTAAATTATTACAATACATTTAGTCTTTGAATAATTATTTCGACATAATCGAAATCAAGCAACAGTTTTTTATATAACAAAATGTGATTTTAGTTTTTCTCCATTATTTAGACGAAGACCTAGAAAATTAAGAAATATTAGCAGTAAGACAATTTTTACAAGAGTTTTTTGTTGTATATTATATTTCCGTATAGACTTAAAATTATGCGCATTTTATTAATGTTATTTACAAAAGTTTTTTTTCTCAAAATCTATACATTTTTAAGGATTTGGTTATACCACACGAAGCATAAAAAGCTACTTTTTTTTAAAGCTAAATAAGAAAAAGTTTATATTATTATTCTCTAGGATAAATAAATACATAAAATTTGCAATGGGTAAGACATAACGAGATGCTTTTTATTTTAAAATCGCGCGCGTATTATGAAAACTTAAACATTAGGTAATTTATGAACATTTAATATTGATCAAAAATTTAAATTACCTAATCTTTAAGTTTTCATAATGCGGTGTACCATTTTTTTTTTTTAAATTCTTGTTATTGTTTTGGATATTGTTTTTAAAAACTTATTATTGTTATGTTGGGCTTTGAGGAAACATTTTTTTGCCTTATGGAATTTGATGGTTTGTGATGTTCAATGAAAGCTTTGAATACAAATTTTTGTTTTCGTATTTATATAAATAATAAGATCAAAACGCCCACATATACGGATTACACATCTTTAATATGTGTATGCATGCGTGTAGATTAGTATCAATTAATCTCTGATTATTTGTTTGAATCAAATTATAATAAATTAAACTACACTATAGCATCTAGATACTCGATCCTATCAGCAAAGGCAATCTATGTCTCTAATCATCTTATCAATATTTACATTTGCTTCATTTTTGTTTGGTATAGTTATTGTTGTTGTTGGATATGTATTATGTTTGGGGTAGATAAGCAACACACTCAACACAGTATGATTTACAAAACACTTAACAAACGATACTACTTAATATAGGTAAGATATGCGCTTACTATGAAAAAGCGTTTCTTTGTCTAAGGTGTTCAAAATATTCAAAGCACAATTTTCAACGTAATTTCATATATTATATATATATATATATATATATATATATATATATATATATATATATATATATATATATATATATATATATATATATCAGTTTTTATAGTGTCAGAAATAGAGAAATCACTGCCAAAATTAAAAAGGGCTATTTAGGGATTTATAAGCTACTATTTTAAGTGCGGTAACTGGTTTCACATTGAAAATTGAAAAGCATTTGGTAGACGGATTATTTGTTAAGGTAATAAGTATTACCATAATACCATTCCAATCATTAAATACACTAAAATATTGAGCTTCTGACTATCAGAATAATTAGGATGTCGTTGATAGATTAGGTTAGGTTTAGGTGGCCATCCAACAAGGACGAGGCATAGACACATGTGGTCTATATCCTTTCTACACAATTTTCTTCTCCGCACTACCTTACTGAAACCAGTTTGAGCTTCTCACGAAGCGGTGGACATCTTCAACGCTCAAATTGCTGAAATTCGTTAGATCCGTTAGGAAACGAGCTCCAAAAAACTTAAACCTGTTTTGAGACAAACAAGGACAGGTGCATAACAAATGAAGTATTGTTTCCTCTTCTTCTTCGTCCTTGACTCTTCGACAGTAATCATGAGAAAAAACGCCAAGTCTACTAGCATG
The DNA here is from genome assembly GCA_963556175.1 of Tipula confusa. Classification (NCBI taxonomy): domain Eukaryota; kingdom Metazoa; phylum Arthropoda; class Insecta; order Diptera; family Tipulidae; genus Tipula; species Tipula confusa. Next base: position 17,647,526 of record OY744475.1, read on the forward strand.
TTTACCTATAAGACAGTGACCAGTAATGACACCCACGATTGTGCTAATGTTACACCTTTGCATAGACATTATCTGGTTCGACTTTTTTAAGTCCAAATCTGCCTGGTAATTACACAAGAGGTACAATTTGCCCATCTGTTTTTTGTAATTTTATAAGCTTCTCCTTTAAGAAGCAGTTTGCACGTAGGAAGTGGAACTCCAATGTCCATCTTGCATGGTAATAATAAGCAAGTAGAACATTGCCACGAGAGTATATCGGCTTTTATATTCCCCGTAATATTGAAATACCCTGGCACCCAAATAAAATGGATGTCGAACTGTTTAGTCATCTCGTTAAGAGATGAAAGACAGTTCCGGGCTACTTTCGACGTGATATAGCCTGATTGTAGAACTTTAATTGCAGCCTGACTGTCCGTAAAAATGCGAATACCTCTCGCAGATATTACATGATACTTCATCCAGTCTATGGCTTCCTTGATTGCTATAAGCTCTGCCTGAAAAATACTGCAATGATTAGGGAGGCGGAAAGAGAGGTTTACATTTAGTTCTTCGCAGAAAACCCCACCACCGACCTTTCCATCAATTTTCGATCCATCTGTAAAGAAGTTAATAAAACCTGACTTTGAAACTGTTTCACTCACCCAGTCCTCTCTGGAAGGAATATCAGCTAAAAATTTAACTTCAAGGTATGATTTCGAGATAGTATAGTCAATAGATTTGGGAATTTCTTTGTTCGTGAGAATAGACGAGTGACCCATAATATTACAGGACCACAAAGAAATAGATTTATGCCTTATAACTGTACTTGCTAATTGTTTGGCCAGGATATCCAGAGGGATGAGATAAAAGGGAATTTCTAGTGCTTGAGTAGAAGTACTTCTAAGTGCACCACTAATACACAAAGCAGCAGTTCTTTGCACTTTCATCAACAATTTTTGGTTCGCCACTGTACTTAAAGCAGGCCACCAAACCGTAACTCCATACATTAGAATTGGTCTAACTACAGGGGTATAAAGCCAGTGTATAATATGGGGCTTAAGCCCTCATCCTTTGCCAATGGCATTTTTACAAGAGTAGAGTGCTATTGTAGCTTTTTTTACTCTTTCCATAATATTTGGCTTCCCGCTTAGTTTGTTGTCCAAGATGAGACCTAAGAATTTTACTTTGTTTACGATGTTCAAAACAACTCCATTAAGAGTTGGAGGATCGAAAAGAGGAAGTTTATACCTCCTGGAAAAAAAAACCACTTCAGTCTTCAGTGGATTAAAACTGAGACCAGAGCTATTGGTCCATTGAGTTAGAATGTCAAGAGCATTCTGCATAACATCTCTTAGGATACAAGGATGTTTAGCAAAAGTGCCAATAGCAACATCATCTGCATAAGCCAGCACTTTGAAGCCAGCGGCTTCCAGGTTTAATAATAAGTCATTTATGACCAAGTTCCAAATAAGGGGAGATAATACACCACCTTGCGGAGTACCCTGCTTACAAATTTACGGCTGGATGATCCACCCAGATTCGCGATTATGACCCTGCCTTGAGCATTAGGTCAATCCAGCTTCTAACTGCCCCATCTACCCCCAAACTTGAAAGTGATTGTGTGATCACCTCTGGTTTGACATTATTAAAGGCACCCTCATTATCATAAAAGGTCACCAAAGAGAATTCCTTATATTCGAGAGACTTCTCTATAGGACATAATAGGGAATGGAGAGCAGTTTCTACCGAATTCCCTTTACAATAAGCATGCTGAGACGTTGACAGCTTTACAGGCTCGATTGAGCCCTTAAGGTAAGCCTCTATCTGTCTTTCTAAAATTTTCAAGAAATAAGAAGATAAGCTAATAGGCCTAAGGTCCTTGGGATTGCAATGAGAGCATTTTCCCGTCTTTGGTATAAAAATAACGATTACTTCAGTCCATGTTTTTGGAATATGACAAAGTTCGGGACTACTTTTAAAAAATTACCTAAAGTCAGGGAACAGTTAGGTCAGCGGTTTTCTGAAAATCAGCAGGAATAATGCCGTCTAGACCTGCAGACTTGTAAGGCTTGAAGCTATTAACCGCCGATTAGATATTTCTCCTACTGACAATTTTCCCCTGAAGGCTAGTAGTCTTATTAGCCTTTGTTAAAATAGGGAGAGAAACTTAAGAACCCGGAAAATGAATTTCCAAAAGAAGCTCCAAGGATTCCTTAGCTGCTTCAGAAGACATCTGTATTTTATCACAAAAGAGTCTCCAGGAGTTGCTTTTGGCACTTCTTAGTTCATATTTATACGCTTTAAGGACCTCCTTGTAGGAGTCCCAGTCCATATCAATTCTTGTTTTCCTTCGACCACCTTGGTGGACGAGGTTTACCCTTAGGTCTAGCTAGAGGACATGAACTAGAGATAACTTAATTAAAAACATCGGACACCTGATCTACTATGTCATCCAACTCCCGTGTTGATTCCGGAGATTTAGGGACGACTGATGGTAGAGAGTTACTTATAACCGTCCTGAAAGTATCCTAATTGGTCTTCCTTCGGGTTCTAAAGGTTGGAGTTTTAAAATTTTTTATATTTTTTTTGAAGAAAACATGGTGTTGATAATTCAGATAATTTTTTTTTGTTGTTTTTGTTGTTTTTTGACATTTTCGTTAAATAATAAACAAATTATATATTTAAATTAAAATATAAATTTTGAATAATTTTGAAACGAAATCCAAACAATTATTTGAAGTGAATTTGTAGCAAACACACGGCTTTATTTACTACAGCAGCTTAAGTATCCGAATAGTAACTCAATATCATTTCAGTTAATACAAAACAAACAAACGCTCTTTTTGTATTTGAAATTTGTTTTTTTTTTTAAATGTAATAAACTTTTTATAGTAGGCCAAATAATTACGAATGAAACAATCGAATTAGAAATCGATTGTTTCATTCGTAATTATTCGATAATTATTTTGATTTGTAAAATCATATATTTTGGAAAAACTTTTACTAGTCAAGTTGGCTTTGCTATTTGTTATTTTTTGTCTCTAAAGTGCCCAAAAGTGTAATATGTATACTTTACATGCAAGTGTATGGTGTATGGTGTAGGTTTCCATCAATTTTTTAGTTTTAGTTAACTTGTTGCTATAGCCTTATTTTTTTTGTTAGTTCCGTTGTTTTAGTTTCCGATTCGTGCTCTTATGTAATAGTCGAAGATCGATATTTGTATCTACTAGTTTGTTATTTTTTCTCTAGTACTAAGACTAGGTTTCGACTGAAAAGTTCGTTGTTATTTTTACAATGGGAAATTTTTTTATGTATGTGTATTGACATTTTATGTATTTGAATGTTTTCAAATTTTGACGTTGATTTTTTTTTTTTCATATAAATTCATTGGAAATAGTTTCAAATCTAAAAAAGTTTAATCAAAAATAAATGGCTTTCTGTGTTTATAAAATAAAACTGTTTTTATTTAATTTAAATAGCAAGAAAAATACGTGATAATGATATTTATCAAATAAATGAATGGCTGTCCATTAAATTTCCTAGAGACAATTTTATATTTTAGTACCAATGTAAAAATAATAATGAAAAAACATCTAGCCATTAGTACAAATCGGTTGTATTTTCTACAAATTCGTTGTATTTTTGTTGTATGTGTAGGTTACAAATTTTGTGTCGAGACACAATTTTAATGTGAATGTATACTATCCGTGTGAGGCGCGTTGTAAAAATAATAACCAACTTTTTGGTGGAAACGTACACTAATTAGATTCTGTTTAATACTTGAATTATGAGAGTACTAAAATGAATACTAAATAAATTGTTGACACGTTTGAAAAGTTGGCCAGAAAACCAAATGGCTAACATTTCTATAGATCATACTGTATAGAAAAAAAAGCTATCTGGTTATCTTTCCGAATACATTTAATATATGGAGCATAGACTTTATTTTTTTGTAAACTCAATTTGATTCAAATGGTTATACATTAAACTTTTTTTTTTTAGAAACATACGAGCACAGTAGTATTATGTACACAGTACACACGAGAAAATGTTCCAGTCTGATATTATTATAAGGAAAATGATTGTATTAAAGACGAACGAAAATTTAATTCAGGGATTTATTCAAAATCCATTACGCACTACAGAAGACTGTTCTCATTATTCTCTAAATGACATACAGAGTATAGAACCTTTTTTATGGTGTTTTTAGTTCCGCATGTAAAAGGGCTTTGTGCTTTTGAATTATACATATATGTATGTACAAATTGGAAATATATTAAAATTGGTTATAATATGTTGCTTCCTTCTATCTTCTCGTATATAGTTATGAATATATATATATATATATATATATATATATATATATATATATATATATATATATATATATATATATATATAATGTATTTTAGTTTGTCTTATTATAATCCTTTAATATGTTTTGGACTTTATCCATGTTTTCAATGTTGTACATACATGTACAGTGTCATTCGAAAGTGTCTAACTGTTTTTTCATTATAATCCAGCACTGTGATTTATGATTGTATGTTTATATATATAGTACATGTTATATATATATTATGTAAAGGCATATTGTTGATTATCGAGCTGTCTGTAATGATTATCTAGATAACATTTATCAGGTTTCTAGAAGATATATGTGATATTAATGGATTTTGAGATTTTATGTTACTGTTGTTTGTGGGTTTTCTTAACTTTAACATCTTAGTGGATGTTTACATATTATTGATTCGTGCCTTCCAACATGCAATGTTTTAATAATTTAGTTGAAACTTGGAAGTCAAAGTAAGTTAACTTAAACCAAAACTTTGACTGCTTTTCACAAATGTTACTTAATATCTAGGAATTATTAACCATTCACATGAATTAATAACATGTAAACTCCTTGTATCTTAGTAAACTGTTATTATTAAATTTTGATGACAACATAATCACTACATGATTTGTGCCATCGTGAATTTACTCGCTATCACACTTCATTATTATTATTGTGACAGTGACGTTTAATTATCCAGCTTCATTTCTTTGCATACTATAAAAATGATAAATTTTTCACTATTAATTTTTGGCCCAATTTACTGATGTCAACGTGACGTGATTTTATGAACACGATTTCAATTCCGCAAACCTATATATAATGTTTCATTTTTGTTTGTTAATATATTACGCACACAGTAAAATAAAAAAACAAAACTTCATTACTTAATAACCGCAAGAAAGCACGTGCCCTCGATATATTTACCGTAACGTAAAAATAAAAGAAACCAAAAAAAGTAAAAAATCCAAAACCAAATGTCATAAAGTACAAAAGTTTTGTTGTTCAGGTAACTTTAAAATCTATTAAGTTAATATGTACGAGCTGTGTATACACAAAGTTATATATTTACTCTTCTACAACAAATATTCTTTCCTTTTTTTGGTATGTGTGTTGATCCTGTTGTGTACTATCGTACAACAACCATTTTCAAGATTAAAATACATATAAAATTTGTGATAAGACAAAAATAAAGAAGAACATGCAAATACACTTTAAAAAAAATTTATTATGATTTTTAGTTTTTCCAACTTTATTTTCATGTGGGAATTTAAATAAAAACAAAACGAAAAGTTTTAAATTAAACATAAAATTTAAAAAAATAAAAACATTGTTACAATATGTAGTAGCATAAAATGAAAATTAAGATGGTTGGTTAAAAATAAAAAAGGTAAAAATTTTAATAATTTTATTTTATAGGGTGATAAGGGAAGCATATAAAAATGAATATTGATAAGCGTTCAATAAAAGGTCAACATATCTAGGCTAGGTGGTTTTATTTAGCATATTACCAACATATTTACATGTCACAACAGCAGCATTAGTCACAATGTTTTGGCTTTATTGCCTTGTAAAATAGGTGCATACATTTTGCAGACTAGTTAGTGGCAGTGACATTGCGTAAGTAAATTGAAAAAATTTAACAAATTATTTTGTAATGGTAATTAGGAGTTCAAATCATGTGTACTTACGCATATTAGTTTCAAAATTTCGCAAACTTGGAAAGTGTTTATTTTTTGGAATCATTCATAAAATCCAGAAATGTGTGGAGTTTATCTTCACTTGGTTGGTGTTGAGTCACTTAATATAAATGTAAAGTCAATGCAAATCTTTATAATATATAAAGCAGTAGTGAAACATTACCCAGGTAAATATCCAATGATTTACAAATTTTTGTAAATCATTGGATATTTACCTGGGTAATCGCGTGATACGGACCCAACAATTTTGGTTCTAGATACGAGCCGGTTTAAAACTGTGTTTGTTTTATGGCGACAATATCACCTACGTCTTATATCGTTCCTTTTTTATGCCTTTCGTTGAATGTTCGTTGATTCTCTCCACGCTTCGATCTGTTGCTTTGCAACTTGACGTTCACTACCTCATCACGTAAATCTTCAGGTGTTCTCATCTGTACACCTAATAAAAGCTCAAAAAAGCCATATACCGATTGATTGTTAGTAAGAATTATTAAGGAAATGTTGCCAGTGAGGTACATTTATAGGGTATGTATGAGGTACGTTTATACCACTCCGTGGGATTGTCTTGACTCAGCTTTACCAGAGCTGGTATGATAACTTAATTAGTCGCTCGACTTTACCGATACCGGATGGCATACCCGCTGTGACCAATGAATGATCGATTTCCTCATGGTCACAGTTGCGCACATAGTCTGCCAATTTGAGACATGGTGGTTGGTTAGATACTATGAGAGCCGAATTTCTAAAAATTGACTTTTGCAGCTTTTTCTTTAAAAAACTGTCAATCACCGTAAAGAGGAGGTATTAATATTACTTTTTTGTCTTTAAAAAGTGTCATATTTGACCCACGTGGCAACATGACAGTGGTGTGTCACTTTTTAGGATTGGACTTTTTAGGAGCTCTCCTTACTTTTTTCTCAGCTTTCTTTGGCTATGTATGAAAGTGTGGCAGTTTCTAATGCACAATTTAACATTTGCTTCCAGATGTTATACAAATTCCACTCTATCAACTCACTTACTTTTTGATCCTTAAAATGTCCTTGTTGTGATAATTTCTTATAACCTCCTTCCGCTTTACTCTAGAAAATAGAAATACTTGAACCCCTTGTTGTATCTTAAATAAAAGGTTGTGCGGTTAAATACATACTCAAGATACATACTTGACTCCAATATCTTGAAAATAGGCAGAAGACGCCGGTTGTTCGTCACCAGCATGTTCTCGATGACCATAAATGCATGTTCTCGATGACCAATTTTCTGAACGATTATTCAGTTTGAAATCGAATTCCTGTAAGTATAGTGCCCACCCAAAAATTCTATTAGTTAATTTCCTTTTGTCCATAGTCGCTTTGAAGGCAACACATTCGGTCTCGATTGTAAATTTTAGTCCCAGGATATAAACCAGAAATTTTTTGCATGCTCGGACTATCGCAAGAACTTCCAAATAATAACTACGGTCCCGTTCTTTACATTTCGTTTTATTTTTGCTGAATTTTGTAGAATCCAGTATGCAATTTGAAGTCTTCACTAGACCTATGCAATATAGGATTGCCACAGTGTGTGTAATTCAGTCTCTGCTGCTTCTGCGGAAATTATTAGCGCTTGTTTCAAGTTTCAACCGTTCAAACGAAATTTAAACGTAATATCTTTGCGCAGAATATTGTAGGGACCGTTCTCCTCCACAACCTTTTACGTATCCTTTTTCCGCAATAAGGCTCCACTCACCTCGTTCTTGGCAGTGATAACTGAATCATCCATATAAAAGCAAATAATTTTGCGTTATACGAAATCTGTAAGCACGCCATTTATAAATCGTTGAATTATGGCATAAGAAACTTGTCTTTTACAATAACAAGTTTAGACGCCGATAATCCACACAGAACTGCTTTGTCCCGTCCTTTTTATTCTCTAAAACAATTGGGCTAGCAAACGGGGAGCTACTTTCTCGTATAGAGGCTTCACTTAACTATTCGATGATTTGCTTACGCACGATATCAGTTTCCAAAGGCGAAAACCGTCTTTGTTGAATAATTTATTTCTAATTTGTAAGGATAATCCCAGTCATTAAAACGGGATCATCTCGATCCTGTTTACCTTATTTTTACATTTCTACAGAGAATATCGGACCGCTACAAAATGTACAAAATATTATAGGATTCATCTCGGTTAACGGCCAATACTGTAACTTTAGTCACAAATTTCCTCATTATTACACCATCTGGTATTAAAATTGTGATCCTTTATCAACTCCATCCTAGAACGACGTCATATCCCCATATGGTAACAAATTTTTATCAACAACATGGAACGCCAATTCTTACTCAGCACTTCCAATTTCAATTGTCGATGACAAACATCATTTTGATTTTAACCTTCAGCCGACATCTCTGAAACCAATCACCTTTTCATCTAGATGTAATATCACTTTCAAAAACTATAATCGCAACCAATTTCGTGCTCCCAAATCTTATTGATTAACAATCTTCTGGCTAACATTTCCGTAGAATCTTCTGGCTAACATTTCCTTGGACATTTTAAAGACAAGTGGCCAAATTCTATACTTTTGTAGCACTTTGAACCACTTTCTTTTTAGCACTTCAGTTTCGCCTTGAAATGGTTCATATTAATAGCTCCGTACAGGATCTGTTTAATAAATTGCCTTCTTAGTATCTCGTTTTTCTAATACTGTATGATTGCACTTTCTTCCAGACTACCAAACACACCGATCTTAGCCATTCTTTATAACGTAAAACGGCACTTGACTTGCCTTCAAAATTCTTTTGCAAATTTCTTCAATTTATCCCAACATAGTTGATTCCGGTTTCGGCTCGCAACTATTACATTACGTAACAAATTTGTTGATATTAAGAAGTATTTCCCGAGTGAATCATCGGAAAGAAGAAATCATAAACCGCATTGGGACATTAATGAAACCTATGGAGGTACAGTCAACCATAACAACACAATACTGTCATCCAATAATCGAACAATTTTGGCTTGATTGATGATCTAAACGATAAATTGGATGACATAAAAAACACAATGATGTTTTAATTAATGGCTACATATTCAATAGGCTATTGCAAAAAGAAAATTAATATAGGTTGGCAGAATTAAATATACGGCACAAAAGAGTAAGTTCGGAGCCATATAGAGAATAAAGTGATCAATCACTGTATTTTTGGATTTCAAGATACAAAATTTAAAACTCTTCTAATGAAAAATGAAGACGAAGAGTTAATATTATAAAAAGCTGTATAGAAATTGCAAAAATCGATGGGTTACATAAATTACAACTATAGGAAAAATGAAAGCTACACAACTAGTGGAAGAATGCTTAAATAGAATAATTGAAACAAAATTAATAGCATGACAATTTTGTGTCAAAACGCATCAATTTGATATAATGATAACACGAGAAGAGCTTTTCCACATTCTTTACCACCGAAAACTTCAAATACAGAGAAGTGAAGAAGATCAGAATCCTAAAATCACTAAATCCTTAATTATCAATGTTAGTGATAGCCAAAGCAAAAAAAATATTAAGGAAAATCATCAATTGTAGAAAATTAACGGTCCAGTGTCAGCCGCAAGTAAGGTACAACCACACAACAAGCACTCGAATCGAACTAAAACTTGCTTTCCTAAAGACGGATGGTAATTATATGCAGAACGTATCTCCATACATCTATCAAAGGGTCGAGGACAAGGAACTCACAAGAAAACAGCATTTTCTAGTAAATGCAATACATGGCACAGCATATCACTTAAATTTATCCAGTACTTTTCTGTACTGCATAAAGTAATACAAATTGCCACTTTAAGATGTAGGATTATCCATTGAGATAAATAAATGAACGCAACTGAAAAATTGGCTTACCTTTTATAATGTAAGTGTAAATGAATATCGGTTCGAATAAAAAGAAATAAAATAAAAAAAAACGAAATTTAAATTTACTGTATGCACCATAACAAAACCAACAACAATATATGTACAAGCTGTACAGAAACAAAATGTATGTTTCTAAATGCGTATTAGCAAAGCCTTCTATAATTAAAAAGTCGAATTCATCCAATGCATTTACTGTACAAAATCAAAAACAAAAATTATGTATTTGTGAGGTATAAAAGCAAAAGCGCCAATATGTGTGCGTTATTTATTATAATTGTCATAGCAACGAAAAAATTCAAAAAAATTTTTATATGGTTTTTGAATGGTACTATTACAGACGAAATAAGTAAATTTTATGATTTTTACTAAATGATCGCTTGTGCTACGCGATAAGTCTTACTTTTATGATAGAATTATTTGCTAATTTATAGCAAAGCGACACCCGTTTTCTAAATAATAATATTTTTTGAAATCATTTTTATACAACTAAATTTTGTTGGTCATTTACCACTTTCTACAACCCACAATCACTTCGAAAAAATCAACCTTCACCAACAGAGGTCATTGTCGCAATATACAGGATAATTAGAGGTGACCTGCGATTGCCACCCTAAATACAAATCGTTAATTGAATCATAGATAAAATTGAATTTATTGGTTATAAAATTTATTAACCATTAAATTTTAGTTTATTTATCATAAAAATTATTAATGTTCTGAAAAATGTATGTATCATACTTGCATACCATGACAAAAAAAGGAAAAACAACTGAAATAATTAACTTTTTCTACTGTATACCTATAGCTGATAAGATTTATTGTTGGAACGAGATAACAATAAATGATTTTATGTTCGATTTTTATTTTTTCTTAAATGAGATTTATTATTTATAATTACAATTCGATAATATCTTCTTTAAAAACATAATACATAACTTTTTTTTCTGCTGTGCTCTCAATTGTAACAATTAAATTTATAAATTAAAGATTTATTTGTACAGTTTCATGTTACACGCAAGTAGTTTCCGTTTATTAGAGGAATTTCGATGGCAAAAATAAAACAAAAGTTTTTTTATTATCAATCTTGGAAAATCGTGTTAGTTAAAGTTGAAAAAAAGTTTCAATTTTCAAGCTCTATTAAGTCGCAGGGAAAACAAAACCATTACCGTGTGTTAAAACGTATTTGAGGGGATTGGGGCGAAAATAAACTAGTAAGACATTATATATGCTATGGTTTACTTAGAATTTTAGGAAATCAAAACTGCATTGCTGTCAAATTATGCCTTTGATATCCGGTGAGCTTATTAATTGTTGTATTTTAAATGAATCGGTTTTTGGTTGACGTAATTTTTGTTTTTGGAAACTCTGCGGTTTTATGATAGATTTATATATTCAAATTTGATGAACAGAAATTTAATAGAACTTTTTCAATTCCAAGAATGTTTATAAACTTTGCAGATTAGAAAACACAGGAATAATAAATAAAAATAATGCAAAATGACAGGCGACATGAGTTTGGTTATATAACCTAGCACTATGAAGTTATGAAGCTAAAGTCTACCTATATTAACTTATTCTTAAGTGACAAAATTAGGTTCTAGAAGCCGAATGATTTTAAATTTAGTTCCAATGCAGCTTTACATAATAATGGTTATAAACATTTTTTCAACAAACTCTAATTGCTGTTTAAAAAATCGGCTGCCAGCGACCAAACGTAATTAAATATTTTGTTCTGTTCCTTACTGCCTTACTAATTCCCGCTAAACATTTGAAAAAGATACATTTTTGTGGCCCTTTGGTTGCAATTAAAGGTGCTGGTGCATTAGATGCTTTATTTTTAGCAAGTTGTTTATTAGAAAACCTAAACGAAAGCTTCTTTAAACTTTTATAAATTTGGCATAAATTTATAAGATTCAACAATCGTAACTTGTTGCAGAATAGTTCCAAGAATGAAAGCATTTACAAAAATTTAGTTGGTAAACTAATTTAAATAATTAAAACTGTTTGTTTTTTATTTAAAACAAAATTAATTTTGTATTTTTAAAGTTTTGTTCCTGTTAATTTTATCTAAAGAACTTTTTACAAAAATAATTTAAAGTTTTAGATGTATTTAGATGCTTGAATCTTTATTTTAGATTCTACAGCATTTACTGCAGAAAATAGACAATGAAAATAGACTGACAATTAATATTGCTACTGCAGAAATGCGTTGCACAAAACCCGGCAAGCCTATATTGTAATCGTGCACAGCAATTGCACGTTCCCTACAGTACACTTTCAAACTAAAGCCTACAGATCATTTTCAGTGCAGTAAATTCATCAGTTGGAAAGTTAACCAAGAAGCTGATTTTTCTTAAGGGCAATAAAAGTATAATGAACTTAGGGGAAAATCTTGGTGGTGTTATTAAAGTGCACGAAGTTCAATGTAATGAACTTCGCGATATACTAATGGGAAGGTGTTATTTACTATATACAACGAAATAATTGTTATTAATTTTATTCACATTTCTACTTACAGTATTACAATAATCGTCTTGTTCTACATCTCGTTATATATGTTCAGGTTTTGTTATATGTTCAGGTTTTGCCTCCTGAAAACAAAAAAAAAATACTTCTTCTGACCTATCATTATTACAGCCGCAAAACATGTTTTGATTCAAATATTTATGATAACAAAATTCAACCGTGTTAAATCTCTGTGTTATAATGGCATCAATGTAGTACCCATTATCGACTAATATTGTTTTCTACGTAAATAAACATGTGAAGTTAGTAGTATATACTAACTATAGACGCCAGAAGAAAAAATATAAGTAGATAAAAACAAAAATTAAATTTATATATTATGAATAATTTTGTTTTTCCAAGCCTCCTTTTTGACACTCATATAACATTCAAATTTACTTTTTCGGTTGTCAAATTTTAGTTTCGGTTGTCAAATTTTGTGTCGAGAATTTTAATATTAAACGGAAATAAAATTATAATAATAAAATTTATAATAATAAAATTAATAAATTTCCTCAATAAAAAGTGAAAATAGTTTCTCGTGATAATTCATTATTTTGAAAATAGTAACATGTGTATATTCGTAATATTTTTGTGTAATACTCGAATATTTCAGGGAAAAGCAAAAAAAAAAGTACAAGCCGGCAGTTCGAAGAAATGCTAACATTTCTTGAGTTACATCCAAAACTAGTTACTGGAAAATTTGTAACGGTAAACTCAAAGTCGGCTAGTATCGAATTGTGGCAAAGGTTAACAATAACTCTAAATTCAAATGGGCCACCAATAAGAGACGAAGATGGCTGGAAAAAGGTAAGACATTATAAAACTCGATGAAATCATGTCATTAGAACTTAATATAATTAAAGGTTTGGGCTGACCTTAAAAGCAAAATTAAAAAAAAACTACGTAAGGAATATATCGATATTAATAAGACCGGGGGGGGGGGGGGGTCCAAGACAAGTAAAGCTCTCTGAATTTGAAGAACGTGTGATAACGCTAACTGGTATGCGGAAATGTGTTGTAAGACTAGAAGGTTAGCAATTTGGACATTTAAGCGAGGGAGAGGTAGTAATAGTGAGCCAGAGAAATACAGAAATTGAGAGAGAGAGATGTGAGCTTAGAAGCAACCGGATCAAACACGACCCCAAGGATAAGAGAGCAACGAGCACCAAGAAGAAGAATAACAACTCAGCAGAGGGTATTGGAAGAACTAAAAGCGCAAAGTGATCATTTTAATGAAGTAAAAAGATTGTTAACAAAGCAAAATGAAATCAGTTTGAAAAGACTGAGAATTGGGGAGAAGATGTTAAAATTAAAAGAAGCCACATATTATACAACAAAATGAATTAAATCAAGTCTTAAAATTTAGGAGATCAAATATGTGATATATAAATGAAATGAATAAGTGATATTATTTTAATTAAATTCAAATAACTGTAATATTGATACAATTAATCTTTATTTTGAATAACATACATTTTTAAATCTTAAATTTTTTTATAAATTAAAAACAATTTAATGAACTATTTCTAATTCCCACAGCTGTTGGTTCACCTTCGAGCTCCTTAAAATCAAAATCCTGCTCTAAAATAATTGAAGGATTGTCTACTTCCTGCAATACTTCATTGGCCATCTCAATTTTATTTATTATTCCTATAATAACAAGCGCACAACAAACGTTTATAAGTTTTATTACTTTTTGTGGTGAATAGAGCAAAACCCTTTCCCGTAACAAACATCGGAATGTATTTTTTAATGCTCCATTACATCTTTCTATTGGGTTCCTTGCTAGTGCGCATGTAACAAGTTGTACCTCTTTTGATTTTAAGTGGAGTTGCGGTATGATGTCATAAGCCATGGTTCTAATGGGTAACCAGAGTCACCTAACCTAATACCCAAGTATTTTTTTCTCTATTTAGAAATGATTCCTCCATGTTTTGCTTATCTGCTGAAAGCATCATGTGATAATCCTGGATATCTCGCGCACATAGATAAAATTAAAAGATCATAGTTGCATATCTAAAAATGAATCATACTTTTTATTATGAATACACTTTATTGTACGGCCAAAATACTTACAAGTTGAACCTTTAGCGAATGATTTTCATGTCTATCTACCAAAATGTGTTCGTTTTCGACTGGAGCGATTAAATCGACTTGCGTGCAATCAGCACAACCAATAATTCCAAGATGAGTGGAGGAAAAGACCTTTCAAAAAACGCTGCTTATTGGTTTTTTCTGTTCGTTTGGAAATTTAATAAATTTAGCACAAAGAATTTGCTCCAAAATCATTGTGGTTTCGGTTACTGACTTGCCGATAATCGATTGGTTCATATAGAATGCACTGTGATATCACCTATTGTTCGCTGATATGAACCTGTAGCGAAGAAATTTAAAAACAAAGTACGGCCGCTAATCGGATTGTCAAAGAAATTTTTGGGTTCCGAGTACCATCAGGAATGTGTGGAGAAATTTCATTTAATATATACAGGAATGTATCTTTTGTGACTCGAAACGACTCAATAAACCTACAAAAGTACAATTTTATTATTAATTTAAATGTACTATAAAAAAGAATATAGATCTACTTTATGAAAAATATACTTAAAATTGTTTAAATTCATCACATCATAACGATCTCTAAGAAAGCGCCTTTCAATTGAGAAATTATTGGAATCCTCATTTTCAAAATTAATTGCACCAAAAAATCTAAATGATCCCATAATAATTTGTTTTATTTCGTACGAGTTAACTATGTAATTTATTTTATGTGTTCGTATTTTATTTAAAAACTTTAAATTATGACTCTTTTTTATCTGTCAATAAAAACATAGAAAAAGGATTGCCATATTGAAATATCGACTATCGAACGAAAAAGTTACAACATGCCGAAAATATTTTTTTTCGCTTCGGTGATCGCTGAATCGAAGTGATGTTGCAACATGTCACCACAGGTCGATTCAAGAAAGGATTTCTTATTTAGAGCTCTAGGTATCAATGTGCATTAGATGCTACACAGAATTATAAGCATTTCCATAAAAAATCCTAAACATGCTTTCACGAAGTTGATCTAACGCGATTTTTCATTTACTTGGCTAGTATAACTTTCATCTACAAGATGTTTTTAAATAGAATGTAACAATATTAATGTCAGCATTTTAAATTTTAAATATTTATTTCATATATAGTGATTTAATTTTGGTCGTAAAATTAATTTGAATCGACCACATTGACCGACTCTTCGCCCTTCTTCGATCACAGCAATAACCATTCAACAAAAATAATACATATAGCTTTCGCATTTTATACATAAAAATAATAAAAATAAACAAGCAACATAATTGCATTAATGCTATTTAATTATATACATAAAAACCATAAAATCCCTATCGTTTTGGGACCAAACTTCATTTCCCCCATAAACTTATGTACTGAAAATAACAAACCTACAATTTAATTTATTTTATTTATGACAATAATATTTTATTATTTTGTTATGATAAAACTTAAGTTGAACTTCTTATATATATATTACATATTATATAATCTTATTATAGCAAATACATCGTATTATATATCATGCATCGTATAAATATTGTATTTTAAATTTTCATCACACATGTCATTATAGATGAACAAATGTCTATGGTATATACACATATGATGAGTTTCTGCTTAACATTTCAATAGATCGCCCATCCCTCCCAAAACTACGAACACAACATTTATAAATATTGTATCACAGGTCAATGTATGTATTTTGCTCATCTAAATAAATCGATTTATTTTACACATAGCTAATATTTAAACAACGAAAATTATTTGGTACTTTTGATGTCATTTATTTTTATTCGAATAAAGCAAATTACAATACGAAAAAAATGAATTATGGAAAGCTCATGTTTCCTAAAACCCTCGAGGGGAATCCATTTTATATTAAGCGCACAAAGTCAAAAACAATGAACTGCAAACTACTGTACTCGGGATGCTATTGTATGATAACTAAATTGGGTCGGAATGTGAAATATAGATTCTAGAAGAGGTAAATTCATTTGAAGCATAGAATCTTGATTATACGAACTAAAAATCAATCATTTTTAACAGTCCATAATTTAATTTGGCTGCATTGTAACAATCATATACATCTCACCCAGCTCATCAATTTTCTCAACTTTTTCGACTCTAAAGGGCAAGTGCATCAACTGGAATCTTTTTTGCGAATTAATGGACGAAAATTCAAATCAAAAAGAAAAAAAGAAGAAGCTAACATAAAATTCAGACAAACAAGTTGACTCATACAGAGAGGATTTGACTTTACATTCAAACAAGCTACTGCAATATCGGCCAGTTCTGAAGCCGATATAGACCAACGGTATCCAACTTTTGAGGATGTACTAAGCAAATAAATGTAAAAATGATAGAGACGTTCCAAAATAAGTTATTTCATAGCATTTCAATGCACTGTGGTAAACAATCAAAACACATGATAAAAAACACGAAAACATCAACATGGCCATCTCTAATTTCCCCATGAAAAAACAATTCTTTAATAATAAATTATTACGATAAATCTCCCACTTTAAAATGCAGTCATTTTATTCGCTTTTCTTAATTTTACTACCGCAACCAATTTACAAATTCGAAGAAAATTACTGAAAATATAATTAGAATTATTGTCAGATTTGATTACCAAGATTCGGACTGCTTCATACTCAAAGTAAAAAAGATTTTAAAACATATTTATGCGCCATCGATCATATTTTAATCACGTGCGTAGCTCGTACAAAATATTCAGTATTTTAGTTTAGATTTATTATAAGTTTATTTCCACTTGTACGTTAAAAGTTTTGTCGAGTTCGCGTGTCTGTCTGAAATTTAATTAAGGAACGTTGCGACGTTCCCTATAACTTTTATTGATTAGTTATTCTTTTAAAAGTTTTGTTTGATTTGTTGACAAGTTCTTAAGAAAGTAACAATTACGTAATCTATAATTTTGGTAACAATAAAAATTTTGCACCCTGATTATGGTTTTTGTAATTGATATAGAACGGTAGATTCGATCGAATTTAAACGCTTAAATATTTTAATAAAATTCTAATTGTAATATTTTCGGTGTTAAAGTGAATATAAATAGGATTTTCATGCGAGTCGTTTTCGTAATTGCTATAAAACGGTGGATTCATTCAAATTGAAACGATTAATTATTTTAATAAAATTCTAATTGTAATACTTTCGGTGATAAAATGAATATAAATAGGATTTTCATGAAAGTACTTTTGTTAATTGCTATAAAACGGTAGATTCGATCGAATTTAAACGTTTAATAATTTTAATAAAATTCTAGTTGTAATACTTTCGGTGTTAAAGTGAATATAAATAGGATTGTCATGCCAGTACTTTTTGTAATTGCTATAAAACGGTAGATTCGATCGAATTTAAACGTTTAATTATTTTAATAAAATTCTAATTGTAATACTTTCGGTGTTAAAGTGAATATAAATAGGATTTTTATGCCAGAACTTTTTGGAATTGCTATAAAACGGTGGATTCGATCGAATTTAAAAGCATAATTATTTTAATAAAATTATAATTGTAATATTTTCGGTGTTAAAGTATCAAATAACTTAGGAAAATGTAGTTCGCAAATATTTTTTTAATCAATATACGATATTTTATGTTAAAATCAATAAAATAAATAACAACACTTTAAATAAATATTTAGGGTTTAATTTAAAATTTATATGTTTAAAATTGATCTTTTAATTATTAAAATTAAGTTATATAAATTATATCTGTACCAGAAAAGCTCTGAAGATTTAGTGTTAAATCCAAAAAAATATCTGGATGCTAAAATAATATACTTATTAATTTCTAGCAATAGGGAGATAGAATAATTAATTAATAAATTTGGAAACGTAGGCGAAAATAATAAAATTTATTACAGGCTATAAATAATTAGCTCACTAATAGATTTTATTTAAGGGAACTTTTGCAGGAAAGCTGAATAATGCCACACGGGAGTTGCTGATTGGAAGCAGAGCAGTTTATAAAAAATTGTGATTGTATTACGCTAACAGTAGTTTCAATATTGGCTATCGGGAAACTGGACCAATTCTGTCAATACTAACATAACTTAACTTCCCTAATCCACAAAAATCTGTAGAATAGAACTGTTCCGTAATGATCATGAGGTGGTGAAACCGGAGCGTTTCTTTCATGCATGGAAATATATTTATAGAAATATAAATATATGACAATCCCTTCTATCCTACCGTTTGTTAAATGTAAAAAGGCTATATGGGAATAGGACCAGCGAAGACTTTCCTGGAGCTTGTTCTCACAGTTTCAACAATCAAATTTTGCACTATGTTGAAGCCTCTATAATTTGGTAATATAAAACCAATATACATATGTCTTATATCGGGTAATAATATAAATATAATATAATATATATCGGTCTAACAAAAGAATGATGCAAGCTCGTTGATTAGATAATTTTCATTTTTCCGTATTCCTAAATATCGAAAGTGTATTTATACTGTGGGTAATATTTTTGAGCGATTATAGTGATTAAGCTTTTGAGCCTTTTTTATGTAATGCTCTTACGTTCAAAAAAAGAAAAACGGTAAAATTATCATCAATCCATCACAATGATCGGACTTTTAGTGGTGTTAAAAAAAGCTAAATATTACCCACAGTGCCGAGCTAGTTCCAAAACAGGAGCGAGTAGGAGAAGAATCACTGCACTTGTTTTGGGTGTGTCTCAACAAACCTTGTTGAAAACCAAAAAACTTAGAAATTTGACAAAGTAACTCGAAGATCTGGTTTGATTATATATTCCAAAAAGGCGAATAGAAAAGATCCCAAAGCTATAATAAAACTGATATAACTGATTAAGCAGATTAACGAGTTTATGCACCGTTTCAGCAATGTTCTAACTAACATTAAGATTCAATTGGTGTACATACAATTAGTAGCAAATGAGGGTATAGTGGAAGATAATTACGTATCTCGCAACATAATCCATCTATAAATAATAATCGGGTAGTTTTCACTTCTGCATAACCACGATATATGCTTTGATAGCAGAAGTTTCGGCTGTGCATAAAAACTTTGTAACCGTTCATCGATGTTGTAGTTAACCAGAGGTATTCAAAGACTTTGACGCAGATGTAATCAAGGTCATCAGTTCTAAAATTTGCCGTCGAAATGCTCCTAGAATGCGTCAAAAACTTCATCTCTTGACTTTTGATTTTAGATACGAGTCATCTGGGATTTTGGTTTAGAGGTAAGAAATTATTAAATGATGTCTTTGAGTCTTCGACCAAGAAGATCTTTATCATCTGCATTGCTGAAAGGATTTGCCTATAGACTTATTTAAATGCAGTTCCGTGTCTCAATACGGCTCTTTTGTATCACATACTTATGCGTCAGATTCAATAATACTGGCTACAGGTTGGCCGAGTGTAGCTCCATGACGCACACGCGATGTTATCCCAAAGGGATCAGATACTGGTCCTTCGATTACTTTTCTACAATTTGACCCAGATATATTTAGTTTGACTAAAGAGCCGAGTTGTTTTGTGTTGCCCAGGAAAATGGTCGCAGATCAAAGGTTTCCAACTTTGATGCCATCATGTGCTTGTTGCAGAAATTTATGTAGAAGAGCTGATACTTTCTAATAGTGTACCCCTACATTTTTCTAAAACTAGACTGAACTTAAATTTTTGATCAGTGGTAAAATGGTTTAATCGAAATCCACACGGATAATGTCCAAAGATAGTTTCAGTGTAAGGGATGAGTCTGTCGAGTTAGCAAATACTTTGTATGTATTATTTAAGAGACACTGCAGTAATTTTCATAACTAAGATGGTTTTTTTATGTAGCTGGCATATGAGTGCTGGATTTCAATCTTGACGTAGTTCTTCTTAATCACAGATTGCGAGGAATATATCGTAAAGCTGAGAGTTGTAAGAGTTGCTCCTTCGTTTTTAACGAGTTCTGGCGAGTATTCATTCTTTATCTTTTCGAAAGTTCCCTCTACTGTGAATGTGGTACGAATTTCTCAAAACCCGATGATGCGATAATGACGGTGGATCTATAGGTTAAAAATCTTTAACAAGATTCCGGTCGATGGCAAAGAAATCTCTGAAGTTTCCGTTTCGTGCATGGTCATTGAGGTTCTCGATTCAGCTCGTCATAAATTCTTGTTTCTTGGTCGAAGAAAATTGCTGGTTAATTTTCTGGCGTTTAGATATTCGATTTGATTGTGACGGTTGTTCCACAGTAGCCACTTTTCACGCGATTTTTTTATCACTTTTCATTCGATATCAACGTTTTTTTGTAATTTCTTTTATGAGGAAAATATTTGCTTTAGATGGCTTCTCACTTGGTGCAATATGTTTAAGCCGATTTGTGTTCTAAGGTTTGATTTTTGACCGATTTGAGCATTACCATATGTTAGTTTCGTGGCGCAAGATATTATTGATGATATCTTCTATAGCTCGACAATAACCAAATCTGTAACATCATCTGATTTGCAAAACCAAGTACGTTAGAAATCGAAGGTTGTACGAGTAATTATACCAAGGTATTAGGATTTCATTGAAATCTGGTCACTGATTGTTTTCAATTCAAAGTTAGTTTGAATAAACAAACAACGGCAAGCACAACTAAAAGAGGAATTCTCTCTGAAGTCAGTCGTTTATTTAACCCATTAGGATAGCTCGTGCCCACAACAATATCCTTGCAAATATTTATAAAGTTATTGTGGGCCGAAAATCTAAGCTGGGATGGTCAACTACCAATAAATTTGCTAAACGATTCGACAACCATGCCGAAAACATCCAAATATCAAGATATGTAAGTACCAAAGCAAAATCGTACTTCACGAATTTTGCGACGCCTCTAAAGTCCACCTATTCCACGGTTGTATACGAACAAATTGTAAATTCAACTCCATGACCAGAACTATGGAGCGCGTTGCTATTAAGCAAGTTATTTTTAAGTGTTAAGCAAGCACTGAAATGTAAAATCATCCAAATAAATGAATGGACCGACCCAACTATAGTTTTGTGCTGGCTAAATTCAAACCTAAGTAAGTGGATCACCTTTGTCAATAGTAGGACTGGCGAAATTCTTACTCACTGTATAAGAGGACACAGTTTAAGAATGTACAGAATTGTGCAGAAGAATACGAATCATACAAAACTAAAGAATCCTCAAGGTTATACCAGGCCGTTATATTACAGTTCATGGAAACCAAAAATCTGGTGCAAACATACTTTGGTCAACATAAATGTTGACGATCGTCACCTTCATTGATAATTGGAGTGGCAGAGTGTAACCATTGGTGGTGTCATATATGCTTCTCTCTGGCCATCTGGACTCATACAGAGCCATCACGTTGAGGAAGTTATTACTCGAGCTTGACTGAATTGCTTTGGAGATCCTCAGGTTCCCATCTTGAAAGCGTGGATTGTATTCAGTTTCCAAATTGTTTTTTTGTTATGTATCTGAGGTTATTATGAAAGTGGGGAGTTAGCCAGCCGCTCAACCATTTTGTACATGTATCGGTCACGTATTAAATATTTCATAGTCAAGCCTTTGTATATATTTTTTTAGCGGGCCATTCGATTCAAGACCAATTCCCACTTCTATGACCACATAACAAAAACCGCATTTTTTCCATCATATAGTTTTAGCTTGCAATATTACATTTGTGTAGTATTGCAATTACCGGAGGCTACGACCTAATGCATGCAATTGATAATAAATTAAATTATACCAAAATTATTCATCTTACCGATAATCAAGAAATTTTAAGTGACTACCATTTTTACTTTGTCTTGGACGTACAGCTTAAATCTGTTTTCGAACTCAAAATAAACTTCTATAATTTTTTAAAACGCTTTATATGGTTGTATATTTCATTTGTAAGTATTCCCATGTAGCATTGTTACCATATAAATATAAACTAAGTTTTATATATGCATATAAAGCGAATAAATTTATTCTAAAGTTCAAAAGCTGGTGACCCTATACATCTAATGTTATACAGTAGATAACCAAAAGCAATTATACATGAAGACATTTTTACTAAATTTAGATTACGTTTTACTATTTTTCGTTTATCTATTTCAATTTATTTTTACAACTTCATGTCACCATGTCATGAACACATTAAACAATTTGGCAAAAAAAAAAATGTGATCACGTGTTAAATTAACTAGAAACTTTTTTTTTTATGCGAGCTTTTTATGTCATGTGTGTGAATGTGTGTGTGTGTGTGGGTTATAACTAAATTATATATATTTTTTTGTATAATTCGCACATTTTTATGTACACATTCGTGGCATATGACAAATATTTATTTTACATTTGTCATTACACAGAGCTTTTAACATACGTTAGGTGGATAAAGTAAAAAAGTTGATTTAAAAAATTAATTACAATGTCTGGGTCTCCGGTTAAAATGTATATGAGCTTAATTAATTATCATGTGAAACCAATATAAGGGTCATTAACATTTGAACATAAATCTTTAACAGTTTAACTGCACCTTAACGAGTTTATATAATAAAAATTCAACCATAATTTATAGCACAGCAACTAAACCAACATATAATTCTTACAGGTTGTTGCAACTGTTTAGTAAATATATAACAAGGATTTTTGGAAAAGTTTTTATTAAAGAAAATTTTTATTTTCATTGCACAGAGATAGAACGAAACAATTTTATATTTTCCATTTTCTTTTGTTATAAATTATTAATTCGTGTATTGTTGTTGATTCAATAAGAACAACAAAAAAAAAAAAATTTTACCGTTCACATTTTCTTTGTGCTTTGTGCAACTTATTTATTTACTTTCATTAAACTTAATTATTAAATAAAATGTGTAATACTAATGGTAATCATATAAACATAAATTATTATACATCTAAAAATGTAAACCATTTACATTGTTACTACTGTTGTTATCGCTATCATTATTGATTCCCGCATATCCCTACAAATCACGAATAATAAACACTTTATTGTTTAATCGTAATGTATTTTAAAAGCATCATGATAATAATGTTTTTACGATCATATTTTAAAAGCTCATCGATTTTCAACATTCGAATGAATGA
Source organism: Tipula confusa (assembly GCA_963556175.1). NCBI lineage: Eukaryota > Metazoa > Arthropoda > Insecta > Diptera > Tipulidae > Tipula > Tipula confusa. Next base: position 17,671,071 of record OY744475.1, read on the forward strand.
TAGCGATTAAAGTTTAAAAGTTTTTTACCTGTATAAAACGTCGTTTACCTTTAAAATACATTCCATCGATTTATAATCAAAACGTGAGTGAAAAGCTTTTATTTTGTAATATTGAATTTAGGATTATAAATAAAAAAATGTTCGATTAATGCAACTTATATAAAGTGAGTATTCTAATATGTGTCTGAGTGTGTGTGCTTACGAAATAAGATTCATTTACATGAGAAAAATATGCAAATGAAATGTTTATTCGAATTTTCGAACTCGTTTCGTAAAATGGTGAATTAATCGTGTGATTTAAAGACTTAAAAGTTTTGTTATAATTTTTAACTGCCGTATTTTAGTTACTTCAAATTACCGTTCAAATGGGTTAGACACAAAAAATGGTGCAAATACGAGTTTCTCGTATACCTAAATAAATATGTGAAACGGGTTTTTGCACATTTCTTAAGGTTTTTATAATATGTTCTTGTATAGTTTCTTAAACGATGTAAAATATTCTTGAATTTGAGAAATAAGATCTATCTTAATTATAAATCAAACTTAACATGCTAGTAAAACTAGTGACAAAATGATCTTGAAACAAGTAAATTCAACCCGAACCTCATTAATAATTTAGCTACAACCATTTGGAATCAAATGAAAATCAAAATTATTTACATATATTTTCTAAAATATATAGAGCTTAAAATATAAAAGTTTATCGACGATCTTTGTGAAAAACATGTTAAAAATGAACATTTTGACAGCTAAAATTAAATATGTATTTTTTATTCACCACAAAATATTTATAAAAAGTTTAACGAGGTAGAGACCGTCTATAAAAAATCATAACCTCATTTTTGACAAAATCACTGTGGTTAGTTATAAAATATTAAAATTTAAATCATAGTTGGCGTATATTGATTCCCTTATGTTTTTATATTTATACGATTTATAGCTGTCAAAACTTTAACTATTTTACACAGAAAATTGAAATTCATTTTTATAAATATTTCCCCTCAATTTTATATTTTCTCCAATATTTTTGACTAAATACATTCACAAAGACCCTCAACGTAATTTTGGCCATTTGAATTCAAATGGCCGTCTAAACTGTCACATAAAAAAACATTAAATCCAATCCAAATAAAAAAACGTAGTTTCGACTATTTTACATCAAACAAATAGTTGTAACATAAGCCAACTTTGATTTAAAAAATAAAAAAGAATATCAAGCTTTCACTGCGAGCACATATGACGTAATTTTGTTTTCCTAAAATTTTCAATTAATTTTTTTTTATTTTTTTTTGTGTTTACTTATATAAATAAATATATATATATATATATATATATATATATATATATATATATATATATATATATATATATATATATATATATATATATATATATTATAAATATTGATTAATATTATTGATAATCATGTAAAAAATAAAAATGTACGAAAATAGTGTAGTTATGGACAATTTGCCACTTATATACATTTTTGTGTTAAGTTTAAGGTTTGTTAAACTGTTTTTTATATCGTGTAAGAACTAACAAGTGCATCTTATATGTCTGTGTAAAGAACATGGAGTATCTTAAGTGCACTCCGATTGTCTTGATCATGATTATGGAGTATCTTAAGTGTAGGGTTACCATATTTCGTATTAAGCAAAAGAGGACTTCTTTCGATTTCGATACTAAATAAAAGAGTACAAAAAGAGTACTTTAAAAAAAATGTTTTTACTTCAAAATATATTTTTATTGTTTTATATACATACGTAATGTATGTATTAATTCACTTTACATATAAATAAATAATAAAAATATAACAAAAAGTAATTTTAACTAAAAAAGTAAAAATGAAAGTTTGCTAGCAGTGTTAAAGGTAGCAGTGTAAATTCAAGTAATAAAAACATATTTGTTTTTGCTTCGTAATTCTGCAAGAAGGTTTTTATCATTGAAGTATTGGTCGTAAAATTCTGCACAGCTTAAATGTTTGAAATTATATTGGACCTTTAATATATTTTTAACATTTTCTGGTAATAACCTGTTCCTCTCATCCGTCCATTGACTTTTCATTAAACTGAAAACTCGTTCAGTATTTGCATTATGAGCTGGAATCGCAAAGCAGAAATAACACATCTTTAATATTTCGGAACACATACTATCATTGCGCTTGTTAAAATATTCCACCCATTTATCGCAGCATTGTTTATTTGAAAAATCTTGCTTTCCTTCCACTTCTTTCATAAACTGAGTAAGGTTGGCAATTTGATCAAACAAAAGAGAATCGTTGATTTTCACGCCCTTTTCGTTAAGGTACAAAACGGTGTTTTTGACATCAATCCACACAGGTGCATTCTCCAAGCACATCCATTCAAATACTTTATACTCTCGGAACGAATCGGTCCAAAGTTTTAAATATTCTAAGCACCGTTTATATACCTCGATTATTTCATTTCTTATTACTCGACTGCGTGGTTGTTCGCCAGTTTTTGATATGATTTCTTTTACCTTGAAAGGGATGAATTCTTCAGCTATTCGATCCAGTAATGTATTTTCAATCGATCGAAGAATGTAACCAACTTCCATTACAGAATTGTTCTCTTTTTCGATGGATTCTATTTTGGAATGAAATACATACATCAATGAATGTACAAACCACAAATAGCACTCATTAAAGGGGTTCTCAAAAAACATTGTGATTAATACCGGTGCTTTGTTTTGGGACAAAAAATATGATTTAAGTGCATCATATAATTGCAATATTCGGTTAACTGCTGGAAACAACGATAACCACCGAGTTTTCGAATGTTTGAGGAGTGTTTTGTAGTCTGTCTCTGCAAAATCGCAGAACTCCTTAAATGCCTCGGTACGGACGTATATATAGAAAAATAATTGTATATTTTTAATATTATCGACTCAATATCAATGGGAAGTCCATCAAGACCATGTTGAACGCAGTTGTTTAAAACATGGGCTGAACATCCGATTCCTAATAAATGATCACCAAGTTCTGATTTTAGGCGACTGTAAACGTTATTGGTTCCCGTTCTTTTAACACCGCCAAAATTAGTATTGCAGTTGTCGCCGCCGAAGGCAATGCATTTTTGTTTCTGTTGTACATCGTCTAATGCGGAAATTATTAACGAACTTATCGTTTCTGACTTTTCATTTGGTACATCTTTCATTTCAATCAATAAATGTTTGATACCAATCTCTTAATCAAAATACTGAATAAGAATGGGAAATAATTTAATTACACCATGATTTGATCCATCCGTGCAAACACCGATAAAAGGGATGCTCTCTTCGTTAATGAAGTTAATATTCGTCTTCAGTGAGTATGGAGCCAAAATATTATTGATGATTGCCTCCGTCTTTGTTCTCGCAGATGATAATTTCGAAGCAATTTCCGAGTCATTGAATAATTTTCGAAACAGTTTTGAAGAGTATGAAAAGCCAATAAAGCCTCTGCCGCTAGTACTTGGTCATTGAGTTTAGTATTCGTTTGAAGAAAAAATTTTGAGATTTGACCGCTTCCGCTTGCGCATTGGAGGTGTCGTTTATGTTTTGTGGAATTCAAATGTTGTTCGAGATCACTTTTTCCCTTATTTGCGATAGAATACGTAACATCACAAACTTCACAATGTGCTTCGGTATCAAGATTAGTTTTTCTAAACATTGGATATGCTTTCTGCAATTCCACATTAAACTTGCAACTGTTTCGTCGGCTCATTTTGACGGTGTCCCGTATTTAAAATATTTTTAACAAATTTAACCTTAAATTCAATATGAACTGTGATTTGCTGTGGTAAAAAAAGTTTAAAAATATGTAATTGTAAAACTTACAACACTACCCAATAATAAATAATTGGGTCCCAATTCAGTTTATAAATTGTAACTGTTATATAAACTGCTTATAAATTATTTAATTTATTAATCTCCGTTTCAGTCTTTCAGTTTTATTATCATTGTTTATAATTAATCACTAATCAATTATATTTTTGTAATAAAATATTTATTTCCGAAAATCCAAACGTTTAAAAGTTATTAAAATTATTTTTTTTACATATGAGATGACATCCGACGTGGGAATCACTAAAAATTATACTAAAAAGTTTATTTAATCGAATTCATAATGTCAAACGATTTTGTTGTGTACTAAAAATTTGTCTGAAGAAGTAAATTTTTGTTTATGAAAAAAGAGTACTATAATAAAAAAGTAAAGAGTATAAAAGATTACAGTCTAAAAAGAGTATAAATACTCTTAAAAGAGTATGGTTGGTAACCCTACTTAAGTGCGCACTTCGATTAGTTGTGCAAATTAATCGTGTGACTTACAAGGCCAGTGTAAAGTGTTAAAATATAATGTGGTTTTGCAATGTCTGCCAGATCCAATATGATATATCATTTTCCATTGGATTATTGAGATCATCTTACGCTGTAGTAGCTGCATCATCTGCACCTGCTCTATAGATGATCCCTTTATAGTGACACAGTGCAGTTAGAACACTTTCTTCAAAAGCAGTTGCTGCTACATTCATTAGAGCTGTGTCTACTTCTTCTATAAGAACTTCGTGTGTTGGTACCAAACAATTTTCAGAAAATTTTGGAGCAATGACTCCTGCGGCTTGTATTGATAATATTACTAATTTGAAACTATATTTTCACAATTTCTGTCACAGTATGATACAGTTATTTGTGGTGGAGGTTATAACTATGTTTATATAATTTGTACTATTTACCTTTTCAACCGACTATACACGATAAAAGTCTGTTAGGTTTAATAATTTTGTATAAACCTGGATAGTGTAGTGTTCCTGCTATTTCTAACTACGATTTGATTTATGCGTATTATACGTTTATCTGTCGCACCAGAGATTCAATATCTTATTATATTATTCCCAATTTTAATGCGATCAGTTTTGAGGATTTTATTAATTATTTATTTTCGTTGGACTGGGTTAATCTTTGTTTATATCATAATCTGAATTATATTCTTGAATAATTTAAATCTAATATCACACAATTAGATATATTTTATATTCCTCAGAAGCTAAGTATTAAGAAGTCATCTACCGCCCTATGCTCATATTTTAAACTTATAATGCATCAGACAAATTTGACTCACAAAAAATATAAAAGATTTAAATTGGAACAAGATTTTGAATCATTTAAATAATTTAGAAATGTAACCAACAAATGCGTCAATCAATCTAAAATTAAATTTTATTTTGCGAATATGGACAATTCCAAAACAACTTTTGGTACGTCAACTGATGAAGTCATTGTTTTTTTTGCTAATAACATTTTGTCTGGGTTCAGTAAACTTACTGAATCTTTAAATGTTTTGACTTTACTTAATATTGGTTTTAATAGTTTTGGTACCTATGTTTTTGTATATGATTGCGTTGATGCACAATTCTATATTCTCGATTTTATCTATAAGCTGATGACTTGCAACTATATATTGGTGGTGACTTCTCACATTTGGATGAGATTGTTGGAAAACTTAATGAAGATCTCAGTGATATTTCTTAATGGGCTAAAATAATTCATTCTTAGTATTAGACTGAAGTAAAATAAATTATTGAAAAAAAAAGAATATTTTTGAGTAAAATTAAAACATTTTGGAGGGAAATTTCAAAATGAAAAAATTAAAAATATTTTAATATATTTTTTATTAATTCTTATTTAGTTACCTTTAAAACGAGCCCTACATCATATATATCGGATAATTAGTTTTTCTTTTTTAGCCTTAAAACACTACATCATGTTTATCATTTTTCTCAAAATTTGACACCCTGTATTTAAAAAACCAACAACAAAAAAATGATGTTCTAAAAACATTTTTTTCTAATCAAGACTACAAATTCAAAACATAAAAATCATAAAATTACAACATGACTTCCGGTCCCATATACCAAATTTGTGATTTGACGAATTTTTCACCATAGAAGTTCGACCAACAACAATCGTCTAAACTATCCTATAAAGCCAAAAAATCCAATCCAATTTATTAATAACGGAGCTTTTAATAAAAAATACTAAATGTTTTATAATAGTTTGACCATCTAGAATCACCTAAACATTTATATAACGCCATGAAATCCAACCCAAAGCTTATTAATAACGGCGGTTTTCGGAAAAGCACAAATTGTTTTATACATAGAAGTTAGACCATCTAGAATCGTCTGGACTTTTCTATCAAGCTATCATTTCTAAAGCAAAAGTTTTTTACGTAGGGCCATAAATAGACTGTATAAAACAAGAGCTGTATTAATCAAGAGCTGTACGTGTCGAAGGACGCGTTTTAGGTGTAGTTTTATAGAGATTTTCTTAATTTGAGACTGTGCGTACTGGCATTTGCAATTTACAGCAACAATATAGTTAAAGTTTATTTGCTTTTGCGTGATGTTATTGGTTTCATTAAGTTAAAGTGCATTAACGGTGCGGTGGGGACTAATTAAGAACCGTCATAAAAAATTGATGGAATACCAGGTCAATTGCACAAAACAGCACGGTGAGAATGGGGAGAACGAATATAATTAGTTACAATTTGAAAACCGATATGTATAGGTTAGGACGTTATTAGTTGAATGCACTGAAGAGTAGAAATCATACACCCGAACGGAGCTGAATAATTCGCCAATTTTTCAAACAGACAAGTAGAACTAGGTTACAATCTCCAAAGTTTTCTGGAAATAACCATGGGTAGATAATTTTTTAAAATGAAGTCATATCTATGGCAATTGATGGAGGTGAGCTCACAGATGTGGAAAGCTTCAAATTTTTCGAGCTCATCGGTAATGCCATGGAAGGCACTGACTGAACATTATACGAATAAGACACTGAACTTTCAATTACATATCAACGAAATTATGCATAGAGGCAATCAATAGACAGAATCGACTTCTGGTCTCTAAAATATGTTTTGGCTGAAGTTTCTGTTCATCATTGCGCCTTGTCTTGATGTCTTTGCGGGTAAAGTTTTGAAGTTTAGGAAAAGTTTGGGTAAAGAGGCCTTAAGTGGGAAGGTTTTATTGAAGATGGCATCAACGTTAGAAAAGATTGTTTGGAATAGGAAACAGTTGACACCATTCGAGCCATCAACTTAGGCGGCATCTATAGTAAAAAACAGCTAGAAGCTCTCATTTGTTTCTAATCGCATCAAATGTGTCACCATCTTGTTTAAATTGCCAATTTGAAGAACACAAAACGCTACATTATTGCTATTTTATTGCCTTAAGCCCGGAAAATCGATACCAAAAAATGAAACGATACAAGTTGTGCAACATGCGTCTTAATAAAGAGCACAAAGCACGCTATACTTTACAAAGCTTCACGCTGCGAAAAGTGTGGTGGTAGACATCTCAGTTTAACTCATTATGAAACATCATCATAACACATTGGGAGTATCCCCAGCGCAATGCATATAACAGACAATGGCATTAAATCAGCTGTTTTGGCGACCACAATTGTAAACTTTTTCAGCAACAAGCTCTTGATTTTTTTGAACCGCAGAAGCAAAGTGAATAATTGTGTTGGTAGAATTGGCTAAACAAAAGAAATATTGAACGATTCCTGTCAGTTAATAATTACATCCCATTTTAATATTGCGGCAAGATTTGGAATTACTGCTGTAATATTACCAAAAATACCAATTATATTCTTCGATTCTACTTTTCGTCGATGAAATGAAGAGACAGTCCATAATATAAATATAGTACTACCATCATAAGAAAAAAACAGTTTACCCATTGATGCTCTAGATGTCGTGTCGATAGAATATCGTCAACATTTAGTTTAAATATATGACATTTAGGCGATTATACATATACAAATATTTTGATTTTTTTAAAAACGATACCAGTAGCGACATCTATCAAGTCAATGGGCAAACATACCATGGTAGTACTATGTGTATTTATATTATGGACAGTCTATGCGGATTCATCATTCAAACGATCAATTTACCCATCTAAACAGGACTTCTTTGGGATATATTAGTAAATGGCTAAGCTGGGTTTTAACTTGTCTTTCCTTCTATTTGCTAAAATCAGCTTATATGCAGCATTTAAAAGAAGTGATTTATTTGGTTCATTAGCCCCGCACTGTTTTTTGCCGCATCATTTAATGTCGAAGTCCCGTTTGAGAACAAAATTGACAGTCGTGTTTGATGCATAGTGCAAAACATCGACTGGAATATCAGTAAATGACGTTTTACATTCGGGACCAAAATTGCATGATGATCTTCTTATTACTTTGTTGCGATTCTGACTATTCAGACATGTATTGACCGGAGATATACAAAACCTGTACCTCCATGTTCATATTTTGCCAAGTTTGATGTTACGGGATGCTGGATCAGATTTAGCCATTAGGACATTACAGTGTTTAGCCGAAGATAAAGGCTACACATTTTCCGTGGCTGCAAAGGCCACGTAGCTTTTACGATATGTTGACGGTTCGAATTCTGAAGAAAATGATGCGACAAACATTATCCATATTGAAACTGGTTGATTTGAATTGAGCAAGTTTTCCTCGAACAAGCATGAATCAGTGGACGAAATTGAAGAGCAACATCGTGAGCAATTTTTGATAATAGACGGCAGATCAGTTGTAAAAACGTTAGACTAGGTACTCTAACCAACATCTTAACTGTAGCATGATTAGAGTTTTCAGCTTCAAAAATGTTTTTGGACCTCGCCGATCATCTTCGAGATGAAAAGAAATCGATTCAAAATATTATTGGTCTTATTCGGAGATTATACTTTTTTGGATAAAAGCAGATCCCAATAATTGGCCCAATAATACGTATTTGTAGCCCATCAAGTATCAAAATACAAGAGGCTATTTCAAGAAATGCGTGGAGACCAATTCCAGGGTATTAGAATCCTGATGTTTTTATTAGCCGTGGTATGTTGCCTAGAAAGATTTTGATATCCGATGTTTGGTTTAACAGTTCAAATTATCTTCAAACAAATGAACAATTCCAGCCATTTAATTTACATAAATTAGAACCAACCGTTGACATCATTGAAAGGCGAGTTACGAATTTTGCTCTAGTTGCCGATTTAAAGCAGAGGAGCAATGGATCAATGATTTAATCCACACAATGCATTTTCCTTGCTTATGCCTGTAAATTTATTCAAAATTATCACAGTTTAGGGTTAAATCTCAAGCAAGCGAACTTGGTGTAGTCGAACTAAATTTACGCAAAGATATCGATTCTAGCCTAGGATGAAAAGGAAAAGCGAGAAAGTTGTTTTTTTGATTAATTCAAAGGACTGCCTTTCCGCATGAATATATAGACTCTTTCAAGAAAGCTGATCGATTATCATAGTTATAGCCTGTTGAGAAGCCTAACTCCATTCCTAGATGAACACGGACTTATGAGAATTGGTGGTCGATTGAAAAGATCTCACATCGAGTAGGATATGAAGTTTGTAGTTACTGGAGTGGATTTGGCCAGACCGTTGCTTGTGCGACATTATATGTACTCGATGTAAGATCTTTTATCGACCTCCAATTCATCTGAAACTGATGGTTGACCTATCGAATGACGCATTCGTTCGGAAAATATATAGCCAAAAAATTTTTCACAGTACTAGTCACCTAATTGTGATGATCGTCAACTTCACCATAAAAGCTCTCGTTATTAGTATAAATATGGCCATAAAATATTCATACTAAAATTTCAACTAGCCTATATCTCACAAATTGGTGAACATGCAATGATCACGCAATGATTGTAATGACTGATACCTTAATCAAAAGCTTTCGGCATTAGTATAAAACAGTCAAAGCCGTAATAATCATAGATTTTCATAAATCATATTTTATAGCATAAAATAAAAACTACAAAAATCGATTTGATGAAAAAACATAAAAATGTAGTAAAAGTCTAACACCTAATCAAGAAAACCAGATAACCAAAGCGGTAACCATAATTTTAGCCACATAACACGAAACACTAAAGTGTGTCGTCACATCCGATTATATTCAAATCGTTGAAAACACCACTTTCCAAAATGAAACGATGAAAAATTTATTTAAATTTAACTTTTAATCTTTATACCAATTAAAACAAAAAATCCACCAACTTTCCAACTTATCTGATCATAGTATAGTAAAACAACAAAAACATTATACGAGTGCACATATTTTCAACAACATCCATTAAAACAATTAAAATGTAAAATGAGCTTTTTTCTTTTGTTTAAAGTTTAAAAAAACATTTATACAACTTTCACCAAATGCTTCTACTGTGTGCTGTGAGTATACATACTGTGTCTTAAACTTTTTTCCTTCTTTTTATTTTAGTTTTGGGGAAAAACTTTTTACATCAATCAAATACGTAAGAAGCACGCGAGATTTTCCGTATTTTGGTGGCTATACATGATACCGTGTGTATAAAGTTAACCAAAAAAATTACTGAAATGCAAAATTATTTTTTATGGTAGGTAAAATGTTTTCTCAACTTTTTTGACATTATACATATATATGTTGTGTGCCGTATCGCTGTATTAGCTCACTAAATTTTCTATTGTATCCATACCATTTCTCAATTTCTCTTTTTTTATATACGGACATATTTATATGTATAGGTTAAAAACAGAATTTCCCCAGATTCCCCCGATTTAGTTGCTCAATATTTTGTAACACATTTCATAATTACCCCGCAGTGGCGGAATGCGCAAACGTCGTATTACGAAAAAAAAAAAATTAATTCAAAATTTTACCGTAGAGAAATTAGTACAAGAACAAATCGGAAAAGATTTTTTCAAAGGAATTTTTTTTTATTTCGTTTTCCTTCAACAGTGGAATCTTATAGTGGAAATACGAGGTAAAATATTCTTCTATCAATCTTAAATTTATTAAGATTCGTTTAACTACGCGAAAGAATGATAAAGTAAAGAAAATTATCTGCTGTTCGTGTTAGTTATGCAAGACGACGGTAGTCTTGTGAATACATAATCTTTGGATGTAATTTAAGCAAGTTAAATAAAAGGGTGAATCAAAAGATAACTAATTTCAAATGTATTTAAGAAAATTAATCTAGAGGAACATACCATAACCAAACAGCGAGAGCAATAAAACTTTCGTTAGCTAGAATCACAATTTATAGCCTAAATTTAGAACAAAATAGTTTTAAACGTAAAAAACAAAAACAAAAAATTGTTTAAAGTGTAATATTGATCATGCACTTTAGGATTTATACTATTGAGTAATTTTAATTTTTCTCAGGTTCCATCATAAGGAAATATTATTCCACGATACATCACATCTTAAAAGCAGAGCTATCTACTGGATCACCCTTTATATATATATATATAATATATATATATATATATATATATATATATATATATATATATATATATATATATATATATATATATACCTATATACCATATATACTGGTATATATATGTACGAGTATATACGGTAGAAATTATAATATTCCTTATATAATTTGTTATCATTTCGTGGGATATCAGCGGAAGGAATATATGGTAAAAATTTATAATGGAATTTACTGTACATACACGAGTAGGTACATAGATGAAAACATTTTGTGAATGCATATACAGAAAAATTAATTTAAAGATTTATGTTGAGATTTGTAAACACAGTACGAGAGATAGCAAAAACTTTTATCATGTTATAAAAATGTAAGCCATGGGTAACATGTTTTTGTTTTAACACACAGATTATCATAGACTAAATATTATAAGACGATGATGATGATGATGATGATTATGTGACATGATATAACTACGTATAATCAAAAACTTATGCTGCCAACCTACAATATAATTAATTTAGATGAATTTACTTAGGTAATATATTGTAATCAGTTTAAGGACTCATTTTTTTTTCAAAATGACCTTGAAAGTCTAGATGTTGAATTTCTTGTTCAAATTTATTACAGAGCATTTTTCTTTGCTACAATGAAGCTTACATATGAGGGCACAAGCTCAGATTAAAGTTTAAGTGCTAATAATGGCTAGCACCAAAAGCTTAATTCTTACCAGTATTATATAAACTTCGATTTTTAAATTTAGGCACTATTGTTCAAAAGTTAATTATTAGCCACTCATATCGATACAAATGTCAGTCTATCTTATCTACTAAAATTATTAAAGTGTTAGATTCTTTCGATAACATAATCAGCTGCCGAGCTCTAGAATCTCAAATAAGTTTCATCACGAAAACACAGAAAATAAACTTAAAAAAGAAGAATGCTCGTTTATCCATAAGTGGTATTAATGAATCCAAAACCAGGGTTACTAAGGAAATTGTCAAGTTTTTAATTAAACCAGAATTTGCAATTAAGTCACTAGTGATACCGAAGATCACGTTGAAAATTCCTCCTCAGGATTAATTTAATATTCATATTGAAAGTTTGCATGGAGTCAAATTGGTCTATATCCACTTTCATTAATCGAGCCACGTTGGCGTTCTCTTTGGAGCCGATTTTTTCTTTTAATTTCTAAAAAATGGCCGAATAAAATGAATTTTTGCTACTGCAAAAAGCAATTATTCGCCATGGTAGATTTCACTACTGATCATAAGTGTGTCAATATCGAACCAACACTTCCGAAATTTTGGAAGATAGAGTCCATTCTGACATCCTACTGTCTCCAGAAGATCAACTTTGTCAAAAACAATGAACTGATTTTCCTTCACCACATCTATTTAACGATTACGAAGCATTGAACGTCCCTATATGTACATGAACCCGAATTTTAAAAACAGTACAAAAATTTCAGTCTGATCACTCAGATTAGATCTGAGTAAGAGTCACTCAACCCAAAAAGAAGGAATCCCATCGGATGAAATTAATAATTCAGGTTTTATCTAGCACATCATGGAGTCCTTCGGAAATTTCAGTACAACAACAAAATTAAGACTTTTATTTGATGGCTGTGCTAAAACCTCATCTCAGGTTTCTCTAAATGATTGCCTTGCATTTGTTTCAACCGTTCAGTCAAGTCTGTATATGCTTTTACTCAGGTTCAGAGAAAGTTCTATCGTGTTTTCAGCTGATGTCAAATACGTATAGTTTCAAAGACGATACATGTTATCAAAAAATTGTGTGGCGTCCAAATTTTTCCACTTCACTCCGTCAAAATGCGTAATGTAGATATAGACAATGACAAAAAAGAGATCTTGTCCTAAAAACAGCTGCTTTCAAAAATACTTGATACCCACATTAATGTCGAGTACTCTCATTCAATGAATTCGGCTGGCAAATCAAGGCAATGCAGTCACTCAATTTTAAATGGCATACCACATCAGTAGTGGTGGAACAGTTTAACGAATATTCGCATTCATTTTTTTATTATAGATAATGGTTAGCGTGTCTACTTCCCCAATCAAAATACACTAACTAACCTTCTAATAAACCCACAAACACAACCCACAATTGTGTGTATCCTAATACTTCGCGTAAACGTTGCTGTATAACGAAATGTCCAAATACAACACTTGGAACACATCGACAAAACCGTACGCGAAAAAAAGCGAGGTCCAATTGTTCTAGAGTATGCTGGTGTAAGCTCCTTGGATGCATTAGTATATGTATCCACAGTACGTCCTAAAAACTCCATCTATCCAGAGTATTCGGACAGTATTTTCAATGAAGCGCTAGTACTGATTGAAGATGTAGGCATATCAAACAACAACAAAGTCATTTGTCAATTTGGTTTGCCAGCATTTGATACCATACCGAAATGACGGCTAGACAGAGATGTGGTACCTGAAAAGCAATTCTGAATTTTTCCAGGAAACGGGGGTGGATGAACGGCCCATTAGAAACTCAAGCTATTCCGTTGTATTTGAACTAGATCATGAATTTGAAATGTGCGAAATATTTATTTGAGCTGATTGACAGATAAAAAATCGGTAGAAGTGCTGGACTAAACCCTCCCAGATTTCCAAAGAAAAAACCAATCGATCGGAGGTGCTTTGATGCTATTGCAGGTAATTTTTATCAAACCTTGCTCATTATACCTTGATTAACTCCCACTGATTAGCTAAAAAATCACTCGCTAGATGATCATGCGTGTGGATTAGCTAAAACAAGCCTCTGCCAAAAATTTTCCATACAGTTTTTGGACATTGGAAACGGGAAAACTTAAAGTGATTTCACAACAAATGAGATTTCGTTTTCGCCAAACTTTTGTTAAATGCAGCCAAATATTGAAGCCGTTATAGACAAGGTATTCCCATATTGAACAAGTACCTTAAAAGTCTAAATTGGTTGTGGGAACGGGTAATTTTGGGCCCTAAAAATGATGATGTGGAAAAACTGAATGAACAAATTCAATTAAAACCACCATACATATTGACGTTGAAATATGGATCACCGGTGATGCTCATTTGGAATTTGAACGTGCTTATACTATGCAACGGAACCAGATTGATCATCAAAAGCTCACACCAAATTTATCTTTCGAACTTAAGCGGATACTGTTCCCTTTGCGTCTTGCCTTTCGCAGTCACTATCAATAAAGGACAAGGGCATTCGTTGACTATTGCTGTTCTTTTCTTGGGCGTAGCAACTTAAGCCAGGAATCGCTTACAAATATACACTCTATAATGACTGTAGATATGCCTTGCGTAGCGAGCGCAACCGTTTGTTTTAAGGTTTTAGGAAAACTTATGGATTTTTTTTAATTCCAACATAGATAATTTAAAATATTAAAATCAGAATGAAAAATGAGTTTACCAAACAATAGCTTGTAAAACTACACTCGGCGGTGGAAATGCTCAATAGAAAGCAATAAAAAATATTCCAGACCTAAAAAGTGTTGAATAGGGAAGAAATATTGATTTTGAAGCTTTGATTTTATTTCCGGTGTCCCGCACAACATTGCACCCCTACAAAAAAACATTCAGGAACAGTCTAACTGTAGAAATTAATGTAGTCGAATGCAAGCACAATAGACCCAATATCACAGAAGAGCAGTAATATGAAAAAAATTGGTGATATTTAAGGGTTAGTAGACTATTTGATAGAAGATAACGGCAAGTCTTCTCTTTAGAAAGATTGTTTTATACCTACGTCAGGTTTTGCATTATATGGGGTTAATTGTGATGTAAAATATCGTTAAATCAATTAAAATATGTGTATTTACACACAGCTCACCGATCTTGCCACCGATCTTGCCACCGATTGCTGTTTGAAAAATTAAAAACAGTTATACATCCTGTTTTAGTGACCAAATTGATTGACACATAGAAAAAGTCAAATAAATGACAATTATTTCCATCGTCTAAATTTACGAATCTATCGTTGAAATGTCCTAGATATTTTTTTTTTTACAAAAAATCGAAAAAACTTAATATATAATTGTCCTTTTTTATTGGTCGTCTTTGTAAACTGAAACTTGTTACTGCCCTGCAGCTAAATCAAAGGTTGTATTGGGTTGAGAGAAAATAAAAATCATTAGTGCGTCAAAAAGAAAATCATTGTCCTTTTTGTAAAGACAGTTTTTAGGTTCATATTAATCGTCCACGTGAGTTCACCTATTTATTGATGGAGGTATATAAAATGGTATAAGTGATTGTAATTCTTGGAAAAATTGTTTTTAAACTTAACGTTAAAAAAATTCAACTTTACAAATTAAAAGATATGAGGAAAAAGTTAAAAGAAAAATACACAAAACATTTAAACATAAAGCTTTAATCCCATATGAGTTTAAGTATGTGTAATGTTAACAAAAGCACATCACAAATGAATATTCCTCTGTGTAAATCTTCACTTTTATTTTATATTGTAAACATAAAACACTTTTGAACCCTACAGGCATTATAAACCAACGTTTTAGATTCGGAGAAACAAAGTTTGTTTTAATATAAATATTAGCATACGGTATAAACGTTTTTGTATGTGACAAGAAAATACAAGCTTTAATTTAAAAAGGTAAAAATAGAACAGGAAAACCTCAAAGTAATAGTAGATCATATTTTATGTTTACAAAAGTTTAAAATATTATCTAAATAAATGTTTCACGGTACAACCAAAATGAAAGCTTTATACTTAAAGAAACCATAAAACCACACAGTGTATACCCACTTTGTAATAATGAATTACAAAAATCAAACTTTTGGTTTTTCATATTAAACAACAGAAGTTAAAGAACACAAAGCACACCAAAAATGAAAGCACAAATTCAATTTAATAATATTTTACGTGATTAGAAATCGAGAGAAAAATTGAAAAAAAGAAAATCACCTGAAATACAATTGAAAAATAATTTATTAACAGGTGATCAATTTAATCTGTATACTATACATATATATAGGAAGACAATGACGACGACACGAATAGAAAATCAGAAAAGAACCAATAAATAAAATTTCGAGACATACAGTAGAAAGAAAATTGTGTATATGGATTTCTTCGTCGTTATCTTCGCCATCCTATTACTCTCGTGTTCTCAAGTACTCGATATGGTGTGTATTTATAGTGATATACAATACAAAAAATAAGTTTGGTGTTGGAAAATTTAGTACATGCTTAGATTACATCAGTATATAAGTATATATGTATATATATATATTGGGGCCCGACGATACCTAAGCGATGAAATGTGTTTTCAAATAAACCGCACACCATATTCTATGATTTATTGTTTTACACTCTTCATCGATATGATGTTGAGATGGTGGTGTCATGAATAAAGTTGTGAAAATTGAAAATATATATAAATGGTTTTGTTGTTGTTGTTGGTGTTATTGTTGCTATAAATAAATATGTACAATAGATGTAATTTTGGTTTGTGGTTGATTGGAGCATGAAAAGATTTGACATAAAATGAAATATTATTTCATCTTGAAGGTTAATTGAAAATTTTATACCTACATCGTTTTGTAATCATTATGTACTTTATGATTTTATTTTATCATTTTCTATACCCTATAAGTATATCGAATAACCAATTTTCCGATACGCAATGTTGAATATGAATAAAAATTCACACTATGGTAACACGAAAACCTACATACATGTTGCTGGTAACCATGTTTTTGTGTGGTTATTGAAAATAAAAAAAAAAATTTTTGTGCACTTTGTTTAGTGTGTCGAATGTAAAACTGATTTAATTAAAAGTTTGGCAACATTTTTTAAACTTTCGGCTTATAGTAGTAAACGTGAAACTAAAATTGATTTATTAAATTTTTTAAAATTATTAAAACCTCACATGGTTTAACCTAAAAACTTTTATGTTGATTTTGGTAAATTTAAAGGTTACCACAATTTTGTGTTTCATATCTGTGTTTTAATAAATCATGTATTTTTTCCTGTATCTCCAATTTAGAAGCATAGGGCGTCTACTATTCTGAACCATCTTACTCTATTTGGGGCTATTGCTATAATTTCCGCCCATGATTTTCCCAGGTGTTTTGCCTCAGCTCTAGCATCATTATCTTCCATGTCATTGCTGGCCTTCCAACCTTTCTTTTTCCTTGTGGATTCTATTCTAATGACATCCTCGTTGTATCACTTGATGCCTTTCTCAGTGTGTGGCCAATCCATCTCCTTTTTTGCCGCTTTATTTCGGTCTCAATGTCTGACTGATATGTTGTTAAGTGCAGATTGATGTTACTAATCGTGTAAGGCCAGAAGCACTTAAGTATTCGACAAAGGCATTTGTTTACGAATACCTGTAGCTTCTGTATGATTTTTGCTTTATGCTTCCATGTCTCACACCCATACAGTAGTACCGATTTCACACACGAGTTGAACATTCGTATCTTGTGCATTGATGTGGTTATATTTGTGTTAGGTCTCATCGTCTTGGTTTTCTTGATATTAATCTTGAGACCAATTTCGTTAGCTAGATCTGATAGCTATTGCACTTTCTGCTTCATGTCGGAGTGTTTGTGTGTAAGTAAGCATATGTCGTCTGCATAGTCCAAATAATTGAGTTTACCAGTGAACCCCTGAATGCCATAAGGGGATTTGTTATCTAGTTTCCGCATTACTTATGTCAAATACGATTAGGAACAGCATTAGTGAGAGTGCGCAACCTTGCCTTACTCCTCGAGTGTTGTAGTATGTCTCACTTTGTTTGCCTTTGTATTGAATTCGGTTCCCAGCATCCCGATACATTTCTTGTAAGAGTTCAATTAATTTCTTTGGGATGCCCATTCCACAAAGTGTCTGCCATATTGCGTTCCTGTTTATCGTATCGAATGCGCGTTCGAAATCGACGAAGAGCATATACAATGGTGAATTCCATTCATTGGATTGCTCAGTGATGATACGGATTGTGTTGATGTGATCAGTACAACTTCCTCCTGGTCTAAATCCAGCTTGTTCGTTTCTTAATTTTGCATTGATCGTAGGTGAGATTCTGTCAGGGATGATCATTGCGAGTAACTTTATTGTTGTGTTGAGGAGGGAGATACCTCGCCAGTTCCTACATTCTCTTAGGTCACCTTTCTTGGGTATCGTAATTATCAAGCCTTCTTTTCATTTCAGTGGAATTCTCCCAGAATTCCAGGTTTCTTTGATTATTGGTGTTAATATGCTTGCAGTTGTAGATGAATCTCCTTTGAATATTTCGGCGGTTATATTGTCTGTTCCAGCGGCCTTATTGTTCTTCAGTCTATTAATGACATCTTTAACTTCCCGTTCCGTTGGTGGATGGGTGTTGCTATAGTTTCGTTATTGATGTCAATTGATGACTGGAGATTTTTTGGGGGTCGGCGACGACGTCTTCTTTGAAATATTCCTTCCATCTCTTTAACTGCGCTTCATCTATTATTAGTACTTGACCATTAGCGTCCCTTATAGGTGGTATGTTTGTAATCTTACCAGTGATCTTTCTTACACACTGGTGTAGTGCTCGCATATTTTGGATTGCTGCTGCCTCTTCAGCAGCTTTGAGAATGCTTTCTGTATATTTTCTTCGATCATCCTTTGCCATCTTCTTTACTTGACGCGCTGTTTTTTCTTATCTACGCTTCACCTCTTCCGTGTTATGTTGGCAGATTTGCAACTTAAATTGATGGAGTTCCTCAACTTTCTGTCATGTATCATCACTGATCCAAGGTTTCCGATTGTATTCTCTGTAGCCGAGTACGTCCGTGGCAGTCTTGATGTAGGCTTCTTCTGCTTGGTTCCATCTTTTTTCTATATGGGTGGCTTCAGACTGGAGATTGAGTTGGAGCGTTTCATTGAAAGTGTTTCGAGTTTTAGTGTCTCTCAATCTATTTGTGTAAAATTTCCTCCTATTTGTCTTCGAATGTTTCACAGCTGCTAGCTTGATCTTGAATTGTGCTATTACCAGTTGATGATCGCTGTGTACATCTGCGCCTTCATTGTTCTTACATCTTGTAGTGATGTGAGGAATTTCTTATTGATCATCGTGATCTATCTGATTTTTAGTTCTGCCATCCGGTAACGTCCATGAGTTTTTATGAATATTTTTGTGTGGAAACCTACTGCCGCCTATGAACAATTGATTTGTGCTACAGAAGTCGACAATTCTTTCTCCATTGTTATTTCGCATAGAGTCCAATGCATTTCTTCCCATGATAGTGGTTAGGTTGATGTTGTCTGTACCAATTTTTGCATTGAAATCTCCTTGTATGATTTTGACGTCATTTCTGTGCGTTCTTGCTATTGTGGCTTGTAACTGCTCGTAGAACTCATCTTTTGTTGTATCTTCTGCATCTTCTGTTTGGGCATAGCACTGAATGATAGTTGTGTTTCTTATTTTTGAATGGAACTTTGCCACTATAATTCTGTTGTTAACTGGTTGCCATTCCATCAATGCTTCCTTTGCTTTATTTGTTGTTAATATGCCCACGCCTTGTTCATGTGTGTCGTCTCTACCAGAGAATATCATATAATTTCCATTGCTCGTGCTTACTGCTTTTCCATCTGACTTCACTGAGGCCGAGAATCTCGATGTTATAACATTTCATTTCCTTCTCTACTTGTGCTTTCCTCGATGTTTCTGTAAGAGTTCTGATGTTCCAATTTCCGATTCGTGACCATGTACTATAGCCAAGGGTTGATATTTGTGTTAGTGTCCGGTTTGTGTTGTTATTTGTAATAGTATTCGTTTCTGTAATCACTTTGGTTTCAGATTAATGAATGATTGGGCCATTGAAACCTAGCCAGTTTCCAGGGCTGCTGGATAAGGTATACTTAAAAGGTATTTTAGGTATTTTGGCAGCTGGGGTAATATCTTTCTCTGCAGATTGTCTTGAATATGGTTGAAATGTCTGCTCTAGATGATTTGCAAATAGATCTGCCTTTTGTTTGGGATTTCTAGGCCAGGTATCGTTGTTTTTAATTGGAGGGACCTGTAGGTTGGGTCTTTTTAGGGTCTCGGTTGCCTTCTATAGAGAATAGTCTGAGTTTTTTTGCCCTATCAGATTGTTAAGGTATTTAATGACTGAATGGTTTTTAATATCCTTTATTAAGCTTCTAATTTATCAACCAAATTATTAAACAGTCTTTTCGCTTCTGGTGTTCGATTACTTTATCAGTTTTTACGAGCTTTTCTTTTATTTTTAATCATTTCTCTCACTTCTTCGGGATATGTAACGTTTTGATTTGAAACGGTTTATCCTCTTTTCTTATTATTGTTTGGCTAAACGTCCTTATAACTAGCGAAAAGTTTGATGAAAGACTCGAGTCATTTTTTACATGATAATATAATTCTCTGATATACCTCTTGTTGCAAAAAAGTCTATAAGATCTGGGAGCTTATTGATATCCGTCGGCCAGTAGATTGGTGTACCGCCTGAGTGGAATTCGCATTTTAACTTTTTACAGGATGCTAAAACTCCTTCCCTTTAGTTCACCGTTATCACAGCATTGATATACTTGTTAACCTGTTATCTTGTAAAATTTGGTCTACTTTTTCTTGTTTTTGATCTTTTTGTTGGGCTACTTGAGCTCTCACATTATTATTTGTTACGATTCTTCCTTTTTCTGCTTCTAGGGCATATTCAACATTGTTTCGGATTACGAGATTTATTTCTTATTTTTTGTAGTTCTATTGCAACTTCACATCCTCGATAGTTAGCTGGACACTCCCCTTTGCGATTGACACATTTTGGAAGTGAGGTTTTATTAATTTGGCAAGCATAAGCTGCGTGTTTCCTTGCGCACTTGACTCATCTAGGTTTACGATTACAATATTTTTGATTATGGTTGAATTCTTGGCATTTCTTGCACGGTGGGGTTAGTCTAGTCGCTTTTCTCAATCGCTCAATTTTAACTCTCAGTTGGAGAATTGCATTTATGTTAAAGATTTTTTCCATAGTTTCTTTATTGTCGAAGGTTAACATGAATAGTGGAAGTCCTCTTCTGATAATATCAGTATTCCCGTCCTTGTTTTGTTTTTTCCATTTGCTCGACCTTTTGCGTTAGAACATCATTATTTGCAGTACATGCCGATTTTTCATGCAGTGTTTCGCATGAATTAATATAAGTATTAATATAAGTAATTAAACTTATTAAGTAATAATTTTATACTTTAAAAAAGATTTAAGCGGTTCCCCTTAGAATCCATGGGGACGACCTTTTCAGTATAAAAGGGTGGATTAACTGTTTCCAGTATAGCACCTGGGGGTAGTAATTTCACTATTTGTTGTTGTCATATTACTTTTTTTTGTGATTTATTTTCGACGTTTTCTTCTCCTAGCTTTTGATAAAATTTGAACCGCGTTGTGACAAGACAGCACGTGCATTTTATACTTATTGCCAAGTGTTAAGGCACTTGCCTCTCCTGCGGTACAGACGCTGTCCAGATAGCCGCTCAATATGAGAACAGACACTTCTCGAATTTAACATCATATAGCTCTTAAATTAATTGATTTCAAGTAACCTACAGATCTCCTCTGGCTTCAGGACCGAACTAGCTTCCCCAAAGGATTCTCCCCACATGATTCTGCTAGGTTGCTCGAATTACCACCGAAACGGCGTGGACGTAGCAAGTACGAGTTAGGCCAAGACCTGTAGCAAGAACTACAAGAATGAATCGCTTCTCATCTCTTTAGTCGGCATAAATAAAGGTGAAAAATGTTTTATATATTTTAGGTCGAATAAAATGATTTAAAAAGCTTTTAAAATGTTTTAAAAAGCGCTTAAAACTTAGATTACCTAATATTAAGGATTGCAAGCTTTTTTCTTACAATGAATTATATTTCAACAAAGTCCTAAGCTTAATATGCTTAAAAAAGATAAAAGCTTTTCGTTCATATTTGAATAAAAGGATTAAGTGGTTATGTAGTGCTCAGCCTAATAAAAACTCAGGAATATATGACAACGCATAAAGCTTTTGCAAATTTTCGAATTTGATTGTGTATTAAACAAATAAAAATAGGGCCTAGGAAATCTGAGACTCTGACAGTACACTGGCTGTACAAGCAGTAGTACGAAATTTATGTGGACCTAGAGTTTTTTTTGTTTTGAGAAGAATTTTGATATAAATCAGCTGCTTAAATCTTTTGTTATTTCAAAAGGAATGCTAAGCCTTGTTTCATATTGTTCGACAAACGTATAAGCAGATTATGGTGGCAGTGGATATTAGTTTTAAATTGGAATATTAAATCTAAATGGAGGGTTTGCTGCTGACTGCATATTTCTATCCTAAATATCAGAAATGTATTTAGGTAAATGTATTCTAAATATCAGAAATGTTTAAGGGCCAAATAAGGAGCTAAAAGTTCTCTGTTAAATGCAGACTATTTAAGTTCAGTTTGTGTAAGTTTCTTCGATAAAAAGTTTTCCATTTGGTAAAAAATAGTATGTAGTGATATTGAAAAGGGTTTGACTAGAGCCATATGAGCCTGTACCTGGCAACAGCTTATTATATATTCCACAAAACGTTGAATTTATTTATTTGCAATGAAATAACGTCGAACCAATTGCAAACTTATATAACAAACAAGTTTCCCCTAAATGTTGACACACCTAGGTTCACACATACTTAATAGCCTGGTCGTTGTTGTTGTCAATTTAAAAATGTTGTAAAAAAAACCTATGACGCGCATAAAAAATTATTTTCTTGTACGTTACTTTTGCATCGAAGAAATTAAATGTTAAAACATTAAATTTTATAAAAAGAATATTTTAACAGCTATAATAGTAAATAAAACTGAAAGCTTAAAAAATGTAATGTGCAAAAAAAGCAATAAAATACAAAACTTCATCATTTAGAACTTAAGACGTTATGGTAACTTATACACATCATATTATTTCGTGGTTTTGTATGCAGTTTTTAAAAAACTTCATTTACAGTAAATACTATGTTATATCAAGATTAAATTAATTGCGGTTTTAATATTAAGTTTATACAAAATTTTCACTTAAACAATATGCTACATTCAACAAACTTTGCATTTTGAATTTTTTAAATTACATTTTATAAAGCTTTTCATAATAAAGTTGTGTTGGTATTATTTTAAATGCTTAAATTCAAAGGCTCTTTATCTATTATTTAATTATAAATACAGCTTTAGAGATCAACGGGTTCGAAAAAGTCATCAAAGTTAAAAAGTTCATAAATATAAAAAGCTGTCACTTACTATTTAAATTTATTTAAAGGTAAATTGATGATTATGCAATTATGGTAGCAATAAAAACCTCTATTCCTTAGGTGCAATTTTAATAGGCCAAAAAGGTCAATGCTATCGAGTTCTTCGATACGAAAGCAATGGTCTCTGTGGAGCTATAAGGCCTAAATGACTTAGAAAAGTGACTCCAACCAAATTCTAAGTCCAATACACCGGTTGGAAAACGGCTTCAATGTTTGCAGTTTTAAACCTACTAACATAGCTCGTTGATGAGCCTACGAAAACACCAGATCGGATCGACCATACAGGAAATCCACTAGATCTATTTTTAACATCTCGTGTGAAGAAATATAATATTTTCATCAGTTTCTCTTTATCCTGACCACCAGCTTATTACAGAAATTTCCAACGTAGTGGTCATGCGAAGTGAACTTTCTCATTATCACGACTGCAGAACATCAACCGCCAATAAAAAAACACTTACACAGCAGATATGTAAAACCCTGATCAACTAAAAATTTAGCACAATTTAAGGCGGCTAGAAAAGTGACAGCGACAATGGTGGCGCATGCTAAAAAAGAACACGAAAAGAAGGTTAAATAAGAGTTTGATAAGTAGTTTTAAACCGGAGCTAAACTAATCGAACCTCCAAAAAATGGGGATCTAACTGATTCTTGCTCAACACAACTAATTATTTCTCTAGCCAACTTGTCGATGCACTGTATTAGATCACATAAGTATTAATGTTGTCACTAGAGTCCTTGCATACGTTCATACTAAGAAGTCAGCCGAATTGCCGATCTGCCAATCCGGGATGTCAGCCGGGATGGTATCCCTACAATTGGTGTCAAATATTGTTGTAAATATCTGTCAAAACCACTATTATGTTGGTTTCACCGATCTATTTCTTCTGCCATTTTCTATCCACCTGAAAATTTGTTAAGGTACATCCTGGGCCACAACAAGGCGGCAAATTGGGCCTTCCAAATTACTGTCCAATTGTTAACGTCTCGGTCCTTTTCAAAGTACTTGAGACCATAATCATTTTTTAGCTGAATATTTGGAAAATAACCATATAGTTTTCGATCGTCAGTATGGTTTTCATTCGACGTTCTCGCAAAAAGAATGGCTAGGAAGGATGGTCTTACGTGAGATCTCAATACAATCTTGGAATAGGGTGAACCTAACAGGGTTGAATTTAATGCCACCCCAATAAATTTCAATCCAGTATTCTTTCTAGCTGAAATGATAGCTATATTCATCATTTTTTCTAAATAGTGAATCCAGCTTGAGCTGAACAAGTAAACAAAGCAGCAATTGGTGCAGCCATACATCTCTTGGATGTTTACGACGTTATTAGTTTTAATTTTATCCATCAGAAACACATACAATATACAAGACCATCAGGTTGGAGCATAATTCTCACATTTAGGTAGA
This sequence comes from Tipula confusa, assembly GCA_963556175.1. Lineage (NCBI taxonomy): Eukaryota > Metazoa > Arthropoda > Insecta > Diptera > Tipulidae > Tipula > Tipula confusa. Next base: position 17,696,055 of record OY744475.1, read on the forward strand.
TGCCCTAAAACTCATTGGATTACATAGGCGTAATGTGGGACCTTTATGCGAGCTCTACTAATACTTTCTGGCCATTATTCGTCGAAACTTTATGGAAGATGGCACAATCTTTTGGTGTACAATTTATAGAGATTCAAACTTAATATCAAAAGACGTAAAATCCACTTGAAGACTGAAACCCTTTATTCGTTTTTTTATTTTTTACTCTCCTAATCTTTCCTTTTCCTTTTAGTAGTGCGCAATTATGAGATGTAGATATTTCAACCAAAAATTAGCAATTACCCGAAAGCCAGGAAAAGACAATTCTCGTGTCACCTGTTTAGAACCTTCTGAACGGTGGATTTTACCAGGCCACCAGTTTGGGTTTAGATAAGAGCACAAAATAGTAGAGCGAGGATATAGAATTTTAAATACGAATAAAGTGGTATTTTTGGCAGTTTTATGCATGGTTATACTGGCAGTTTTATGGTGTAAGCTTTCTATACAGTATACCATGATGGATGAGTTTACAAAATTAGTCATAAAATCAGGCGTAACGGATTTCAATCATTTGGGTCTTCGTTTTGATAGAAGGTTGACATAAAAAAGCTCAATTAAAAATAAAATTTTCTAAATTAAACGGGCTAGATTGGAAGAACATCAAAACTCTTTCTAGTCTGCAAGGTCGTCGCATAATATTTTAAAACGATAAAAGAAACAATCAAGCCTTATAGTATGTGAGGTATTAACTGAAACTAGAACCTAGTTTTTGAACTCAAGATACTTGAGACCACCAATTGCGCCATTTACTGTGCCATCAACAACGTCTACATTAGTTGTAGTCTTTTTGCTTTGTAAATTGTAAATTTTATTAAAAAATTTAACCAAAAAAAATTCTCTTTGTGAATATTCGCAATCCATCCTAGTGGAAACCATACAGGTAACACCACACTAAATCGAGAATTTAATATAATTTTTTTAAAATTATCTGCATGTGCTACGCGAAGTGTTTGGCTTTAGATGGTTTGATAAAAACCGTTTTATAACATTTTGATATAAAAGATATTGTATGTTATAATAACCAAAATTGGGAATGGTGAAGGGCTTACACTCGAAGAGATCGATTGATGAACAAATACCATTAGAACTTATCAGAAGGTTTTTTACGAGCTACAAAACTGAGAAGCAGATTAGAAGTGCTCGAAACAAAATGTTTAAAATGGGTATTGTCGAAACAGGAAGTCTGTCATACATTTACTAAAATGAAGTGTTGGAATTCTCCTTATATGATAACAACTAATGTAGACGTTTTTGATGGTACAGTAAATGGCGCAAATGGTGGTCTCAAGTATCTTGAGTTTAAAGAGAATAATTATTTTATAGCAAAAAGATGTTTGCCGGACAACTTTATATTGCAAGTCACGGTGTAATTTTTTTGTATGTGAGTAAAAAAAATTTACATGGAAAATTAAAAAAAAAACCTAATACGATTATTCGCAAAAGCACGCCAAGTGGAAACCTACAGTTAGTAACATTCAAAACCATATAAAAAAATTCGTTACTATGACAGTTTTAATAAGAGTACACATTACAGTAAATCTAATTTTTTTTCATAGTTTTTATACCTCACAAATACTTAAAAAATAGGAAATTTGCACAGCATACGTTTTGGATGAATTCGACTTATAGCAGGCTTTGGTTTTGATTTATTTGTTTTGAACACAACTAAAATCTTGTTAGTTTTGTACGTTTTTCAACTGTTCATGTACAGTAAAACAAAAGTCAAACACACAATTCAAATGTTTTTTTTAGTTTAACAAACATTTGGTAGTTTATGTGAATTTGATTTTTAGATTTTCATTTAATATTTTCATATTGGGATCAACCAAAATGAATTAAAGCTTTAACATATCCCTCTGTGTGTAACCCTTTCCTCTTGAAGAATGTTTGAAGAATTTACTTATTGGAATAAACGTTTGTTAACTAAATTCCTTTGAAAGCTCAATTTTTAATATAGTGTATTTGGCAATGGAAAACCGTTATTTACATGGAATATAACTTTTTATTCTTCAATTAACTGAAAGGTTTATAAAAGCTGCAGTTTTATTCTGTTACTTAAAGAGAATACAATTTTCTATATGATTACATTAAAATTGCGTCGAATTAAATTTATACCTGGCCATTTCTAGACTAGACACATTAATCAATTTATCTCCTGCGTCCAAAGACGTTTACACATCATTTCGTATTTAAGTTTTCCAAATCACATTGAAGATATCGAAATTTGAAACATAATTTATTATTTTATGTCTATTTCTAATCAAATAAGATCAGGTGTGATATATTTTCTTATTCGTCATTGCTTTTTATATGGGAGGGTTTTTTGATGTAGGAAAGTTGAACATCTAAATTGTTAAAGTTTTTTGAATTTGTTTCTGTTTTAATAATACCTTTGTACGAATTCACATGTGACAATTTTCATACATCTCATGTATTCTATATACATACAAAACACCTGAGGTAGTTTTTGGAAAATTGATTTTTATAATACTTGTTTGCTTGGTTATTAATTAAACGTCAAAATAAATATTTTCTGCCGACTAAATTGTCGGTGCAGTATTGCAACATCGAGTGTTGAAGTTAAAATGAATACATTAAACGTGTCAACACAACTAACCGTGGGGCTAACGTAGGTGAATAAAATTCTTTAGAATAACAAAATGTCGTTATTATTATTGGTCATCGTCTCATGGCAAGGGAATAAAGGAAATAAAGGGAATAAATATGTACTTCTTCTTTTCATTCATATTTCAATATGACAATTCGTGAGAAGATCTTGTGGTTTGTACATTGTAAACTACTCATCTGTACGTTTATAATGAATTCATTATGATTAGGTTTTGTTAGAAAATGTATAATGGCATATAACATAAAAAAATATGATACAAAACACGGTTTTTTGTTAAAATCCTGTAAACATTACCCTTATGAAATAATGGCCCATAAATAAACATCAGGCTTATGTATAGTACAAACAATATGAACATAATGCAAACAGAATATTTAAGTTGATATCTCTCGTTTCTGCTCAAACCATTTTATATATATAGTGGATGTAGCTGATGCTTCTTGTTTGCAAGGTTTTGTTTTATTTTGTGTTTAGCTTCTCATTTTGTTTTTCTTTACGTTTTTTTTACATTTTCATTTACTAGTTTTTCCGTCCATTCTTTATTTATTAACATCGTTGAGCACACAAACAAAATGAAAGCACGACACAAAATTTATGTTAACTTTTCCCGAGCTTATATATATATATATATATATATATATATATATATATATATATATATATATCCTTATGTATATAAGCACTCAAAAGCATTAAGTATTTTTGTTCACTGTGATTTTTTGTTGTGCTATAGTTAATTGGACTCTTATGTTTAAAAGTAATTGATGATGAGAGAATAGTTCTTTATCATTATTCGTTGATGATCTTGAGCACATAAAAAAATGTTGCTAATTGTTAATTTATCTTTAAAGCTGGTGGGAAATTAGGAAAAAATCGTTTGACACATTAGTTTTTATTGCACAGTGGTTTTACTTTATAAACTTTCAACCATATATCTTGATGATAAACTTCGATTAATTTAGAAACCAGTATTTTGGAGAGAATTTTAAAGAATCTAAACCATCGAGCAGTGAAACTTTTTTAGAGTTTTCAAAAAATTTCGAATGAAGAACATTTTGTCAAAAATTTCAAATCAAATTATGAAAGTTGGACGAAAAGTTCCGATTTAAAGAGCTTTCCAATCATGACTTCATTTATTGTTCATAAATTTCAACATCTAACCAGACATTTTTTTGTATCATTTTAAGATTTTGGTTATAAACGTGAAATACGAATATAAAAATTTTAAATTTGTTTTTTCCTAGAATACTCAGTAACACCGCATATCATATTGCCTGAAACAATTAGCTTGTGTGGCCCACAATTACCAAACAAATTTTTGGAATAAAATAAATAAATTAAATTAATTTTTTCCACTTAATATTAATAATTGATCTTAATGTTATTAAGAATACGATGTTGGAATAAATTATTCGGTAAATTATTTAATGATAAAATTTCTAAAATTCAGGTAGTTGGAAAATTTGACGAATTCAAATTCCATTTTCGGATACTTTCTGATTATACAGTCAATGTGATTATACATCACAATTAGATTTAACTTAATTTGGCCAAATAATAATGTTAGAATTTGCCACTTACACACATAATTTCGTCTTCATCAATAAAATAGTTTAATGACATCAGTGTTCATTTAGATAGAACTTGTTGTTTTGCCTTAAGATACTGGCGGTCCTCTGGTAATGATGATTTTTGGACCCATTTATCACTGTTCGTTGTAGCTTTAGTTATCTCTTCCAGTGAAATGAACTTAGAGCTACGTGTATTAGGATGTTTGGTATCAAATTTTCTGAGTAAGTATCGGGTAAGTGTTGCCATTTTTTTTTATCTAAAACTGATCTAGCCTTCATAAATCATTACTGGTTAGTATTTCTGGTGATTTTTCTCTACTCGCGCAATCAGTTGAGGTTTCTACTGGCGTGATCTGAATTAATAACATAACACCAAAGTTTTTGGTTAAAACTTTGATCGGAAATATTGCAAGAGCTTATCATGCGTGTAGATCAAATAATTGTGATGTTTGTGATAGTATCAGGCGCTTACTAGCTGCATTGAGTTTACAAATATTGGCATTGAATGAAAAGGTATCACTAATTTGGTCCCATTGGGTTAATGGTAAAAAATTGATCAACGAAAATCTTGGAATGAATAAGGGATCAATCTGTAAAAGTTTACATTATGGTCATAAATAGAAGTTTCTTGAAATATTGCTCTACCTCTAGCTCTTCTAGGGATAACAGAAAAAGCAAGTCAAGTTATTTGTAACAAACAAAAAACCATCGAAAATTATTGTTGCTCAGATTAATTGGCGATTGACACTCGACGTCAGAGAAGTGAATAAAATGGAATCAGTCTCTTTGCTGATGTGAAAAATAGGAAGTATATCAGCTGCACAAGTGTGAATCTCCCACGGATGAAATTATAATACGGGTTTGAAAAAGGAAAGACAAGCAGTGAACTGATTTCCAAGGTAAACGAGCGGGATATGTAAATTATGGAAAAAACGAATAGAAAATAAGTCTTCGGTACATGATTGGTCTTTTGAAGAGGCATAATGACTTCAAGCTTTCAAAAAATGGTGCCGTCCCGATTGCGACGTTTTGAATATAAGATTATTCTAAGGACCCATGGTTTGACGAACTGATTAAAGTGCAAATGTATCATTTTAAAAAGAAAAGCTTAATATCAAAAGCTGTAGATATCAGAACGGATCTGAACTGTTGGTATCTACCGATGTTTGTTGAATAAAATCAGAATAAACTTCGGGTTTTTCGAGCCTTCCGAGATAGCTGAGGTAAAATATCACTGAGAATCCGAGATGTCACACCAGGTTTTGATAAGAAAGGATCGTTCATACGAACGATTCTTTGGCATGATTCATACGACCGATTCTTTGGCACGAACGATTCTTTGGCAACAGAAGTAATAAGCCAGTTGTGACTCAGATGGAATTTTTGACCTTTGGAGCTGTGTGTTTGTCATTGTCTGCACAATTCAATAAAAATAAGAATAAAAAGCCCAGCATAGATTTGTTTATTTACAAAGTTCAGCATAACAGCCGCTTTAGCAATAATCTTACAAATATGGCTATTAAATGACAAATTATTTTCAAATATCATACGAAGGTCATGTACCTGGTAGACTCGTACTAGCTTCGCATTTATTATAAAATAATTAAATAGCATTGACTTACAACTATTTAGGCTCACATACTGAGATCTACTAGTTAAATAAGAAGTTAACCATGATACAAGGTTATGATTAAAACCTAAATTCGCCAGTTTTGATATAATGACAGAATGTTGAATAGAGTCGAATGCTTTGCTTCTTTACATTTAAAAAATAAATAATTTGTCACGATGGCCTAACATAGCTTCGGGATGGATAAGATTGATATACCTTTTTAGTTCGAAACATTCCATCGATCTCCAAATTTGAAAATTGGTACAATATGGGAAATTTTCCACCTTCCTGGAAATACACCAGACATTAAAGATTTATTAAAAAGAATTGATACCGGAAATGATAACTCACTAAAATTTTGTTGATATACAATCATGACCAATCCCATTCTTAAAACTGTGTAAAGTTTGAATTAAATCATTACACGAAATATTTGGTATGCAAATGAGGGGATAGTCACAACTAGACTTCGAAATTTTACTGGAATGATTACTATTATTACTATTTACATAGACACTTTGAAGAAACTACTGAATAAGTTAAAAATATTCTAAGCATTATCAGTTTTGACATGGAGATAGAGTTCAATATGGATACTGTATATTGGAGCAGCAACATGGTAGAAGTTGGAAACCCTTCAGCTTTTTTCCCAAAAAGCTTTCTCCATTCTATAGCAAAAGTATTCTGATTTTGACCGAGAGCTGTAGGGTATATAAAGCGTCATTAAGTACTTCCAATATTTTGTCGATGGCCCATAATTTTTCATCTAAACCCGACCATAAACCATTGATGACTGCAATGGTGCCAAAGTCAGAGCGTAGTCCACGGCAGAGTCACTAGTTTGAATACGTCTCCCAATTCATGTCGAACGTGTAAAGTATGTTATAAGAGAATGATTCTAATATATGGCAACTATTTGTCATCCTAAGGTCGATTTGGAATCAATCAAGAATCAAACAACGAGCAGACTAGAGTTAATAAAAGACTTTAATCCAGGTTTCACCATATGGTGTGAAAAGATAGCTCAAATCTAAGCGTCCAAATGTACAGAAGCATTTTTGAGATGCTTTAGGATCTTTACCACCCAAGAGTTCGCGCAATAAGAAAAACAATTGCTTTCAAATACAGGGTGTCCGCCGGGAAGGTATACTACCTTGTTTTGCCGCCATTTTGGTAAACGTTAGTATTGACAGTTCATATTTGGCAGTCGTGAAGTAGATACGTGGCAAATTTATTATGGAAAAATATTCGATAAACCAACGTGTTTTAATCGTTAAAACATTTTATCAAAATCAATCATCGATTACTGTGACGATGAGAAAGTTACGTGAAATTTTTGGGAGAAACAACGTGCCAACAAAACGCACTATTTATCGTGTAGTGAATTATTTCGAAGAAAGAGGGTCTGTAAGTGCTAGGCCCAAGCATGGGCCACAACGTACTGCAAGATTGGCTGAAAACATTACTGCTGCTCAAGAAAGTGTTCAAAACAATCCATCAACCTCAATTCGACGCCGTGCTCAGGAGCTTGGTCTTCAAAGAACAAGTTTGGCCACAATTTTGTACAAGGATTTGCATTTGTTTCCATTTAAAATTCACTTGACACAAAAGCTTCTTCTACAAGACCATACGCCGCCGTACATATGCCAATAGGATGTTACAGCTCGCCCATGACAACCCCGATTTTTATGAAAAAATCATAATGAGTGACGAAGCACATTTTCATTCAAATGGATATGTGAATAAACAGAATAGTTCTGGGCAGTGGAAAACCTTTAAATTATTCATCAGTCACCTTTTCATCCATTAAAAGTGACAGTCTGGTGTGAAATTTGGTTGGGAGGAATCATTGGACCTTACTTCTTTGAAAATCAAAACAGCGTAACGGTAACTGTGAATGGGGAGCGATATCGTGATATGATTGAAAACTTTTTAACGCCATGCTTTGGGCTTGATTAACATGTGGTATCAACAAGACGGTGCCACATCGCATACAGCCAGGATTACAATGGAATTACTGCGAGACCTCTTTCCACAACAAGTTATTTCAAAAAATGGTGATGTTGATTGGCCTCCACGGTCGCCTGATTTGACTGCTCCGGACTTATTTTTGTGGGGTATCTATAAAACAAGGTTTATGCAAACAAACCAGAAACGCTTGAGCAACTACAACAAAATATTCGTGATGAAATTAATGAAATACCGCGTGAAATGTGTGAGAATGTAATGAAAAATGTGCTCAAAAGGGCTTGTATTTGTGAGGCTAACAGAGGCGCACATTTATCTGATATAGTATTACTTCCATTCTCTTTCATTTAATTAAAAATTATAAACAAACAAAGTAGTATACCTTCCCGGCGGACACCCTGTATTTATGGCCAGAAATGAATATCGATATACTGGGTATTGGTCAAAAATGTACATCCGTGTCACAAGTCCAGGAAACAAAAACAGGGCTTCATATAAACTTGTAAATAATTCCAATAAACTTTTAACGAATATAATATTGTTCCCTATACTTCGGCACAACTTTTCAGAAAAATCCTTACCTGTATTTGTTGAGAGAAACAAATAACGGTTTTATTATTTCATTATTTGTTTTACATTTTTCAGATTCTTAAAATGGCTATAACTTTGGGTATAAAAGACTTAGAGACTAGCTTTGTCTGCGGAATTATCTAAAAATGGTTGGTTATTTAATAATAAAATATTAAATATTGTATGTTATTACAACAAACTTCTTAAAAACCCGCTCGTAATTCGAGCTTGTGTGTTTAAAAAAAATTCTAATCTTTTAAGGGTTATTTTCAGTAAAGAAAATCGATTTCAGAATTATACGAAACCATTTTGTTACCTGTGTGCTAGCAGAGATTTAAATCTGGGCTATGTATCATTTTAAGGGGTAATGCATGCTAATCACGTGTGATACCACGCGGATTATAAACCGAAGAATATTGTTGAATACTATATAGGTAGGGATTCAGGGCAATATTATTCAGTGTAATTTTGAATTTCAAAGAGTAATGTTGTCAGAAAAAGTGTAAATTATGTAATGCCGGAAAATAAAGATATTCGTATTAGTAGTAATAAGTGTATGAAGAAAAAGGAATCCACATTAGTGAAAAAAGGAATTGGTAGCTTAATCGAAGCTTCAAAATCAAGAAATGATGATTTGTGGAAAAAGTTAGTTAACGTCGAAGAAATTTTATTGCATACTTATAGTAATTTCCCATAACAGGACCATCATCATCCGCAATAACGCATGGAGAAGTATCATCAATACACAGATTAGATTATGGACAATTCAGAAGATTTGAAATATGGAATGAAATCTGCTGAAGTCATGGAAACGTATCAGAAACTGATAGAAAACATCATGTCACCGCATATGTGTCATGATTCAGAAGTAGGACGCAACCTGGGAATCTGCTTTAAAAGTAGCATCAACAGACTAAGAACAACAAACAGATCATGCACACGTTGACTTCAATATTTTGAGCAAGTTATGATTGTGCTGCAGAATATCCGGCGAGCTTAGAGGACTGGCATGTGGCAACTTGCAGATGCGTATGGAATCTGAAAAATGTTGCCATATTTCCATTCTGCTAGTCATAACTTATATGCAAAATATGATAATTTATATTTAAAGGAAATGAAGGAGTTGCGAGCCAAGCTGACCGATGAAGAGTACAAAAAATTTCCAGAGAAATGCTTTTCGATAAAAAAAAGTGTGCAATGGAGCGGTTTTTGGACGAACATGTGCAAAGAACAATCACTCATGCGATCAATAAAAACGATAGGAGGATTATCTTGAGGACGAGATATCATCGATGGCACAATTTTAAAGGACAATCATCAATTACTTCCGAACAACATGTTGAAGTCCGAGGCAGTAGGAAAACAAGAGACAATCTGGATAAAACAAATTTATTTCATGGCTTCAAAAATGAGTTTTGCGGACGTCGTTTACGCAAGAAAACACAAAGTTATTCCAATTGCAGCTCAGGTTCAGGGAACAAAAATAAATTAACTTTCGTTATAAACTCGCGGCAGTTATATCATCGAATTGTTAGTGTCGTCAAAAGTCCGAAAGAGTGGCAGAACTATTTTAAATATATGAATTAGCTTCAGCTCCACTTTCCCATTTCAACGATGGTCTCCTACGAAAACGAACAAAACCGATCATCAAAACCATATTTAAAAGAGCTGACATTGGTAGGGACAATTTTCCAACAAATTGCACATATGTTGTAGATGGTCATCTGCTTCACTCGACATATGGCACGATTCTAAAAATGTATGGTGATTTTGTTTTAAAACATTAAGGCAGAAACACAACGGTAGTGTTTGATGCAACCACGAAAGGAGAAAAACAAAAGAGAAGAGCCACTGCCAAAATTTCAGCAAACATCGAAGTAGAGGGCAATATCACGTGCACAATTCCTCAAAGTGAATTTCTCGCAAAAACCGATAATAAATCGAAATTCATCGACAAACTGAAACAACACCTACATTGTTTGAACAAACCAACATATTAGGCGAAATATGACACAGATATCTCTATCGTAAATATAACTGTGAGCTTTGCAAATCTTGGGGATCAGGTGGTAGTTGCTGCAGGGGACTCGGACATCCTCGTGCTACTTGTGTTTTTATGTTCACCAGCACGTCAAACAATTTGGCTTTTTTGCCCCAAATCTAAGACTGTGTATGATATAGCAGCAGGAGGACACGGCTGTCTTCAACGACGACAAATTCAATCTCGCATAATTGCTTGAACGACGACAAATCTCGCATAATTTTATGGAATAATATTTTTTAAATAAGTCCTGCTAACTGTTCTATTTTTACAGTTAAATTCTAAAAATTTACTTACTTTTAACATTTAGCTCAGGACTTGGACATTTTAATCTCGTTAGGCCACTACCAGAATCGAATACGCGCTGGCCAGAAGCTATACTACTTTTTAATAAGAGAGCTGTCACTGTAGTTACAACTTTTGTAAATCAGTACTTTTTGAGTTTTGGCGTTCCACACGAAATCCTAACCGAGGTAGTCAATTTAGAAACACTCTTGTTAAAGAACTTGGAGGATAAATTTTCCCAAAATTTGTAAAAAACAGTCAGAAAAACCAAATTCCTAAAATTTTCCAAAAACTCTTGATGATTTTATGGCCTATCAATAATTAAAAAGAAATCATTCGTGCAGTAGTTCGAATTAATCGAGCAAGAGCACTGTAAATAAATTCATGTATCACTAAATGGATCATTCAGGTTTTGCTGGCTTAAGTTAACGATTTTGACGAAATTCCCGCATTTGAGAAACATTTTCGAATGCAGTTAAAAGTTTTGAAAAAGTATTTAATTTACGCATAATATAAATACACATAGTACTACCATGGTATGTTAGCCCATTGACGTGCTAGATGTCGCTACTAGTATCGTTTTAAAATAATCAAAATATTTTTATATGTATAGTCGCCTAAATGTCATATATTTCTATTAAATGTTGACGATATTCTGTCGACCCGACATCTGGAACATCAATGGGTAAACTGTTTTTTTTCTTATGATGTAGTACTATGTGTATTTATATTATGGTTTACGTTTACTATTAAACTTAGATTTAAATGTATTAAGGTTTGCTTGATTAGTAAATGATTTAAATTTGTATAAACTGAATTGATTGACACGTTGAATAAAAAGTTTAAAGGCTTAACCTCTTGCATATGCATAAAAAAGTGAAATAAAATGCATATTACATATGGTAATGCAAAAAAGGATATGAACCCGATTTAATTGGAAACCCATATATCAAAACTTTGCACTCGCATTGTTAACTATAATAAATTTTAGCTATAACGACAAAACTATTTTTGCGTTTCTGTTGGTCCATATTGGTGCAAACTGTTGGAAATATATACAATATATATGTAATCTAATATACGAACCAGATATGTACAGTGTATATAGTAGAGTAATATTGCCCTCGGAGCTTTTATTGTTTTTTGCAGATAATTTATGGCAAAAAATTCATTTTTTTATGTTGCTACTGCTGCTATTAGAAATTAAATGTTTTTTTTTGTTGGATTTTCCAAAATTCCATAAATACAATAATATATAAGAAATAACAAAATAAATAGTCTCTAATGAATTATGATTATTACTTTTATTTATTTCGGTACAAAATTTAATTTTTTTTTTGTTTAAGATTAGAAACGAATAATATAATATTTGAAGAGGAAAATATTGGTTTAGAATATTTATAAAAAATCATAAATTATGTTTTTCTTTTGTTTTTTTGCCAAAAATGTTTTTGTATACTCTTTATATACACGAACGAAACGAGGTGGAGGGTGGGGTAGAGTAGCGAGGAGCTTTTGTTAAATTAACAAAAGAATGCTAGAAATTCTTTAATTTTTATTATTGATTAGATTGTTGTAAAGTCGATAAAATATTATTCTCTATTTGTATATTTAATATTGTGCTAACAGGAAATTAGGAAATTTTCTATTTTCAAATATTAGAATAAGTTTGTAAATTATTTGTTGGGCATGGCAAAAAATAAAATGTAGAAATCAATTAAATCTAAAACAATAATCGAAAATTTAATTAAGGGGATTTTGAATTTTTGCTTTCGTTTATTTCGTACGGTAGATGTAAATAATTCTGAGTATATAAACAGGAATTTGGCGGCAAAATGGAAATGTAATTAATTTTGTTTTATGTAAATAGGGAAAAGATACGAGATTTAGCGGATCAAACTTTTTGATCCCCCAAATAATTTTAGTCATAAATGGGGATTTGTAAAAAACGCGCATTTGGCTTGACTAATATAACAAGTCCACCATTCGGCAATATGTCCACATATATTTTCTAAATATTATGTTTCTGTGCAATCTGCTTTGCAATGCTCTATTTTTAAGAGCCATTACTACTTTATTAATGGTTTTTGCAGATATTATCTCTATTTGTTAACATTAAATAAATAATCGTATGTTGTTTCCTGTTCCTGTTGGTATTTGTTACTCCCCACTTATTAGATAGTCTTTGATATTCATGTTAAAACCAAAGTTTTTAGTCAAAGATAAAATAATTTATTCAACGCCGGTTTAAAAAAAAAACAAAAAAAACAAGACATTCCGATTACAAAGTAGTAATTTTTAAGATGTTTTCGGTCAAAAAATTCATTCGTTAATAAATAATGGCTTTTACAAAATGCAAACTTGAGTTCACATTTCAAAAGCATTATTAAAATATGTAGCCTCTGTTGTTGGGAGTATGAAGAATTATGAATGAGTTAAAAAAGTTGAGTACCCCAGTAAATCTTTACTCTTTTAAAAATAACTATTTACCAGAGAGGTTCACGACAGTTGTCACTAACTTTGACACAGTTCAAGACATATCGTTCAAGGCGAGTGATACAAGTTGGAGGTTTTATTACCAAAACTGTTATAATTTAATTTAAAAAAACAGGGAACTTAAAGGATTTGGCAAAAGAATTGCAGAAAGCAGTAATCTTTTTCATGCTGAGACTATTAGCAAAAGAAATTAGATGGCAAGAAAGAAAGAACACTTCAAAGGATGGAAGGATAACTTTTAGTTTCCTACCACACATTGAAGGCTTGTGGTTAGTGCACGATTAATTTAGATGTTAACGGACGTGGCAAAATAGTATCATATAAGCACTAGATATAAGCAATAGATAGTGTCAAGTTCTCACAAATAATTGACACTAGACCGTGTACTAAACATGCGTATGTCTATACGAACAATAATTGGAAAAGGGCAAGATAACTGAGCACTACTTGTATGCGCCTTCACGTGGCAGGGATGGTAACAATTTAATCAACCTGGCTAACCATACATAGAACAAAAGGAAAGACCATGGAAGTGTTCATTAGGAGATGGAACTTTAAACAGCGTCTGATGCTCATATTGGAGGCGACTAAAATAAAACCTGGTAGTGGATATGAAACACTAGTTGTAGCCACCCCAATTAAAAGCAAAAATGAAGAATTGAAACGATAAAATTATGGTGCCGCTGGCATACATCCTAAGGCCGGTACCAGAGTTGTGACTCTGGTACCGGCCTTAGGATGTATGCCAGCGGCCTCCTAGTCATTTAAACCAAACGCCCGCAATGTTACAGCAGTGAGAAACTTGAATGTCGAAGCAACAGTTGTTACAAGTTCGTTTCTAGGATCATCGTTTGTTGATCATTGTTACAAGTTGGTTTCTGGTATCAAGGAGTTCTAGAAATTGGCTCCCAGGTAGTTGGGTGGACTCAGTCAATAAGAAATAGGGGTGCTCGAGATCGCCTACAGAAACCCGTATTTTTTAAGACATACTGCAGTCGCACTTTTGTTCTAAATGTGGACCAGGTAAAAACAGGATTGTGAAGATGTGGTTCAGCAATCTGAGATGGATCCACACGGAATAGCGGAGATTGTATGCTCCAGCGATTCGAAACCCATTGTAAGTGTGACAATAGCTGGCGTTTGAAATAAGCAAGATAAAAGGATATGCGAAACCCTGGACGTTTCTACTGAAGACACTGTTAAAAGGAAAAAAAGATTCACTGGCTCAGATTTGTAATTAGTAAGGTAAAAAGTAAAACGCGTGTACAATGACTAATCTGGATCCAGCCTTAGAATCAGAAAGATAACCAAAATTATCAAAAAGTAGCAGCAAAAAGGCAGAAAAGGAATTGAAAATGACCACCTTGACCAGATGGGCTTTTGATTAAAAAACTGGAGCTATTTCCTATGCTAAACTGCTAAGGACAATGAAGGTGAAGTCATAAAACTTACCGGTCTGCGGGAAAATGTTATTCATATTTTCCAAACTACGATGGCAGATTTTTGCAAGAGTTGTGAAACACTGGGAACCAACGACAAACACAGTTATTTACCAATACAAGTAGGAGAAAAGCATCGGTCAGTAAGCTGAAGTTAAAGTCTTGCACAGAATGCTCTTGTAGAACTAAGGGGCATATGTTACTACACAGAACGATGTACTTATGGCTCTTTGCTTGTGGAAAAACCAAGAGGCAATCTATATACACGCTAAAAGCTTTTTGTTGGGGGACACAAAAGCGGTGGTCAGTCTTCCAATCTAAATAGCAGTTTATGATATATCCAAAGGCAAAACAAGAATTGGTTGGGTGTTTGTCGAATTTAAGAAATAAACGAGCCTTTAAAATGTTTCAAATATCTCGAATATGGGCACCAATCGAATATGGTTTGAAGGATATAGTTCTATGTTGTGAAGAAAATGTGGAGAAGATGGTCATATTACAAACGACTGCAGCAACGATCCGACATGCATGGTTTGTAGTAATAAAGCCTTTGGAGGAAACAGACATTCTGCTGGCAGTTTTAAGTTTCCGATATATCAAAAGGTGCTGAAAATGAAACGGAAAAGAAGAGGTTGATCTAAATAAATATTAACCACTTTGAAGCTGCGCAAGACCTGTTACAGCAAACAGTACGTGGAATATGTAGCTGGAGTTTAAGAGTCATTTATGATTGGTTATTGTCTATGGGTTTGCAGTTGGCGGAGCATAGGATGGAAATGGTTTTATTTTTCAGTAGAAGAAGAAAAGAAAGCATAACGGTTAGAGTAGGTGGATAACTGATTGTGTCTAGACGTTTTATTTAGTGCCTGAAAATCATAATCGATTATAGATTATCATTTAACACCCATGTAGATACTGTATGTGAGAAAGCTATGGATAAAATGTAGTCGATTTGGACAAGTGCTATGGAAAAAGTGCACATATAACCACTAAGCGGCTTCTGTTTATAGGTCAGGTTGATTTATATAGCTAATGGAACGACTACCAAGTGCTATGGGACCAAGCAGGAAAATCGTAATCCAGATCCTAATCAAAATATTTGCCTTAAGCGGGTTCATGGACAAATATAGGAGATATGGAGATGTGTATACCTGAGTCAAATCCTAAAAGAACATGGATGGTTTTAAGCTTATTTATTTAAGTTCATCCACGATTATTATACATACTGCTTTAAGTGCAAGCGTATAGCTGTACGTAGAGCATGTGTTTTTTTAAAGTCCGCGCTTTGACAGTAAAATATTTGTCCTAGTTAGATTTATGCGAATTAACCTGCTACCAACAAATATTATGCTTGACCCCGAGGGGACAAGGAGAATGGTATGTAGTATTATTGCAAAAATGATATAAAAACGAGAATTAGCGAAAATTCGGCAGGAGCGCTGATAATTTAAAAAGCTGGCAGCTTACGCTGTGTCGGCTTCGGAACGTAATACTTATTGGTATAGTTCACAAGGCTAAATTCAAACGATATTAGGGGTTAAGGTATAGTCGGCAAGAAACTGACACTTTTGCTGGATTCTGATGGTCTCTTGTAAAGTCTTTAAAGATTTATTTATTTATTTAGTTGTCAAGTCACATGCTAATGGAGTTTTGGATAGAAGGTACGTGTGAATGACAGTTTATTCACTGACCACTGTCGAACAACAATAAACGTACAAAGGCATTACCCAGTATTGTTTTGAAAAGCGATGAGATCGCACCGTTAAGTTTCTAATATTATGTGTGGAAAAGTCGCAGAATCGGATTGCGCTGACTGACACTACATTGTTCATAGAGATGTTAAGGAAATATGGTCAAATAGCTGCTTCCTATAAAATCATGCAAAAGCCGTTTTTAAATAACAAAAACGGCATAAGCCAGCAATAGCCTGTCCATATCAATTATTATAAAGACGTTAGAATATTTTGCACCAAAACAAATTAACAAATACATTTTTGGAAATTCCATTTAGCTTGTAACACCAATGAATTATTAAAACATCTTTACTTTGTCAAATTAATGTCATCTTTATTATAAAAACAAAATTATCCAGACCACAAAAATTTTGTGAAAATATTGGAACTCTGTTATTTTATTTTGAGAAAAGAGAAAGTTGAAGAAATCCTTGAACTTTTTCATTTATAATCTTGTGCATCTTTTTCAATATAAATATATGCAAAAATTTATAAGGTAATTCCCACCATTTAACCAGACCCAAATTATTTTTGAACAGTGCGTCATAAATTTTCAGAGTGGTAGACACTTTTTATATAAATATTTAAACTATTTTTGACGTCAAAAAAAAAAAAAGATTACCGAAACCCCGATTTCAAAAATCTGTTACATATCTACCACAAATTTGTGTTGGTGTGTGTGTATATCAAACCGCAACTGACGACGTCAACCAATAATCAAAAATTCGTAATTTTCCCAAAACTTAAAATGATTAATGATTTATCGTTTTTTTATCGGATTCGGCTGTGTTAATCAGATAAAACAACAACAAAATAAACAATCCAATGGAGCTTATATTTTGTTAATTTTTGTTTCGGATTAAGCTTTTCAAAACGTGTCGACATGAGCTTTTATAAAATACACATATGCGCGTATAAAAGTAAAACGACCTGACCTAACATAATTTTTACTATTTCAATCATTATTTTTGCCTACCTTACGGTTTTATTATTACTATACTGTTATGATCATTCACATTTTAACGGTTTTTTTTTCTGTATAAAAATAAAAAAGGAAAATATGTTTTCCACTTAATATCATATAATATGTATGACGTATTGAATATATGTTAGATGTATGTAGTACAGTGTGTTTGACTTCAATATAAATAAATATTCATGTAAGCTCGTTCTTGGTACAACGTTACAACATATGTTGAATGTAATTCATAAAAAAAAATTCTATGTAACATATAAAATATGTAAAAGTTTGTTTTATTGTTATGTTTTTTGATATTTACGAAAAGCACAGAATTAAATATGTTTTAAGTCCAAAATATGTTTTATATTCTTCTGTTGGTATATAAGAAGAAATTTGTATACTAAATGTTTTTGTTGGTTTCAGAACTGGACATCATAAACAGGATACTAACATTTTTTTAATTGGAACTACACAGATTTTTGGTTTTTTTTTTTGGTCACACTCTGGAAATTTCCATAATGGTCATAAGGCCGAGTTAATTTGTTGGGTTAATTTATACATGATACAATACATATATGGTGGGGTTATGAATGAGCTTTTTAAATTACTGTAAATAAGGGTACTTTTAGTATAGATGGTTTAGAAAATATTTGACTTGTGAAATTTGATAATATTTTGTAGGTCTAATTTTGTAATTTCTATGGTAATATTAGTTGTTGCGAGATGTATCTCCTTCCTAATACATACCAAACAATTATGGATTATGTATAGCGGATTCGCCTTAAGTATAAGGCTAAAGTAACCTGATTTTCTCCGTATGCATTGTTCCATGCAATATCGAAAATTAATTAATTCTAGGAAATATTATAGGCTGTTTCAAACAAGCCAGTTAGATTTTTTTATACCTCAGGCAAAAATGTGTATTTGCTTTCTCACAGAGTCAATACTGGTGATTGATGTATTGATATTTTAAACTACGTTAAACCTTCCAAACCTTAACAGATGGTTTATTAGTTGTTTAAAATTTAAGCCTGTTGAAGCACAATCAGCTGGATTTTTGACGGATTTTGCTACCTTCGTTTTTGCACATTTATGAATGATTTATGAATATTTTTAAATTTTTTATGTCGGACCACTGTTACGTATGTTATTGACTATTCGTTCATTTTCGTAAATTTGTAAAGGCCTACCTCGTTTTAAATTTTTATGCTCAAAGATGATTGGTGAAAATGTATGAACATTTTACAGCAATATTACTTTACTGTTGTAGTAAGTACGTAAATGATCCAATGTCAAATCTTTATCTACCTGCTCCATATGTTTTAGTTCAATGTAATCATCATATGTTTGGCAGCCATTTTCTTTGATTCTCATACATTTTTTCATTGTAAAAATTACTATTAAATGGAAAGTTTGATCTCGTACAAGCGTCTTAATTCATAATCTAATTTTTTATTATAAATACTGCTGCAAAATATTCACACATTTTCATAAATCATTTTCGAGTATAAAATTCAGGCAAGGGGTTAGCCCACAAGATTATCAAAAAGCATAAATTGTGCAATAAAACACGTAGTAGTAGTCAGATTTTGATGAGTGATACATTAATCAAAAGCTCTCGTTAATGGCATAAATATACTACTGCAAAATATTTAATCATTTTAACAAATCGTTTTCAAAATTATCGATATTTGATATTTTTATATCAAATTATATAAATCAGTCAAGTAGTTAATAAAAAGAAATATCGTTAATTCGAAAGTTTTTGTTCGTAAGTCGAGGTTTGGGCTTCTTTTGGAGTAGTAAGTTCTCAAACTATTTCTCTAATTTTAATAGCACATATATCACGTAGATTGGTCAGAAAAGGTTAAAAAATGTCCTGGGACATGGTTACAACATAAGTTGTGAAAAATGGGAAATGTAGTATGTTCTCAAATAGTTCTGTTGGTAAGGTTTGACTTTGATCATATGGCTGGAAATGTTTTGAATACTGTATTTGTTACATTTGTCTGGTTTTAAGCATTTTTAAAACATCAATTCCTTTAAAAACCATATTTTCATAACTGAAACTGACATTTAAAAAGCTAAAGTTATTTTAATTTTCGTGATTTCATTGGAGAAATGGTATACTGCTCCTTTATTTTTCGTCTATTCAAAGTTATTGAATATACAGTGAAATTTGTTCGGTTATATTTCATCGGTAGTTTTGGAATACGGCATGTAGATTCTTAAAACAATAAATACACCTATCTATTGCGTATTTATTATCTATGCCTAATTATTGATTCAGTCATATACAATACTGGCTGCAAATAAATACATTTGCACTCTTTATGGTTTGCTCTGTTAGCACTCCCAACAGTGTAATTGTACTGTTGAGCTGATTGACATTCAACTGATAAATTGTTTACAATCCATAAGTTATATATTGATTTTATTTTTGCAATGCTATATCCAAAATATATAACGATACAAATTCTAGGTACTTCACAATTACTACAAATTGGAAGGTTGAAATTGTGGAATTGAAATAAAAAACGAATTAGTATTGACGTAAACTAAGCGGTAAAAAAAATATTTTTATGCAACTCTTCAGCGCTCTACTATTCGGTTTTTTAAAAAAATGTGTTTACAGGTACGCTTAAGCGTTATTCCCAGAGCAATAATATTTTCAATTTTATTTTAGCAAAAATCAAATAAAACTTTATCGTCATACGAAATCAACTGGAATTTGGATTTTTTCATTGCTGGTTTCAGTTTATACTTCTCTTTTAGATTTGTTATTTTATATCTACAGGGTGATTTTTACAAAGAGTTATTATTGTGATTGTGCTATTATTTCAGGATTCATTAGAATAGCTGTTATTCGACGGAATAGTTGTGTAAATTGTTTTTGTAGTTAACTTTGGGTATTATTAATTCACTTTTGGGGAATTTAAATGATTTGGTTCAGAAAAAGGTACACACAAATATTAAACTATATACCTTCCAAAATATTTCTAAGCAAGCAATTGCCGCCATATTTTTAATTTGGTCGATATATACGATATATTTACGTATGTTTATTCTCCATTAGTCACAAATTAGGTTGCAATAAGTATACGATTAGAAAATACCATTATTCTTATTTGACAATAATTTGAATTTTCTAGGCTAGTTAAGATCTAAGTAGCTATTTTGCATCTGTATCCATATCTGCATCTTGTATTGAGAGATATCTTTGGTTACTTCGATTTTCGTTAAATCTTTCCTTATCTGTTGAGCTGTTGTATGTTTATTCGTTGTATTAGTTTTTCCTTTGTTTCGATTTCTTTGAAGTTGACAAGCTCCTTCATTGTCCCCTATATATAAACATCAAAACCAAACACAGCTAGATCCGCAGGTCAATGATTTGGGCCATTTCTTCCAATCGAATTATTTGGATAATTTTCGTTCGACTAATCCTTAACATTTGTACCGTAGTTACTAGGATCCCCATCATATTGGTATGTGTGACAGACTCTACTAAATAGGAATATCAGGTTGTTACCAAAAATTGTAAATAACGTTTTCTAATTAATGTAATATATAAATGTTCCATTTAAATTATCAAAGTTCTTGAACAGGTAATATGGAGATGCTCCATATTAAAGGGTAAATTCCGTAGCCCAAAAACTGCCATGATTTTAATCATATGCAAAAACACTGTAGACGAGAGACAAAGTGTATCAAATGTGCTGGAAAACATCTAACTAACAAGCGATGCACCCATACCGGTGATGTGAAGTAGCTAAACATCTCCAAAAAACAAGGATCAAAGTACGCGACACACTGGAAAACCGGACGATCCGTACAAACAAAGATATAGTGCAATAAACGAAGCTCTTGAACATATGCAAAAGAAAAACTTTTGCACAAATACTGCAAAGCTCAAACTCAGAAAATGATATCGATATCGCGATAAGTGATAAGTACTCTTACTGCTACAAAAGGATACGGAATACTAGCTCTGGAAGGCAACGATGGGAATAAAATGGCGAAAATATAAATTCCTAGAATCAAAATAAAGCAATGGGCAAAAGGCAAAAATTTGATATAATTGCAGTTCATCCGCAATCTATATGTCAAATACTATACATCATCACGGAAAGTATATATAGCGTTCAATTCACGGATCACTCAAAACTAAGTGAGTCACAAAAAATGGCACGTAACCAAGCCATTTAGGCTGCTAAGTCAAAAGCCAAAGAAGAAGATTCAAACTAACTTCGTTCAAATAAAACATGATTGCTGGAGGAAGGTTTGGCTTACTTAAAAAAACACACAATGGAATTCCTCCAAAGGTCTAATAAAATTGACAAGAAAGAATCATCCAAACCCGTTAAATAGATTAACGATATCGTAAGTTGTGTTCAACAAGGAGTCAGAGCAGATTTGATGAGTATATTTAAAGTGAGAAAAATGTGAAAATAATCACCAACGTAAAATTATTCCACATTAGCATTGTTCTTTGCCTGGTTAGACACAGAGGCGTATTTTACGATAAAGTTTTAGGTTCTCAGTTCTCAGCAAGTCCGATAATTTTTATTACATACGTTTGTATGTAGTCTCATTCTTTAATGAGAAATAACCGAAAAAGTAGCTGATCTGCGTTGGGTTATGAATTACGAAAGTTAAGTTCGAGCATGAACGCATGGTCAAGCGTGTGAAACTGACGTTACATGGACGTCCATAAATATTGCTCATGAATATTTAAGTACCATGTCTCTCTGAGCTCTTAAATTTTCAAATTTCGCTTTGAGTCTCTAGCAGACATTTTCGCCATTACAAGTGATAGTACGAGAGTAATGATCAAATTCGAGAGACATCACTAGAGCATATGGTTCAATCACAACATTCACTTGAAGATGAAGATGAAGACAATCCACCCACTAAGTCTCCTTCTGTCGTTGATACGGAAAACGATTTCAATGACGAAGACTATGGGTCGTGAAGAATGAGCTTTTCCTGATATTGGATTTTTCGGGGCCCTGTTATCTTTAACCTGATAACAAGTTAATAAAGAGCTGCCACAAATTGGTGTATGCAAGTTACAACATATCATCAATGCGACTTTCACGTAAAATTAGTACCCAGACCATGGAAAGTATCAGAAGTGGTATTGGTTCAGAAACGAATCTCACTTTTTCCGGTACTTAAAAGATTAAAAATAATTAGAGAGCAAAGAAATCTTATCTCGTGCCATCAGCTCGGATTCAGAGAGAAATATTCAACTATAGAGCAAATACATAGAATTACTGATAGTACAGGTATTTAAACTTTAGAAAGATTTACCCAAACAACTTTATTTCATAAAGTGCTATATTGAGGACCGAAAACATCCAGGAATGCACAGCACAATTAGGCCAAAAAGCCTATGAAATCAAATCCACACATGTAAACTTCATGAATTTAAATATTTGTGTTGGACTTGTAGTTATTAATGGTCAGCAGATTCTTTACGCCAATACAATTAACTCCTTGGGGATTAAATACCATGCTGAAATGGAAAGGTCAGGCTATTAAGAATAAAAAAGAACTTAATGTTAAATTATGAAAACTGTATTGGCTGATGTAGGAATACTCCTCATTGACAATAAAAAACAAATTGTTAATGTAGCAACAAGTTCTAAAGCCTACATGGACTTACAGAATACAGTTATGTGGCTTTACGAAGAAAACTAACACAAAGATGATACAAACGGTTTAAAACAAAGTACTAGGTTGTATAGTTAATGTTCTGTGGTACATAAAGAATGATGACCTACATAGGGATATAAAGATAGACATAGGGATATAACATATTAATGTCAAGGTGCTCAGTATGATGAAACCAAAGACGAAGTGAGGCATTTGAAGAGAAGGAGGCCAACTGACCTACTCATAATCAAAATCTAATTAAAAAATAAAATACATATATAACTAGTCAAAGAGACTAGCCAATCCGCTTCATTGTAATATAAAATAAGAAAAAATAAAAATAAAATTGTAAAGCATAATATGTATGTTATATGTTGTATGTTATATGGATTTGCCAATTAATTCTGCGTCGACATTGAAATGATTTGGTAAGACTGAACGTTGTTACGATATCTCGCGGTTTTCTATGAATATTTATAAATATTTTTGCGTCAGGAACGCGACGCGTTAGGAATCTGATTTGATATTCATTATGCGAGCTCATGATAGATTACCATTGCAAAATCCGTAAATAAATTAGATATTTATATACTCCTCACCTGAGAACGTGTCATCATAATATTAATTTTTATATATTATATTGAATTTTTGATTCACAACACTAGACAATTTCGAAAAAACTAAAACAAAAATTTTACTTTTTGTTTTTTCAATATTTAAAACGAAGTAGTTGAAAATCATCGCCTACTGTTTTACTGACAACAAAAAATTGTTACAGTATTAACACTACAATCTTGTAATTAGATTGAGAATAAATGGTATATGTAAAAAACGATGGCACATGTGTAAAATATTGTTCAAATGTAAAAAGTAATACTTCTGTAGCCACTGAATTTTTTAAATTCAAAAATATTTTTTTGAAATTATAATTTAGGATCTTCATGAATTACTTTGATAAGCATGTATTTAAATACTTGTTAATGGCTACATCAATCATTAATAACACATCAGATCTTTAATTTTGGTAGCTTTAATCCAGGCTATTATCCAGGATATTATTGACGGTTTAAGGAAATTATTTGCTGAACTTTTCATTGGGCTAATTTTTTTTAAATAATTACCATCATTATCACTTGATGTCCAAGCTAGTTTAAACATTAAAGTGATGAATTACTACTCTGACGAGTGATCTCATTAATTAGGTAACCTTTATTTGCTTAGTTAACTAACGGTTATTCTATATATAATTTGATAAATGTTCTTGCACACTTTTCAATTTCGCTTTGCGAATATGATCTATCATCAACTTTACAACCAAGGCTATTCACTTTCTTTCATAATCTTTAAACTAATCGCGCCACCCTGTATACAAATACGTAAAGTTTGCATCCACAACTGCATCTGGGTTTTCCTTGCATCATAACTTAAAGTATAATCGATATATTATGTACACAAACAACTATATCAATTTATACAAAAAAACACGCAGACGATTGGCAAGCAGTCGCTAATACATATAAGCTAATGAGCTGATAAACAAGTCGACCAGGTATTGTTAAAAGGTGTAAATAACCGAATTAAAATGTTAAATACTCATATCATGTCATCGCACGACATCGTAATGAAACAAGTTTTACATTCAAGTATATATGATGGTATCGGAGCGCCTATCGCATCGCAGGGTTACCTAACTTGCATCACGTTTTAACTGTACCAATACACAAAATTGTTGACAATCAATGATTCATAATTGAATTTACGATCAGTTTTTATAAGTGACAGAGTCGTTATTTGTTTATATCTGTGTATTAAACAAATCAAGTTTTTTCAATGCTAAAGGTAAAAACCCAAACAACCGCACACATTAACTTTTGAGAAGAGAATCTTAACACCAAAAGTAAAGAAAAAACAAAAAAGTAAAAAAAACAAATTTACAATTTTTTTGGTATTTTAAGTTTTTAACAAAACATTGTTAAGTTGTAGCTTGTTGAAGTGAAATGTGTCTATTGAATAGTAAATAAATCGAACCACGAATTATGAACTATTTTTTAAAACTTGTACTGTCTGTGATTGCATTTATAGCATTAGTGCATAATGTCTGTGGTTATATAAATTATTTAGATAAGCAAAAGGGGGATGAGTGTACGGGTGTGTTTAATAATGTGTTTGCTCTTGGTGAATGCAAATTGTTGCAAGATTGCCCGATAATTTTACAAAATTTTAAATATGGTATTTATAGCCATAGCATATGCGGCTATGATAACTATAAACAAATTGGATGCTGTCCACGATTAAAACCAAATGGTGACGTATATGTGGCCGATCGGGATGAACATAAAATTGAATTTGCCGATTCGGGTGTTTTTAATGTGTATAATTTGGAGGAAGGTGATAAGTGTACTATCATTGAAAATAATATTGGAATTCCGGGTGTCTGTAAATTGATACTGGATTGCCCGACTCTGCTTCGAAATATAAAAAATCGAATCTATAATCATACAATATGTGGCTACAATCATGAATTTCAGATTGGTTGTTGCCCGTTCAATAATCAAAATGGTGATTTAGCTACAGCCGAAAGTTATAAATTCAAAGATGATGAAAAAAAGTTTAATAATGGTATGGAATGTAAGGTGGAGGGGACGAACGAAATTGGTGTCATAAAATTTTACGAAGACTGCCCCGAGTTGCAATACTCAAAAAAACATAAACTAAGTTATTTTAATTTTTGTGAAAGTGATATTTGTAAGGATTTAGTGTGTTGTCCGAATAAAAATATAAATCGGGCACAAAAAGTGTGCACCTACGTTGATAATCCAATGGACGAGATTTCATTGCGGTTACATCAAAATTTACCGTGTACCGTACGCGAATTAAATTTAACGGGAGTGATACAGACAAAATGTGATTACGCTGAACGTAATCCACATCTAAAATCTAAGCTAAAAAATATATGTAAACATGAGGTGTGCAATGATTGGTATTGTTGCCCAATTGAGAAACCTGAGGAACGCCACTGTACGAAAAAATCGAAAGTGTCGCCGTACGTTGAGTTTGTTGGACCAAAGTGTATCGATTCGAAATCGGGGCGGCACGGACATTGCCGCCAATTGGAAAATTGTCATGTAAAACGTACCGATTTGGACGAGTGTGGCTCAAACTGTTGTGAAAAGTTTTATTGCTGTCCCGAAGAAGATGTTTCCAATCAGCGTATATTTGAATTGAGTACGAAATATTTTTTTATGCTTGTTAGATTTTTGAATTATTTTTCATTTTGTATTTTCCAGGATGTTCCGATTACAAAAAACATTTCTTTAAAAAGCAAATCGAAATCCTTCTAACATTCAATAAGAATTTAGATTGCGTTGAAAGTAATTACAAAAATTCAGAGGTGACTGTACGAAAATATCCACACACAGCAGAATTAGGCTATTTTAATGCTGACAGCACGATCAGCTGGAAATGTAGTGGTTCGTTAATAAGTGAACAATTTGTGATAACGGCTGGACATTGTTTAATTACGGATGCTGGACAATCTGTTAAAATAGTTCGTCTAGGTTCGCCAAATTGTCGTGAAGATTTTGGTGTATCCGAACTTATATCACATCCTGAGCATAAGAACAACTCAATTTACCACGATATTGGTTTGATTAAGTTGAATCGAAATGTTGCATTTAATCATCATATTCGGCCCGTTTGTTTGTCTGCTGGACCAGAATTACCAAAACATATTTTTACGCTAAAGTACGACACAAATTCTCAAGCTGGATTAGATAATGTTAAATTGGAGCATGTTGATCATGAGCTACTAACGTATCAGGAATGTAAATCACCGTACAATCGATGCAGTACAGAAAACTTTAATGTTGCAACACAAATATGCACAATTTACAAAGATGTGACGCGAACCGAATGGAGTGTAAGTATTTTTATTAATCCTTTGAGGTTATGTTCCATTTAACAATGCAAACATTTTAATCAATTATAGAAAAATATTGGTGGTCCACTGTTATCATTCCACGACGATGTTGATCATTCGCATAACTTTTATAAAATCTATGGTGTTCAATCGTCGGAAACGTGTGAACTATCGCCAAAATTACAAATTTTTACAAAAATATTTCCCCACATAAATTGGATTGAGAAAATCGTGTGGCAACAATAATTAATTTAGACACAAGACAACATAAACATGAATCAAATTATAGTCATAGTCATAGTTTTAGATTTATGTATATCATTATCTTATTATTTCCTAGAAATTTGATTAATGTCGCAATGAGAAGAAAATGGAAATATGTGGCAACCACAACAAACACCAACGCATATTATATACAAATAAATTTTCATATCTATTCCAAACATTTTTTATGGGAGGTAGGGCGCTTTTTTGTTTATATATATATATATATATATATATATATATATATATATATATATATATATATATATATATATATATATATATATATATATATATATATATATATATATTGAGTGTATATTATTGTTATTACCATGAATAAATTTCCATAAACACAAACTGTACGACAACAAACACAACAACAAAAAAATTATTAATAAAAAACTTGTATAAATAAAACCGTGAGCTTTATAAAAAAAAATCACGACTTGCAGTATCAACAACAATGTGGGCGAAGGAAACAATGAAAATCCTTCTGTAGCTACTCACTTTACATTTTGATAACGAAAACCGAAAAAAAAATGTTACGGAATAATTTAGAGATACGAAAAAGGCTAGATGTCGTTTCACGGTTACCTATTTTAGCGAATATGTGAACGATAAAGCAAAAATATTCATATAAATTTAACTTGTGCTATGTTTTTGATGGCCGTGTTTGTGTTATGTTCGAGGATATCTTACTCGTTTATATATTCAAGTTTTGACCCGGAAATGTTGCGACCTAAATTGTTTGGTGTTTACTTTGTGTGACTGTGTTTTGCCATAAATTGAGTGAATAAATTATAAGATAAAGTTGTTTATTATTTTTATGTAACAAAATCTGTCAGAAGAGATCTTATAGAAACGTCACTTGAGACGTCGTTTGAAATTACCATTTCAAAGTAACAAAATAACCTTTTTTTAACTGAAATTTTAAACGACCTACGTTTTATCAATGCTTTGAAACAAGCAACGAAAATTACGATTTTTTGGAAGTTTATAAACCATCAATTGTTTCTATATTAATTTTTGAATATTTGTTTTTTAATTAAGTGTTAATTGATTTCGTTAATATAAAATATTAAACCTTTCAGGGTCTACTAAATTATGAGATTTTGGTGTCGCCAAACAGGCTTAAAATTGAAGTAATAATTTTACTTGTTAAAAACTCACTAAAAGGTCATAAAAATATATGACTGAAATTGCTTAAGTACAGTATCTGAAGTTCTGAATAGGAAGCGATTGACCACAATTTCTTATCTGTTTGTTTATATGAATTCTCTGGCAAGCCCTCCCAATTGCAGTAATGTATATTTTCCTTTTCATCAGTATTGATGCACATGTTTTTTCACTCGATTCAAGAGCAAATTTCTTTGATCTATATAGTCAATAACTATTTCTTAATTTACTCTTCCCAACGCCAGTTACGTACTGTTTCTATAATCTTCCATATTCTGAACTTAATCAAAAGATTACACATTGCTGCAGCGCTGGAATGTTGATTAAAATTACTTTGGTTGCGACGAAGATTGTGACATTTCGGTAAGAATGTGCACTTTTCACACTGTTGACTTGCTGATACTTGTTCCACCTATTGAGTGTTCCTTGTACCAATCTAACAGCAATCTATCTATTTTAACCTCCGACTGATGCAGCATAAAGTTACTAATAACTTGTAAGTTTAAAAACTTTGTTAACTTAGGAATATAGCTACTCAAACTAATATAACATCCTTGGCAAATAAATTTTCTGCCTGTAACTTATGACTATATATTTTTAATGGACTAAAATGGCTTAAAATCAATTATTGCTATTCCCACTAGACTTTCATAACAGTCAGTGTCTTGCATTGACCATTGCTATGTAGTTCTACTTATTGTTTGCTGGCTCTATCAATGACTTGCAGATAACTGATCATCATCACTTAATCTGCATATCTTTAAAATTCAATTTTAAAGATATGCAGGTTTGGTGAATAGTATGCTGATCTCCAATATCCGTAAATTTGATAATTCTAAATTTTTAAGAACACTTGCGCTATATAACTTTGATAGTTAATTGCTTATCAGTGAACGGCACGTCAAAGGTCAAACTTAAACTTTGAATAACACAGAATCTATTAAATTTTATGGTAAGACTAATAGCTTCAAAGTATAAAAAGCACCCGGCTATTTCTAAACTACTAACATTTAAATAAAAAATGTGCATGATGTGTTGCAATGTTTTAATCTGACAGAGTCCAATTCTATCATTATAAATTTGAGCGCTGTGGAAAAGATACAAACAACTTTAATCCATAGTTATTCAGATATTATAGGATATAGTTCGGGTATTTCAATCGATATAATAAATTCAGTCGATTCGAATATTTTATCTGGTCCGGAATCAATTGCTAATTAGATTTCAAAGTAAACTCCCTGCCCATCTACCGAGAGGGGAGGGAGTGGATACTAATTTTGGCACTGGTGTGTTATCTTCGCGGAATGATTGAATTTTGATCTTGCATTTTTTTCCGAGATGTTTGAGAGTTTCAGCTTGAAAAAACACCCGATATATTGAACCTAGGCTGCCACCTTTGGAAAATGGCAGAGCAGGACAGTAAAACTTTTGTTTTAAACACTGCTAGCGACAAAAACATTTTAACATTTTGTAAGTCGAAAACGTCGATTTTGTAAGTCGAAGACATCCATTTTGGCAAATCTTCACTAAGAATTATCTTGATAAAGCTGGCCAAATAATTATAGTTCTATCTATAGCAGGCAATAAAGACATCCATCTCGTTGATATATGGCCAAGAATTTCTTTAAATTCAATTTTCGAGTAACTACAAAAAACCTCGTAGCGACATTAAAAACGTTTCATAAAAATAAAGTTTCATTAAAAATCGATCTTCGCTCCCTCGTGATAGTTCCATATCACCCTCGTTATAGTTCCTTAGTTTCCGGTGTTTATTATCAAACGTCTCTTAATTGTTCACCGTAAGCTCGATTCAGTGCTTTAGTTAGTCGTGCTTTAGTTAGGCAGATCTCCACTTGATCATTCTAGGAACGATTCATTTATTCGTCCTGCGATAGTCTTACGAACAAGTAAACTGGCCGGATACATCAGTTCTTCCTCACCATTTATTTTCCGACTCAACACCACCACATGCTTCATTTGAATTCCTGATCAATATTCCATGACAAAATCGTAATCTGCTAATTTTAGCCACCATATTGAAATTCTTGATATGACATATTTTTTAGTTGAACAAGTTTGTAATGACGCACAATCAGTTACCATTGCGACGAAGGTTAAGGCTTCCAATTCGAATGAATATTACTTTTGTTCACACTGGCTGGCCTGTCAGTTTAAATAGGCCATAGGTCAACTTTTTTTTTATACTGATTGACTGGCAACAAACTTTCACCTAACCCTTTCGATTTAGCATCGGTAACCACTTTATGTTCTAAATTAGGGTCTTCTATTGCTAACGTTTTGCGATTTCCTAATTTAGAATATAAACGCTGTACCCCTTCATATAATTTTGCCAAAAATATTAGAGTTTTTCATGAACTTTCGAAAGAATCCTGCAAATCCCATAAACTGTAGTCGTATCTAGGTTCTGTTCTTCGGTTGTGGAAAATTTACGACGGTATGTGATTTTTATCTTCCGGGTATAACTCACGATCGTCCTAAAAATTCTACCTTGCGTTTGAAGAAATTACTATCTTCCAGGTTAAGTAATGGACTATGGCATTTTATTACATCTAACAAGTGCTCTAATTTTCCCATATCATCTATAGATATACCACTATTTCCCCATTAGTCTCGTCAACTATTCAATCCATAATGTTCTTGAAAATAGCAGGGAATCCTTTAATACCCATAACCAAGTTATGGGTATTAAATCTGGAGAATTCTAAACTCAACGCTACCTGATAATATCCTGATGGTAAATCCAAAACAGTGAAATAATTAGTTTCGAATAAATGTTGAAGTATATCTTTCATAATCGCTAAAGGAGATCGGTGTTTAACCAGTATAGCGTTTACTTGTCGATAATCTAGTCACATGTTTTCTTCTCCTGTTTTCATTAATTTTCATTTAACATAACCATTCGACCATCTTTACTCGTTCACATTCACCACCGTACTATCGTTCATTCTCGGGTCACGCTCTAGAAAATTTGATATTTATTTTTCTGTATCGTGGAGGATGGAGGCAATTTCTTACGAAAGGAGGACTGTCCTTCAAAAAGGAAGACGGTTGGCAAGCCTAATTGAACCCTAGTGTGATTTTGTTCCAAATTTAAAATGAAAATTCCTTCACAAAAATTCCACGGTAATTTTAAATTGCAAAATTGTACAGTATTGTTTCTAGAATTAGTACAGTATTGAGAAAATGCTCGTATTTTAAAATCGAATGTTAAAAAAAATTTTAATTGAAATGATCGAATGATCGTTACGATATTTTCTTTTATGTTTAACACGATGCAATCTATTTCGGGGGCCAAAGCTCATCGAACTCTTTGGCGGTTAGTTTTTCACGTCCTACTTTACGCCAGTCAAATCGAGGCAGCACGAATTCAGGTTCGCTTTAATTTACCATTTACACATTGCATTGCTCCAGCCATCTTGTACTGGCGTGGAGGCCTATGTAATCGGCACCCCAACAGTATGTCATAGTCATGTCCATCGTCATCACCGATCGCAATCAAGTGATGGAAAATCCCTTTGCTCCCATTGGGATGCGAATCCGGTAAGTCGCGACCCAAACGTCGTATAGCTTTAACCACTGCGCCAACTGCTATGGTTTAATCAATTTTTTAAAATCTAATTTATATTAGTTTTAAAGTTTTGTGTCAAATAAAGTGTATATAAATTAGATTTTCGGCGAATTAGAAAACGGTTAATACAACTGATTTGAAATTAATAAATTTGTTTTTTCAGGCGAAAGTTATTCCAATTTATTACAGCCTACGGCATGCAGAAATTTTATAATTATATTATTATGTTATTATATTATGAATCAATTAATTTATAATTTTTTATAAGCAATTTAATTAATTATATTTAATTTAATTTAATTAATTCAATACCGGGAAACCGGACCAATTATGTCATTACTGACATACCTTTCCTTCCTAATCCCACAAAAATTACCAAACTATTGGTATTATATCCTGCCTTATCCTTCCAAGTATATGTAAAAACTGGTGTACGGTGGGCCTGGTTGTTTTCGAGGTATTCTCGGGATGATCCGGAATCAATTGCTAATGTTTTATAAAGGGCAACGTTCCTGATGTTTCAACATCTGCAACTATTATTCCCACATATATAAAAAGCTATTGTTTTACAGCCAATTATTTTATAAATCATAGAGAAAGTGTAGCGACCATCGCTACACACACAATTAAAATTATTCAGATATTTCGTGCAATTTTCATATAATTCGCTAACGCTACATGTACACTGTACATAAATATATATAGAGCGTAAAGTAGCTATTACACATAGCACTCGGTCGCCATGGCCTGATGAGATGACAAATAATTTTTAACAAAAATTATTCACGATTCCTCATCAGATCGAAACTGAGCTTTGCTTTGCACAACATCTACATCTGAATAATTAAAAAAATAATGACGTCAACCGCCGTCGTTATAAAAGCACAATAAATAAGAAAGGCGGCATCCTTTCTAAACTAACATGTAATCAGTAACTGTCAATATGGTGTCTTTAAGCCTGAAAAAAAACGTAAAAACTGGCTTTGAATGAGTTTTTGAATAGAGTCCATTTCAATTTCAACTATAAAAATCGACAACTACTAATATTAATAGAAATATGAAAAGACAAAGGTTGGTCCAGAAAACGCATTACTTGTATAATTTTCACATAATATTGTTAAAGGAGATTTTGAGATAAATTATTTCACTCAGCATTCATTGCCAAGAGCATTTGTAAGCATGCAACATATGGATATAGTGTACATCAGTTTATTGTATTTGTTTGACTATAGATTTCGTGTGTTATGTAGTCACCAATACCAATATTACTACTAAAACATTCAGGTAGGCTTTTATAAATATGTAATCGGCATTTTTGTTTTCGTATGTGCATAATCCTGGAAAAAATCAAAAATTTAATATTTAAATAGCAAATTTTCGAACTATAAAATCCTTCCTAGAATTCAAATCATGATGTGAGAATGGAAAAAATTTCCGAGAATTTGAGATACAATATTATTTTCATATTGCTCTTATCAGATTAATTTTTAGAATATCACTGAAACATGCTCCAATGATATTTTGTGTAGTAAAATTTCTATATATAATTCATGTAACCTTTTTCTACCGATGTCATAAGTGTGATATTTTCACAATTGTTAAATCTCTGAACAGCGAAAAATTTTTGATCTATTTTATTATAACTGACACTATCTGTCAACGATCTGTGGCGATTCAGACAAATACTGAAACTGATACATGGACTTATGGTATTTAATTTTGGGGTTGTACCCATGGTTGTTCCATGCATTGCATATTGCGTGGTCTTTGGTAAGTTTGGCCCATAAGATTCGATTATTTGACATACAATTACTGAAAACTGTAATACTATTAGCGAAAACTATATAAAATAACCAACTGATTAATTCTGTTTCCAATATAGTTTAAGTACACTTGCTTCTTTAAGAATGATGGTGACGATCGAACCAACACGAAAAAATAAAAAATATTTTCGACAAAATCATGAATTAAATTTTCGTTAATCAACTTTAATAATATTCAAACAGACATCTAAAAAATGTTTTACATTTAATTTCTAGGGTGAATAAATTATGCCCTCAGTATTGAGTGTTCTGCAGTATTTGATAACCATAAATAACTAAAATTAATCATCATTCACCCTCCGTCGTGTTCAAAATAAATTCATCTATCCACATTGTCAAAATGAGTTCTATCGTACTAAATATCTAATTCATTGAATTAATTCAATGTCTCTGTGATGGTATTGACGGTGGTGCGGTACGGTATCATCATTACTTGTCACTAAATGGTTTTCGTTTCATAAATCTAATCTAATTTTATTAATCATTACTGTCATTTTCATCATTAATATAATAAAAATAAATTGTATATATATATATATATATATATATATATATATATATATATATATATATATATATATATATATATATATATATATATATAAACTTTGGATGTAAGCTTAATTTAAAATCGATTAATCAAATTACACAATTTAGTGAGTGATAATATTGATTTGGCGCTTTCTCTCTAATTATCGAATTTCCCCTTAGGTACAGTAGGTAGGTAGGTATTCCCTACAGCAAGTAGTATGTAAATAAAAACACAAAATATATCTAAATAACAATTTGTGTACAAATGATATTGTATTCTGATTAGAAAGCACACAAAATCACATGTCAACTGAATAAAATATGTCAAACGTAATGAGATTTAAGAACTAAAATTGGTATATGTGTATGTGCCTGACATACAGGATTTAAAGGCTTTTATTTTTGTTTGTTTGTCGTTTTGTTAATTGTTTTGTCATTTGTTTCTAATAATCATTTTAGATAATACATTAAATAGGAAAATAAGGAAAAATTAAATTAACATTTTACATTTCAACACAATTTTAGATGTCACAAATGAATTTAGGATTTACACTAAACGGAAAATATACAATTAAATTTTCACAACAAAATTATAAAAATTTTCTCAACTTTGCAAAAACTTTTGTCTATTTCTATTTTAAAATATAAAATTTAAATAAATTATCTTTGTGGTGTATAAGGACAAGCTTTTTTGATTATTTATGAATACATTTTTGTGTGCACTCGATAGAATGGAACCGATAGAGGTAAAGTTTGCGAGATTTGTGCAGTAAGTAGTTGCAAATGAAAAACCTACGAATGAATGTTGAAAAGCAAAGCATCCAAAATGGGTCATTATTTTTTGCGGATTTTGGAATTAAGTTATCATCATATAATATCCTTTTTTAAAAATTTTACTGATCAGGCCGAAAGTGTTAATAAGTGTTAAACATTGTTAATAAATACCTCGATATTGCGAAATGATACTCATTTTTTTTGTATCTAAAGAGATGGAGGTGGACGAAATGTAAAACGACTGGAAGATCCAATATCCTCTACTTCCCGGAACCTTTGGATTGTTTCATGTAGGTTCACATGGCAGCTCATGACATTTTTCATTTTTAATGATGTCTTACCTGAGATAATGTAATCAAAGAATGTGTTTTGCCATGCAAACAAATCATGATTAACTTGAATTTTTTCTAACGCAGCAATTTCCA
Organism: Tipula confusa; assembly: GCA_963556175.1. Lineage (NCBI taxonomy): Eukaryota > Metazoa > Arthropoda > Insecta > Diptera > Tipulidae > Tipula > Tipula confusa. Next base: position 17,731,561 of record OY744475.1, read on the forward strand.
GAAAATGTCACATAAAATGAATAAAATATTGATCAGCGACTTTTAGACGTTGAATAATTTTGTTGATTGTAAACTTTATAATGGGATTGGAGGAAGATCATTAGTAAATGTCTCATTATAAGTGCTCTAACGGATTAACTTTTAGATCTACTGGCGCTTATCGAACTTAACCCCTTAATATTTACACTATGGAATGGCTACACGGAATATTTAATATTTAATATTTAATTTACTGAATCTAGCAAGTTACGGTCCTTTTGATAAGTTCTCTTTGAGTCCTGAACCATGATCATAGCAATTGAAAGAAAGGTCAAAACGTGATTGTTAGCTTTGAGAACATAGACTCAGAATGATACGAGTCGTGGTTGAGAAATGTTAACTGAGCTGGAAAATAAATTTGACAAAGGTTTCGTGTTGTTAGTTAAAGATGTCGTATAAATGATTGATTGTTAACTATAGCCGCTGCAGAAGACATGCTTAAGTTTTTAAACTTGCTTTTTCCTGAATAAACTGTTGCATGAATTGACCTAATTGTCTGACCTTGACCATAATATAAATACATATACCATCATAAGAAAAAAACAGTTTACCCATTGATGTTCCAGATGTCGGGTCGGTAGAATATCGTCAACATTTAGAAGAAATATATGACATTTAGGTGATTATACATATACAAATATTTGTATTATTTTAAAACGATACCAGTAGCGACATCTAGCATGTCAATGTGCTAAAATACCATTTTGTATTATTCCTTGACTTAACTATTAAGTTTTCATGGAGTAATGAGTCTGTTCAAAATCAGAACTATACAATTTTTAAATAACTGAGATTCTTTTGCGATCTCAATGGGAGGTGAAAAATTTAATTTCTTTAACTTGTGTCACCTGACTATATGGTAGTTATCTTTGGCACAGCAAGAGAGTTTGATTTTTCGGTAAACGAGTTACATGTTTTATCCAGAATTTTCAAAAATTCTGCAAAGAAAGGAATTTCTGTCTACCGAAAATGTCCATGCCTCTTTTAACTGCTCATCAAGTTTATTTAGTAATAAATAAATTAGCCAAAGGTCCCGTTCTTCATTTGAGTTCCCAGACTCCTTAACTCCCGTACCGCTCCATCAGTAGTTTTTACTTTACAAACTTGTAAATTAACGAATCATTACAGCCTTTCTTTTTTCGTATCTGTCCTGTAACTCGGTCCACGCCACGACGTATTTAATATCCGTTATAGGTATATAGCGAATTATGTCGGCGGTCTCACCTTTAAGGAAATTTTTAAATAATTGAAATTTATGCGAATCGTCAATTCTTCAAAAAATTATAGATGTTGAATAAATTATCAATCTGGAGACAAAGAAGCTGACCAGTCAGATTTAAAGATCAAACATGGCTTGCACATTAAAGTATTTTGACTCATTTCCGTACTATTACTTTGTTCTAAAGGGTGATATTTTAACTATTTTCTTTTTGGCAACACTGATTTTGACAGGTCACGTATGTTTCGTGTTTTATGACACTGTCAAACATCTTCAGTTTGGTCTATAAATTAACCATGAATCGTCTTACAAACGAACAACGCTTGCAAATCATTAAGTTTTATTATCAAAATGCGTGCCCTGTTAAAAAAGTTCATCGCGCGCTTCTTCCATTTTATAGTCAGTTTAATCGATCCACTGCAGCGGCTATTCCGGCTTTTGTGACTAAATTTCGCACCAAATTTACATTGTTGGATATTAAATCACCAACACACTTACGTACAGTGCGAACTGAAGAAAATATCGCAGCTGTATCGGCCAGTGTTAGTAATGACCATCAATTATCGATTCAGCACCGTTCGCACCAATTGGGCCTCTGTTACTCAACAACGTGGAAAATTTTGCAAAAGGATTTAGGTGTGAAGCCTTACAAAATACAGCTGGTGCAAGAATTGAAGTCGAACGATCTACCTCAACGCAGAATTTTTGGTGAATGGGCTCTTGAAAAGTTGGCGGAAGATCCATTTTTTTAACGAAAAATTGTGTTCAGCGACGAAGCTCATTTTTGGCTAAATGGATTCGTAAATAAGCTGGATTATCGATTTTGGAGTGAAGATCAGCTAGGAGCATTGCAAGAGCTACCAATGCATCCAGAAAAGGTTACTGTTTGGTGCGTATTATGGGCTGGTGGCATTATTGGAGCGTATTTCTTTAAAGATGATGCGAATCGCAACGTAACTGTGAATGGTGAGCGCTACCGTGAGATGATATTCAACTTTTTGTTGCCCAAAATGGAAGAGCTTGACTTGCATGACATGTGGTTTCAACAAGACGGTGCCACATGCCACGCAGCACGCGAAACAGTGAACCAATTGAAAGGCAAGTTCGGTGAACACTTCATTTTATTTTTGGAACCGGTCAATTGGCCGCCTAGATCATGCGATTTAACACCTTTAAATTAATTTTTGTGAAGCTATGTTATGGCTCATGTCTATACTAACAAGCCCGCTTCGATTGACGCATTGGAAGAAAGCATTTAAGCATTTATTCGTGAGATACCGGTCGAAATGTTGGAAAGTGTATGCCAAAATTGGACTAAGCGGATGGACCATTTGAGGCGCAGCCGCGGTCAACATTTGCATGAAATAATCTTCAAACATTAAATTATATGGACCGTACTATCGGTCGTTATGTGGTTTTTTTTTGGAAAAAATTCCTAAAGCTATTAAAAAATCACCCTTTATTATTGATCATCTGAGCAAATTTATAAAGCTTTGTAGAAGCACCCATAATGCGAACACGATACTAAAACTAGAGTCTATAAACTACGTTCTGGCTAGCCGCAATATTTAGTTAGAGCACAAAGCACCCAATTACCATTACATGATGATATGATCATTTAGCTTATATTAAAATATAGCATAAATTCATAACGATACAGATTTTGGTCGCTTATATGCTACATAACTAGAATCAAAGATTGTAAAGTTCTTTTCAATTAAAAACCTAAGTGTTTCCTAATAAAATTACTTTTGTCTGAATTTTGATACACCCTTTATATGAATTTCCACTTTTGAATGTAAAAAGCTCATCTGTATTGGCACATACAATTATAGAACCAATTAACTTTAAACAGATACAAGATGTAAAACTTAAAAGACTATATACACAAGTTACGGGTGTGCAATTAAGAAATTGTAAATTAATCGTAACGTGTGTGCTTGGGGATATTAATTTTCTTGAGTTTTCATTTTTTGATTTTTTGTTTCTTATTTACTTCAACTTTCATTTTTATTTACATAGTACAGTAAATAGACTACCTACACTCTAGTTTCGAGCTTTTCACTGTCAAAATTTAAATAAATATTTCTTTTTTACAATTTAGTTAAATTAAATATTTAAATTTTACACAAAATTAAAAAAAAAAAAAAAATTTCCACAATGAAAAATCCAACTGCACAATTTTAGATTTTTCATTTGGTGATATTTTATGTTGTTTTTTTCTATAAAGTTAAAATAAAATAGAAAATGGTGATGTTGGAGAATGGTTGGACAAAATTTTATTTAAATAAATGAAAACTAGTTTATAGCGGAGGAAAATAGTTTTGGCTTTAAAATGTACCAAAAATAAAAATTAATTTTGTTTCTAGGTTATGTTAAGTCGCAAAACTAGGATGAGCGTTTAGTCTTGTTTATATGTATTATATCTATCTATATGTATTATATGTGTTATATTTGAAGCTTTATGGTTTGTAAAGAGATTTTTGTTGTTTAGGAATTGTAAATCTGTCATGGATAAGCACTTCTAATTTTTTTAAAACAACATCCCACATTTCTACACTAGAGCTACGTTTTTCTGATTGATTGATTGATTGATTAGAGTGTACGGCCAAGACGAACCAGGAACTCCCGAAATTGCCGGGCACACCGTACACCCGTGTTACATATAACAAAACCGAAGGAATGGAAGGAATATTAGTTGTGACAGACTCGACCCGGTTACTGACACCTAAGCGATCGATAGTTAGTGTTTTTTATGGTGCAAGGAAGGAAGGGCATGTTAGTAATGACAGATTTGACCCGGTTTTCCGGAAGCCAATATTCAACTAATGTTAGCACAAGACAATCACAATTTTGACGAGCTGCTCTGCATTATTTCATTTTTTATCATCCACTGCAGTGTGCCCGCATTCAGGTGTATCAGCAAACGTTTCCTAAAAGCAAATTCTATTAATGAAATACCGCTCTTAGCCGTAGGCTGTAATACATTGAATAGTTTTCATCTGAAATCATAAATAATTAATTTGTAATATAATAAA
>OY744475.1:17738556-17921056 GCA_963556175.1 Tipula confusa
TGTACATGACTTGCGTGTATTATTAAGAGTTCGATCTGAATTAAGAATTTGGAAACATGAATTTCTATCTCATCATGCCATGGAGACTGAGTACTGTGTTGACACAGCGTTCTTGAAAAATATATTGTTTACCAAACATATGAATACTTAAATATGGATGGAAGATAATATGATCGCAGCAATACTCTCCTAAAGTGAATAACCCTCTGATTTTGTAATGAAATTATGCCGTAAGTGAGGTGTTTATTTATGAAACTACACTTTTTCAAGATCTTTGGAGTTCTATAACTATTTGGTTTTGTTACTTTTGAGTATATTGTTAGTTTGAGTAGCATCTTTACTTGCCGGGTATTTTTAACAAATAAATTTTGAAAACTAGAATAAGAGGCTCATCTCATCTATTAATACTTCTAAATTTTAATATATCTGAGCTTTCAATATAGCCGAAAGCAAACATAATGGGTCTAAAAACTGAAAACTTATGCTAAAAACCTTAAAACTCCAAAACCTGACAAAACATGATGTATTTTTCAAACTGATACTTGAGCATAAAAATTTGGAAAGGGGTAAGTAAGCTATTACAGATGTTCGAAATGAATGAAAGACAATAACACATGTAATAGCGGTTCAAATTTTATGTCTGTTACCTTAATCAAAAGCTCTCGATATCAATATTGAAAAAGTAAAATTGTTTTGGTGCATCTATCAGTTCAACTTTCCACGCGGCTTGTATAAACATTATTATATATGTACATCAAAATAAAATTTGATAGCAGATGTCAAAATAGTCCATGTAGTTGGTTTGTTTGTTGGTAGTCAATGTTGCAGTATACAGTTGTTCTTTGAATTTTATTTTATTTTATTTTATTTGAACCGATATTCACACTGATATTCATATAATTTTTAATCGGGTTGTTCGAATATATTGCCGTCATTTCCGTTACGTTTTTCTATATAAGTTTTTTAGTTACTTCTAAAAATGGTTAAAGATGGTTTAATACTAAAAATGGTTTCACATCAAAAATGTAATAGATATTGTGTTCAAAATGTTAAACATAACTTCCAATGTCGTTTGTTGGCAATGTTAAATGAGCATAAATACTTTGTTTCGGTTTTCAAAAAAGGGTTCAGTTAATTATGGAAGAGTACAAACGTTTCAATAGTATCATTCGGAAAAACAATTTTTACGAATAATAATAGATATTTTTATTCATTATTATAAAATTCGTCGGCAAATTAAAACATGTAATTTACAAATAATAAATTGAATTTGAACAAGTATTATTATTAATTTCAACAATACTTGGATTATACGTACTTCAAAAATTTCGTAATATTCAAAAAGAATACAATTGGTTTATGCTAACTGAAGTAAGAAACAAACATATTTGATTATTTCAGAACAAATTTTCGAAAAAAAATGGTTGTTTCGGAATGGCAAGGAACAACGCATATTTCGCTATATCATAAACCTTAACGCCTCTAGTAAATTTGGTATATATGTCCATATATGAAGTGACAATGTGTGATGAATCTTGTGTATTATGATAAACAGCTACTCTCTCCTCTGGATCTTTGGGTCTTTTGTAACTTATAACAAAATTGAAATTCAGAATATCAATTGGTTCTTCGTTTTGATGAAAGTTTCTGACAAAATTAGAACTTTTGTCTTGTTTAAGACAGTTCCATTTTTTAGATTAGCCGTTACAGATAAATTAAAGTAAACTTTAGTGACGGTTTGTAGTGTATTGTTTTGTAACATTTTAAATTCTAACATTATATCCGCTCGACGTCTTGTTGATCTCTTGTGATCGTGGCCTACCAACCCTATTTTGTATTTTCTGTAGTAACCATAAATAAACCTTGAATCCTCGTTACTCTTATTAAAGCTTGTATGATGCTAGTTTGTAGTTATCATAAAAATTAATTCGTAACCAGCATCATCAGTTCTCATTTTAATCTACTGCTGCATAACGGAATTTTCTTGCTTAGCATTATGACAACCAACGAAAGCCTCTGCTGCCAAAAATATTATTTTATTTTCTAAACAATTTAAAATGGAATAGTTTTGAATTCAAATGATATAAAAGAATTTTATTTGATTTGTTTATGTCATAGTATGTTTTGTGTTACTTTGTTTACAAAATGATTTTTTTGAAAAATATAAATCGTCAAATAGTAAACAGCAGGCTATTGCCATATCAACGTATGAACTACATATATTATATAATAAAAACAAAAATCAAAATGTCGGTGACGCGTATTCATAAGATTTTTTTGACCCACACAAAAGTATCAACGCGTCTAAAGACGGTTTCACTTAAAAAAAATTGTAATCATTTTAATAAAATGGTTGATATTGAACAATTAATTAGTGAGATACATAAAAGAAGTCCATTATGGAATCAAAAAAACAAACTATACTACAACAGAATTGTTGTAGAAAAAAATTGGGCTAAAATTTCTAAAGATTTTAACATGGAAAGTAAGTACATATAAATAAATGTTTTTTTTTTAATTTTTATTAAAGTTATTAATTTTATTGTGACAAAAAAAATAACGAAACTTATCTCTAATACACCGAGCATTTTTTTTTATGTTTTATTGCCAAGTGAACCAGTTTTTCGTTGTGTTATAAATTCTGCTTTTTTCAATTGAATTTCTGAACCTTCTTTATGGATTATCGTGTTGTGTAATATACATATACTTTTAACAATTTGTTCTGCTAATTTAGGAGCTGTTTCGATGAGTTTCCATAAAATTCGCTATTTAGAACTAATTATACCAAATGCACATTCAACAGATTTCCTTGCTCGAAAAAGACACGAATTAAAATATTCATTTTCTAAGCTGCAGTTTCTACCAGGGCAGAAATCTTTCCAGAAGTGGATATGGTTCATTCCCAATAAAAACGTGTGGCATTGATAGATGTTTTAGGTAAACAAGTAATGGTTGGAAGTGCTAATTCATTAGAATTCATCATTTTATTTAGTTGCGACATGCTAAATGTTCCTTCATCGCTTTATTTTCCATACCCTCCAACTTGTATAATTAAAAATGTGTACCTAGCATCTGCCACGGTTTGGAGAACAACTGAAAAAAACTTTTTTTAATTATAGAACAGAGTTCCCGAATGCGTTGGACATCGAATGAGTTTACCATCAATAGCACCTACGCAATTCGGGAAATTCCACAGGTTCCCAAAATCTTCAGCAACATTTTTGAAATGTATTTCAGTTAGTTTTGGCATATGTAATGGCTGAAGCACTATCCAAGAGTTTCACACGTTTTTGAAACTATTTCTGCAATTGTCGATTTACCGATTCTAAATGTAAATGAAAGTGACCTGAAAGAAACCCCAGTTGCAAGAAATCTACAAAAACATAAATTTAATTAACTATTTTTAAATTAAAAATCAAATTGTATTTCGATTTAGATCAGGTCAGAATTGAACTCAAAAACTTCCAATTATACGATCTGGCGCTGAGGCATGTTCTGAAGAATTCTCTTCCAGTTGGCCATATTTCAAGTATATGTTTTTCTTAAAGGACCAAATGAAATGTCGTGCCGGGACCGGGAATTTAAAAAGAAAAATTGAACCTTCAATAAATGAAATCAATTTAACATCAGAGTAGGAAAAAAATTTAAATATTATTGACGACACAGATGTCAACGTATCAGTAGAAGACACAGATTCTTTTTTTTCAAATACAGAAACTTCATTTTCTACTCTTGAAAACAATAATTTTACAATTTCGAAAAAGAAGAAGTTTAGTAAAAATGCAAATGATAACAGTAATTATCAAGGAGAAATTATTAATATAGAAAAACGAAAACTGGAATTGAATGAAAAAAAAAACAGTGTTGTAAGAAACGAGATGAAGACGAAGCTTTTTTTGATTGCTTAATACCCCATATCAAAAAATTGGAACCCTCGAAAAAATTCCTATGTAGAATGGAAATACAAAAAGTTATATACAAACACGTATATGAGAATAATTCTCATTCACTATCAGCACAAATTTTCGAATTCTTCATCACGCTATTCGATGTCAATTACTTCTCCAGTATAAGTAATTATTCCGAATGTGCAAATTCTGTTCCGAATATGCACAATTTTTCATCGCCAACTGTGTTTCGAATTATGCAAGATAGTGAGCCAACAACTGTTTCCGGATCGGGTTATGGAAATAACCTTCATACAATGATGAAACCATCAGCATGCCGAATAATACGGAACATGGAGTTTATTAATTCTTTTCACCAATAGTACAGACCAGTACACCATTGATTTCTTTTTTTTATATTTTGATATGAAATAAATTTACTTTTTGTTTGAAACTAACTTTTTTTTACTTACCTTATTGTTAAAATAAGCCGTTCACAAGGTTATATTGGGGTTTTATAAATGTTTATATAAATGATAAGATTCGCCGAATGTTGATCTCAGTGAATTAATTTTATGAACGAATTTTCTCTTTTCAAATTCCAATTGCTGATTATAACAACTATTAAAAAATATATTCCTCTTCGTCTGACGGGTCCATCTTAATAGGATGAATAATTATTATTACAATTATTACACTAAACATATTTTTTTAAATTTGTATTCAGCTTTAAAAATCGCTTCTAACGCATCCACTTTGGACAGCGCTCGTTGCTCGCATCGCATCGCTTCTCGCGTTCAGTTTGGCCGCAGCCTAACGCAGAGCATCGTCTACAATAAGAGTACATAATAATCAACCATTTCTCAGCTTACCTTTAACAAGAACACTTATACTTTTACGATTATAGTTATAAATGTTATATGTAAAACATATATTTAGATAAGGTTATCTTACACCTTTGTTTTGCGTTACTATACCTAGTGCAAAATCAATAAAATTAAACCATCTCCATATTATAATTCATTTGACATTAATAAAGTCACGGCCAACTAATGAATGTTTATATACTTGACTATAATAGTTTAAATAACGATTGTCTTTTATTTACAAAATTTTAAAAAACTTTCAGCTTACTAGATTATTAGTGTACCCAAGTTTTATTTATTTCGTCGATATTTAGGTGATAACCACTACAATTTACATGTTACATGCAAATAAATAACACAATTTACTACCAGATCAAACGAAGGTTTAACATTTTCTACAATGAGTACCAGGTATGTATAGATCTATTTACCGGAAAATATTCAAATTTACATAAATTTTATACTTTACCTATGTGTATTCGTATTCTTTCAATTAATTTAAATTCGATTTAAGTGAATTCACTCGTGCGTAAAATCCCAAAAAAGTCCCAAAAAAAAAAGACGTTTCTTAAAAGTAAAAAATCTAATTAGAATATCGTGCCTGAGAAATTACTTCTAGGTAAATTTTAATTTATTTTTTTTGAACCATACTTCATTTGAATTTTTTTAAAAGCTTATAACCAAATAGACAAAATTAATATAATGAAATATTTTAAAAATGATTACTATGAGATCATTTCAGGTCATGGATTATACAGAAATGGGATTAATAATAAAACAGGCAAAATAAATTTTGATTAACCAGTTAAATGCAATGAGGTGAAAGTCAGCAATCGAACAAGTTGAAAAGATTCTCTAAGAAGCAATAAAGTAATTAAATAAAAAGATTTAGCCATTTTTATATTAATTTTGCCCAAACTTTTGATATGACCTACATACTATTATGATAACTAATTTTACTTAGCTCTTATTTTAGGCTTAGGTCTGAAGCGGCTCCTTTAGTGATTCCCTCCAATTATGTACCAATAAAGAAATCGATACTTTCGGGCTTAGCAAATTCCAGATCAGCAAGCTGTAGTTGACGCAAATGTTTCCCACAATCAGCATCAATCGATGTCACTGGAATTAAGGCCTCAAAGTGTATTCCAAAGCTAGCTTATCTATCGGGATAGATGGGGCTTTAAACAATTGAAGCACAACATGAGATTTTTCACTGCATTCGTGAAAATATATAAATGTACTCTCTAATTTGTTGGAGATTCAGCTTACCAAACCAAAATTTTGTGTGTAGCCAAAATATTGATCCACTGTTTAATTTGTGCTTTTTGTGAAAATTATGTGCTTTATGACAAAGTACTCCGGTATGACCTAAATTAATAGAAAAACAAATTTTTTTAAATGTTCTGTAGAAATTATTTATTTTTTGCCCACGATCTTATTTTAATTTCCCCGAATGAATATTAAAAATAGTTATGCAGTTTTAAAGAGTATTTAAACTTTATTAAGATCACCAAGTTTAATTTAAATCGGTTTTAGTTTTCTAATGCAAAAAATTAAAATAAACTGTCTGTATACCAAACGTTAAAAATAAAGTAGCCATTTTGATAATTAAATGAAAATGTTTATAGCCGGGGAAAACTGTGTAGAAATTATAAACTAGATTTTATTATTAAAGAATTTTAACTTTTTTAATTTTATTTAAACCAGTAATTCTTTATTTTTTTATGTACATTTTACAGATACGTTAACTATCTGAAAATCCAATTTTTTTAATCAATAAAAAAACATATATTTAACATCAGAAATAAAAAAAAATGACAGAAGTGCTTTTACGACTCTTTTACAAACTTTTGACATATTCTCAGAATTTACTTTTTTGAAGTGGTTTATTTATACCCAACAAGAACGCTAATTTGGCCAGTTCCTGTGTTTTTATGAAAACGGAATGGTATCATACATTTTTTTTCTAATACTTTTGCCAACATAATCGTTTAAAGGTTAAACATATAGACCAAAAATAGAATAACTGTTATGAAGATTTTTTCAAGTACTGACATTTTTTGATTTATTTTTAGATAAAAACTACGGTATAATAATCAACATTGAACTTGGAACCACTTTATACAGTCGGTGATCTATTACAAAGTTCATAGAAACTCTAATTTTCTTATATTATTAAAAGGATTCCCCGGATAAGACAAACAATTTTTATTCAACCACAGTTCGTGTAAATAACTAAATAATTAATAAAATGTCAATAATTTGAACATACTTTAAACTGGCACATTTTACTCGATCACCATAAGCAGTGCGAGAAAACAGCTCAAATATTTTGTCACCTTTCCGAAAAATCGTTATAACAACAAACAAAAAGTCAAGTGTCATCTCTAAACGACAAAATATTTATAAAAAAAAAATAAAAACTCAAAAAACAAACATATTGTGGAATGCCCATTGAGTATTAAAAAGCACAACATTTAAGCTTTTTAGAAATTTTTTTTTTGTGTACATTGTATATAAACGAAACGAGCGATTTTCTTCATTGAGCTTCTTTTGTATATTTACGAAATTTTTTTTTTTTTATTTTTTTATCGTTCAAAAATACACAACACAAAAAGGAAAGTTCGAAGAATAGAGTCGAGAAAATTTCTAAGAAACTGGTTGGAATAAGAAGAAATAAGTTAGGATGAGTATACATAAGAAAATAAAAGAAAATTTATTAGAAAATTTTCTGCTGAAAGTTAAAAATAAAACATAGAAAATAAAGACAACGTGGCGACGAACAAATATTGAATTTGTATTATTCTTTTATATAAAATAATAACAATAATAGTAGTAATAATAATAATAATAATAATAACAGTATAGATAGAAATAAATTCAAAATGAAAAGTTTCGGAAGATGAAAATCGATAGATAAAAAAGTAAAGCAGCAACAACTAAAGTCGTTTAGTTGTTTATTGTAACGACTTCATAGGAGTACAAATTATAAATATGATTGTAAATGAATCATTCTTCTAATAACGAAATTAATGTTTGTACAATAAATTCTATATATTAGGTTTATATAAACTGTCTGTACAAAAAGCTGTCAAAATAAAATAAATATTTACAAAACTTTGGAATGGCATCACACAAACCAATACTGAGAAAATTGCATTAATTAAATGAAGTTTTTGTCTGTGTTTGAAATAATGTTGAGATGTTCTCCAAATACGATACTCATGAATGATACAAACTTTAATAGCTATACTACAGTAGAATAATACTGTATGCTTGTTGCAATTTAGAAAATTGCTTTAACATAATTAAAAAAAATATTTTAATTGAAAAAAATCTAAAAATTTTAATTTAGATAAAAGTTTTTCATTATTTTTCTATAAATAATTTAGTAGGATTTAGTTTTCAAAAGGGTGGTTAATAAATTGTTATTGCATCAGTAGTTCTTAACTTGGAAAACAGCTGTGAGTTCATATTCAAAACAATCAGCTTATGGTCACTAAAACAGAGATGCAAACTTGTTGTGTATCCCGGCCGATATTTTGAAGAGTAGGGCAAATTTACTTTATCATAATGTCCTTAATCAATACTCGGTATAACAATACCATTTTATTGAGTTTGCCGTCACATCGACCCATCCTAAAGATGATCATATATCATAAAAAAGTTGGTGTTAAGGGATCCGAACGACCAGTAAAATACATTCAATATTTCTGTCTATATTCGATTGTTTCTTGCGACAAAATAGTTAGAGTAGAGTAACTAGAACCACAGATAATACGGGGGAAAAATTAAGTGATTCGTTTTTAGGAATTGAATTTTAACTGTCCACTCAAATGGTTAATATGTCTACTAAATATAAACGAATTTCTCTTTTATATTTCAATATCTTGATGGAAATATTACCTGTTGGATTCTTGTGACAATTACGTGACATTAACTTTATTCAATTGATGGATATTTACCTAAGAAGATATACAATGGTCGTCAAACTTCTAAGTACTGATCACGAGCTTTTGTACGAAATTTCCAATACAATTATTTTTGGTAGCTCCTCCAGTTTTGGAGGCCAGATTCCTTGTTTCAATATAAAGATAATCAACCCATTAATAATTCGAGTCTATGCTTCTGTATGGTTCATTATTAAAAAATATACATCTTGCATTGATAGTGGGCAATCTTGACATCTTGCATTGATAGTAATTAAAGGAATGCATTGTTTTGCCATCAAAGAACTTAATTCTTGCAAAGGTTACTAACGAATTTCAAGTTGTAAGAGGATTAGTTTTAAGAAGAGTTTTTGAAATGTTAGTTGTTTGTAGAGCTTTAAGGGCTTCCCACTATGAACAAATATAAATTGGAAAATTTTTCCTAACTATTACGACTTCGAAAAAAAATCACCTTACTGATCACTTACCACTTAATAATTGCTGACTTACGAATCAAGTAGTTGCAACGAGATTTAGGTAGAAACAATTTATAAAGTGAAGATTATCTCATGACATTTCTAAGAAAATGATATTCAAATTTGTAAATTTTATTTGTCAATTGTTTTTTTACAGCTTTGAAACTTAGCCCTCCTCTAATCTTAGGACCGGTAATATTATAAAAAAGAAGATGTACTTTAAAGAAAAGAAAAGTTTTCTAATTTCCTGCGACATATACCAAAGCCTCCTATATATACAAAGCCGCAATCATCAAAATTTCTAGTGACGTATTAAGTACTGAAGAAACAGTTACCGATATCCCTTTTGGCATTAAGAATTCGATAAAAATTCCTGATGAAAGTACTAAACTAAAATGATAGTATCGGGACGCTGGTTCGTTCACGTTCCATATCTGAGCGAAAAACCACCATTTGGTAAGTGGAACTGTCCTTACCGGCACTGATGGTGGCTTGTGGTAGAGAACAACTTCTTTACGTTGCTTAACCGATTTTAAATATAAATTTTAACACTTCGACTAAATCAACAACCTGTAAAGAATTTTTAATTAAACAACGAGGTGATAACAACAATACTCCTTTTGTTAGTAAATTCTACTACCGATAGCAGCCAAAGGGTTTATAAAGTTGAAAATAAATCTGAATTATTTCTTTTTAAACATTTCAGTGATGATGAGCTTTTAGTATAATACATCCTTTTTGTATATTTGTACAAAACGCTTATGTACATCTTAAAATCGAAATTTTAAAATTTTGTTTGGTGATCTAATATCAAAAAAAAAGATTAAGCAAGACTTACATAGACATTTTGGTAAACTAAAAAATAATTTCAAAATTAAAATTCTTCTAACATTTTACAAAACAACATAACCTCTTTAGAAAAATAAATATCTGATATGTGTTTTTATTTTATGCACAAATAGTGCATAAAATAAAAGTTCTTTTTGGTTTTTATTTTCAAAGCTTTCACATTGACTTCGAGTTGGTATTCTATTTTACAAACAAGACTAAATGTTTTTTAATTAATTTCTAGGATTTTCTTTTTCATATACATGAATTTAGTACGATTTCTATATCAAGAATCCGAATTTTTAACTAACACTTTCACATCACATTAACTTTAAACACTTTGTAATCTCAATATACAATACAAATTTCGACATGGCAAAATTTTTGTTTAAAGTTCATTTGTTTTTTGTATATTTGTCGTTAGTATTATTGGCGTTGGTGCCATAAAACTGTTGTTCAACAAATCAAGTTTACAAAATGGAACGGAAAATTGTTGAAGAAATATTATTTTCATATAAATTTCATCGTTCGACACTGAATTTGGATTTATTTATTTTTTATGGTACAAAAGTTTGTGACATTTTTTTTCGAAACTTTTTATTGTTGTCGCGTTTCGAAACTAATTTTAAAACAGTAAATTTTTAGATTCCCAGCAATTTCTCGTAACCATTACTCGTTGCCAATGCGAATGTCTTCGATATGACTGGTAACGAAGTATAGTAAAAACAAAAATAATCGGTTTTACAGTTTATTGTTGGCCTGAAGTGCATTAACAATATAGCCCATCTACTTTTTGTTTTTTTTTTATTGTTCTAGAAAGTCATATAAAAAGAAAAGCCTGCCAAATGAAGGCTTTCCCTAAAAGATCGATACGCTATCCATTTAGGATGACCTTGAAAAATGTTTAAACCATGGAACTGCACAACTCCTTGGCCCACTTCTAAGCTAATTACAATAATTTCCGATAGCTTATTCTCGACTTTAACACAAAATTATGAATTCACTACTCTAATTTTACGTATAAATCCACCTATTTTAGAGGTATGTTTACTGCTTATTACCTATAAGAATTTGATAGCCAATCGATATATGATTTGTAAGGCCTCCTTGGTGACCAACCTGTTAAAAAAAAAAAAAACAATAATAAAAAAATAAAAATAAATATGAAATTAAAACCGGTTACTTTGCACACTAATGTAATGAAAGGAAAAAAAAACAAAAAAACAAAAGCAATGAAAATAAAATTGGTATAAAAGGCGTGCAAAAGATACAAGCGGTCTCAATAATTGTAAATAAAAATAAAATGAATAAAAACAAAAAAAATAAATAAATAAATTAAATAAATAAATTTTTAGATTAAGCATAGTTTTTAAGATGGCATTTAAATAATATTAACATTTGTAATGTAAATTTTAATAATAAAATCATTGTATTTAGTTAAGTTTTGCCATATTATAAAAAAAAACTATAAGTAATTTTAAATACGTTTATAAAACTATGTAAAGTAAAACTGACTTATGAACCCAATTCGTGTTTGGATCACAAATGGTGAACTAAAAATTGTTCTGGGGTGCGATTATGTAAGCATTTCGAGTTTCGACATGTCGAAATATATCGATTATCCCAGTTTTATTAAAAAAAAAAATGATTTAGTTGAACATGTCTGTCGGAACCTAAAAAGTGTTCGAATAAAACAACAACAACTTGTCGCAATTTTGACATGTCAAATCATCAATTTTGTTAAAAATTTCGGCCATCTTGTCGAAACTTGAAACACGAAACTCGAAATGCTTACATAATCGCACTCCTGATATTAAAATGTAGGTGCCCGATAATTTTTTATTTAGTGGTTGGTACCAGTGAAATAATCAAATACCAAACTCATCCAAAACCAAAATAAAACAAATTATGTACATTTTTTGTATTTGAATTTATCTATTCGCCGTTTGTTGTAACTTCAAATGACAAAACTATAGTGTTTCAATAAGCAATCCGTCGATGAAAATTTTTTGACAGATAATTTCATAACAAGATGGATGTTTTTTGACAAAAAAAAAGAATTTAATTTTAAGTAGTACCAATTCCATATCAATTTTAAATGTAATTTTGAATGGTTCCTTTAAGCAGCGGTAATACCAACCTCAAGGATTTATTTTTTAAATTTTTCTGTCGTTTCATGTTCAAATCAAACGTCGAGAAATGCGGCTATTATAACGATTGTAAATACAACAAAAGTATAAATGTCTGTATAAATAAGAAAAAACAAATATAACATTTCTGTATAGACATGTATATAGTATGTACAAAGCCACTTTACTGCCTTTTACTGCTTATGTATGAGTGCATTTGGACTTCCTATAAGGGATTAAAGACGGCTTTGAGTATGTATACTATGTACATCAATAACATAAGTCATAACAATATTACCGCGAAAAATCGCTACAATATAATCGAAGTATAGAAGATCACCAATAAAAAAAACCAGGGGTGTTGGACACATGGCAGGTAATATGGGCCCACTTAATTAAGTTAACTTATTTTTAGTAAGCATATTTTTGTTAATTATTATTAAAAATGTTTCTAAACATTTTTTTGTTTTTTTTTCTACAAATATAATTGTGATTAGAGTAATTTACTCGATGTGTAAATTTTTTGTTCTGTTTGAAACGAATATGAGTTAGGAAGAAATAAGTTGCCCAATGAAGCTTTGACTGCCATAAGGCAGGTGTGGTAAGTTGGTTCCCTCCTCTCTTCATCTGCGGTTCAATTGAAACCAGGTCTGATCAATTCAATTTGATGAACCACACCCAGGCTGATCAGTAATTGTCAAAATTAAGTGACCACAGTAGTGAGTGGTTCAGGCTGATAAAAAGAAAATTTTCTGTTAACGGGCATGGTTCAAAATGAAGGTATATTTGTTGCAGATTTCAGATCCTGGATGACCTAAAATCGTTTCTTATAGAAATGAAAGCATTTTCAACTCTGGGATAATATTTCTAAGTGGCTGTTTTTATGAGGAAAGAACACGGTTTATATTAAGTTATAAAGTAACTGCAAACAAGTTCCGGTTCCAGGCCAGAAAGCAAACAGTCAGCAGAATTTAGTAATTGTGATGTATATTTAAACAAATACATACTATATGCTCATTTAAATAAAAAGTCATTACAGTAATTAATCATGTACACAATGCAACGTACGTACATACACCAACTCAACTCTTAATTATTTATTATAAATTAATATTTTCTAATAATTAAATTTTTATAATTAAATTACTAGAACTAATTAAAATAATATGCTATTACGATTTCATAAGAAAATATTGAAATTTTGTCTGATTAGTAAAATTAGTATTACTATATAGTTAATTATGATCTTTGTAAATCCAATTATGTAAATAAATAATTAAGTGTATTGGTGGTGTGTAACAAAAGCTTTTTTATGTATTTAAGTATCGTATTAACGAAATTCCTTAATAATTTATAATTTTAAATAACTCTACGTAATTTTATTTTTTTTATTATATGATTGCAATTAAAATTTACTTAGAAAAATAATGATAGTCCGAATATCTATAATATTAGTGAGAGTGAAAACAGTGGGATAGTTTATGGCTATTATATTGTAGACCATACTATTTTACTATCGTCCTCTTCCTACTGTGTGTCTCCAGAGGTGGTATGTGAAAATGTATGTATATTTTATGGCAGTATTAATGCTAATGTCGAGAGCTGTTTAGAGAGGTAGTAGTTTTCACTTAATTCTTGCGAGTTGAGCATGAACTCACTTTCGTTTTTCGTTACCCGATGTTATCTAAAAAGAGATCAAATACTATGTCCTCGATTACTATTTTATAATTCGATCTAGATGTAGTTAATTTGCATATAGAGATAAGTTTTTTTGGGTTGCCAAGCCATATGAAAAAAATATATAAAAAAGCCGTAATTCCTTTATAGATTATAAATATTATTTCTTGCATCAGTATTGAAGAAGTCAATATGGAAATGGGATCTACGTCTTGTTTCATACGAATGCTTTACATAGGAGGCTTGAAGAAGAGCATGCTGAAACTTTATTAATCTCCTAAGTATTTTGAAAATGATTACTAACAGTTTGTAATCTTTTGTTAGAAATTGCAAAGGAAGATAGTATATATGTTTTAGTGTTCTTTTTTGAAGCACTTCTAATTCGGCAATCCGAACACTTACCCCACGATGATGGTTCTATTTCAGCTTATTATCTAAATCTAATCCCAAATATTTAAACGAACTAACTTTTTCTATTACCACTCCATCATATGAAATATTGTATTCACTGATATTCAAATTCGGCAGATTTTTATTTGTGATTATCATATAACTGGTTTTCTTAGTATTTAACTGTTTGTCTGATTCACAGCTACAATTTAGCTGGAGAACGGGAATGGAAATAGGACTGAAACCATAACAATTGCGTTGGATCAAACTTAAGGGTTAACTGAAGTTTGGTGAGGAATATATCATGCTCAACCGATTCAAAAGTTTTGTAAATATAAAAAATATTGTTAATACTAAAAATAAAGCAAGTCTAAAATTAACTATCTTCTCGTATACTTTGGATATTGCAGTAAGCAGCCATTTTTAAATTTTAGTTTTCGTGCAAAAATTGAAGGAACTTACTTGAAATCCCACACCGTCCTGAAGCTGCGGTTGTTTTTAGGTTCCAATGCTCAGTGCCACCTCTTCTTCGGTTATACAGCTCATGTTTAACTTGACATTTACCTGCCGTTCTTGAAAATTTGATGTTATCAGTGATGTTATTATTGACCACATCTATTGGTTGATCTTTTATAACACCATCTATTTAAACCATTAATTTTTTCTATTACAAATTGCAATTTAAAAAAAAACTCCAATATTCTTTAGGTCTTACACTACAGGCAATTTGTTTGGTATTATAAAAATCTCGCTTTGCTAGTCGAATTTTGAATGAAGCTGAACTATACTTTTCTTGTAATTGACCACAATCTGGAAACCTCAACTTAAATTTAAACAATTTTTCTCTCAACTTAATATCCCGATATAGTTCGATTGTCATCCAAGGTTGCTTAAACCCGGTTTTCCGATTCATAGATTTTACTTGGGAATATTTCTTTACTATTCGTTCAAGGCCGTTGGCGAGGTCTTTCAAATTTTCATAAAAATATAAATTTGCACAGATGGAGTTTTTGGCAGCTAATTCATAGTTAAACACTTTTATGTTACACTTTACTCTAGAGTTCGATATTTGTCCAGAATATTTCGATTAATACCACCAAAGCTCTAGGAAATCGTTTCATTACGCTTTCAAATTCTTCGAAAAAGTGATCAATTTTAGAACCCAGACATCTATATATATATATATATATATATATATATATATATATATATATATATATATATATATATATACATATATATATATATATATATATATATATATATATATATATATATATATATATATATATATAATATATATACATATATATAAATTATCTAGGTGAAGATTTTGTTCCAAAAGTTTCAAGACTAAGTAATTACTTTTAAAGATATTCTTTTCGACGACAACCCAACATTGAATATTGTTTCTAACAAACACACATATTCCACCACCTCTACTACCACGACATAAATGGAATACATTATAATTTGGCAAATAAATTAGACATACCTCGATAGGTGGCATGCAAGACTCAACGACTCAACAAAACAATGATTTTCATCACATAATTAAATAATGAATACTTTAGATTTCAAGCCGCTGATATTGAAATATAAAACGTTCATCGAATCCATCTCCAATCGTTCATTCCAATACTGGAATCGTAGTTTAATTATTAATTATTAATAGATAAACTGTTTCTGATGTGTCATTATTAATGTGTGTGTGTGTCTGGTCATCTCACAATAGTAAAAAAAAAAAAAATTTGTTTGATTTAAACTTAAAAAAGAAAAAGAATAATTAATTAATTAAAACTTAATAATTAAGACCGGTATTTCACCGGTCCGGTAAGACCACCCATTTTTTTTACTGTGTAACCAGAAGGAAAAAAATACTATATTACTTTAGAGCGACAAAGACAATCTTTTTTGTTTTTTTTTTTTATATTTTGTTTTTGTTGTTACAATAAAAAAAACAAAAACGATTGTCTCTGTCGCTCTAAAATAATTTAGGATATTTCTCTCCTTCTGATTTCACAGTAAAAAAATACCGACAGTAAATGTTTCATTGTGGAATACTGGGGTACTATTCTTGAACCATTACGAAAATTTTCCAAAGGCTAACCCCTTTGCTGATTTGCAATTTTTTGCCTGCAAATTATTTGTCAAAATGTATATATATTTTAATGCAGTATTTATACTGATGGTCAGAGCTTTCGATTAAGGCATCTTCATCACAATCGGGCAACGATTACGTCTTCTATTGAATAAACAATTAAATTTGTAAATTTGCAAAGGCTAACCCCTTTGCTGATTTGTACAGTCTGACACTGGGACACCGAGGTCATTATTGGAATTATTTACAAATTAGTTAATAAAACATAAAATATGAATTAAATAAATTCCTTGTTCGCAATTCACATTTTTCTTTTTTAAATTAAAACCAAAAGAACTTCATTTTGTTTAAATAATCACTTGGTTTCACGTAATAAACTTACGATAATATAAGTATCAATCATTTAAAATTTAATTTTATCCTTCTAATTAATAAAGAAATACAAATAAACATTTTTTTTTCACTTTTTTTCATATAAAACACAAATTTCAATTTATGTCAAAATCGAACAATTTTTGCTGTCAAAAAATGAACTATTCCATAATTTTTATTCACCACGGTTTTGTTTCCGTAATAGATTCAAGAATATCAATTAATGATTTCTCCATTACGATTACGAAAACAGCGTTACGAAAATTTAAGATACCGAAAAGTTTCGCCATAGTTCAAGAATAGCACCCCTGGGTGGTCATTTTGTGGTGCTATGTCATATTTTGTGATATAAACTGTGATACAATAAAATAGTCTTTACTTAATGTGTGCGCTTTGTGGATGAATTATTGCTCGTCGCTTATTGATGTGAATAAAAAAGCCAACAAGATTTGCTGACTTACTTACACTAGTATATGAAAATATATCGTGTAGTCAGTGTCATACTACATTGTTTGACATTTACTAGTATCCAATTGATTTTTGTTTTAATTCAAGATTATTTTATGTGTTTTTTTTTTTAACTTTTTAATAAATAAAACTAATATTTATCCGAAATAAACACTGCGTTTTTAATATATTATAATATAAATAATTAACATCGTGTGAAAATTAGGGTGGGTAAAACTTTTTGTGTTTTCATAGATATATGGAGTTTCACACCAAACACGAATTTTGATTCTTAGTATTAAGTTTTGATTCTTAGTGATAAATGATAATAAATTATTCTTGCATGAAGGAAATAGTTTATTCACATGTGCAACTCGCGCACCGCTACTAACGTGGTTTTCAAAAATATTAATTGTTCTTAATGTTTGTATGTGTCTGTAGATCATGGATTCAATCAACCCACATATTGCTTTTGAATATTGGCACGGTCAGCGAAATCACAACATGCAGCAGAGACACGAGTCAAACGTATATGAGATGAAAGAAACAGATTTTCGAAGCTATTATCGATTTACCCCCCCCATTGGCGATACAATTAATAGAAGAATTGGAAGCATTACAGGGACTACAACAAGGAACAGTTATAACGGATGATCCTCAGGAAAAAAACATTCCTTTTGATACGAAGTGTTTGGTGGCATTTAACTTTTATGCCACCGGTTCATACCAAAACCAAATCCGCACAATTGGTCATATGTCACAGCCTGCCATTTCCAAATACATCAACGAAGTGACGAACCTCCTCAATAGTCCAACCATAATGGCTAAATACATAAAGTTTCCACAAGATGAGGCAGAAAGGATTCGAATTGCTGCAGAATTTGGGACAAAAGGAATACCGGGTATAATTGGATTAATCGATGGGACGCAAATCGCATTAACAGGCTTAGCTCAAGACGTTGAAATGGCATACGTGAATCGCAAAGGATATCACAGCATAAATGCTCAAATCGTAGTGGATGACCGAAACATAATTACATATATAAATGCTCGTTATCCTGGATCGGTACACGACAGTTATGTTTGGGGAGCAAGTAAACTCCTTGCTATGTTCGAAAATGAATATACCACTTCCGATGCTCAAAAATATTGGCTGCTAGGGGACCAAGGATACCCTCTGATGCCTTTCATAATTACGGTAAGCGATGAAGGAACAAGTACAAAACAAAAAGAATTTTACCGTCGCCATAAAAACATCCGTTGCCAAGTAGAAAGGGCAATTGGTGTCCTCAAAAATAGATTTCGGTGTATTCTTGGTGAACGGAAACTGCATTACGCCCCCCAAAAATGCGCAAAAATAATAAATGCTGTCGCAGTTTGCCATAATTTTTTAATTTTAAATGGCTATGCGGACGAGGAGAATGATTCTGCGGATGCAATTGTTACAGTAGATGTTGCACCAAGGACTAGCGGTGGCAATGTTTATCTTGAAGCAGGCCGTCATGTTCGTCAAAGGATTATTGACAATATTTTATTGTAAAAGAAAGGATTTGAATTTTTATCATTCCAATTAAATTAGTTTAATAATTCAATAAAAAAATGCACTTGTCGCAACATCAAAAAAGTGTTCTCATTATAGGAAATCAAGTACGGTATTATACTAAAAAGCGTATGCCATGAAACTTCTTTCATATTTATTTACATTTCATAAATTCAAAATATTTATACAAATATCGGACGCAATTTTATTAAATTTAAGTAAATTTTTTTTTAATTGCGTTGTCCACGCTGCAGCTCTATTAGCTCTCTAAGAAGAGCTGTGGTTTCCCGATGTCGTTGCTCAGATGAATTGACCATCTCCTGCATCAAGCGGTTACTTCTTCGTATTTCTTTGATTGCCTCTTCTTGCAACCGCAAACTTCGTTGACTATTCCTCGATAACGATGTGCGATACAAATTATGTGGGCGGCTATTCCTTCGTGGACTTGTTAGCCGTTCGGTGGTAGACAGTGGTGATGGTAATCGTGCAGTTGATGGAATACTTCGTGGCTCTTCCGATGGCCTCGTGAAAACCGTCGTTTGTATTATTGCCTGAAATGAGCTCGTTTAATATTTATACCGGAGAATTTTAAATAAATTGTTACCTGAATATCTAACACGTCAGTTGATGGCTCAGGAATATTTCTATGATCAATACTGGGTACGCTGTCTGTAGGATGGTCAGGGGTCCGAGGAGCACTTTGCACTGGAACATTCAGTGGTGACTCCACTTTAGATAGGGCTGCGCGGACTACCAAAGCATTTGGTATGGTTGTACTGACCTATAAGAAAAATACAGTTCATAAAATGAATGCGTACATTTTAGAAAATTATTCGTACAAAACCTCCCTCTGTGCAGTCTAATCCATCCATATGCTCGGCAGGTATAACGCTGAGCAATCTCTCCTCTAATGGATCTAGCTCCATATCAAATGGCTCACCACCTCCTGTTCGGTTCGCATGGTTCCGGCTACGCTTAAATTTTTCTCTAATCTTGTTACGAATGTCATAAAACGACTGTGGAATTGTGAACAAATAAAATATATATATATATATATATATATATATATATATATATATATATATATATATATATATATATATATATGTTTATATATATATATATATATATATATATATATATATATATATATATATATATATATATATATATATATATATATTTATTTTGTAATGAAAGATTTAAATAACATTTACCTTTTGCCACCCGTTGACATTTTTGTCGGCTCCTTCCATGGCATTTAGGTTTACCACCAATTGATTCCAAAATTGGGTTTTACGCCGCTTGCCGTCCGCAGATGTAAACCGGGACGCAGCAATATGATAATTCGCCGTGACTCGCTCCACCAGCTCTATTTTCTGCTCCGAAGTAATTCTTTGACGCTGATTCTGGCAAAATATAGAAATTATTTACATTTTATAAACCACAAATATTTATTTATTGAAATATATGAAATAAAAATGAATTTATTTGCATTTTATTTACATATACTTACCATATTTGAATATTAAAATAAAATATTCAAAATAAAGAAAAAATAAGAACCACAAATTTAAATTATTATAATGTATCACTAGGTAATATACCACTTCAAATAAAACATTCATATGTTTAATTTTGAAACGTCAACACGTCACTGTTTATTCATCACGTTCTCCACAAAATTCATTTTACAGGGTTGAATTTGTAGACTTTTTTTGTTTACATTTTAACACCATAAAATTCTACAAATGTGATATAAACGTGTGATATAACACCACAAAATGACCACCCAGGTCTAATTGTGAATAAAAATGTTGTGTCGTGAATTATGTATGTGTTAAATGCTTAGTTTAAATGTTATTATGTATGTATTTGGAAACCTGTGAAAATATGCGATGAGATATTAATCTAATTCTAAGGTTTCTGCAGATCACTGATAGACTTAAAATCCTGGTGTTTGAAGTCTACAGAACTGGTAGTCGTGTTCATTCTTGAACTGCTGTGCAGCACTAAATTGTTGTAGTCGTCTGACAGTGAGATGATCTCAAAGAAAAATTTGTATAATATTTTCAGAATTAAAACTGATCTGGCCCGAAAATAGTGTTTTGAAGATTTTTTTTTATCCAGAATTATTTTGGCTCTTTTGGATGTTAGTTTGTGAAGAATGAAGTTTAGTGGCGTTTTTGTTGTTTGTTGGTTAGTTTGAGCTCTTCTTTACCAATGTATATAACACTATCAATATAATTATGACACGTTAGATTTTATGATTTTTAAGATATCTAATGTCACAGTAATTGGATTATGTGACTGATCCGGAACTCCAGAGGTTACTATATTATTAAAATTAGATTTCCCTTGTAGGTATTAAATTTCAATTTCCAATTTGGATATATTTTTACGTAGTTGAGCGTCGTCTTCTTGTGTTATTTTTAAATCTTGCTTGAGCATAGTATTTTCTTGGGCAACATTTTATAATTGATCACGAATCTCCGCTAGTTAATCCAGGAAAGATTTCATATCTACCATAAGATGGTGGAGGCGGAGAAAACCATCTTCTGTTGTAGTAGCAATTCCGGTTTGTTTTGGAAATGTAGCATCAAAGGTTATGCCTACAGGAATACGATTTTGAACCTGTTTTGATATAATTGGTGTTTCCGACATCAAAGATAAGTTGTCTGTTAGTGCTGTACTCGTGTCAGCTTTCTTTGGTTTACTGGCACTTGATAGACAAGAGTGCCAAAAAACTGCAATCTTTAGGATGTCTTGACGCTTTTTTCCCGAAAACCCAACGCAGCGAGAATGGTAAGAAGAATGGTTGTCAGAAATCAATAAAGAGCTGATGGCTCAAGATTATCCTGGTCGTAAAGATTCGGTCATTGGTTTATCGGTTGGGCCGAAAAACACACTGATATTCTCCAATGATCGGAAGTTCCCACAATTTAGGCTGTTTCCATTTTTATGAAACAGGCATAGGAGTGCTGTTCTGGAGGTATTTCTTTTTGATCCTAAATTGCAAGATTCAGATCATAGAGCTGAACTGCAAATCTACTGACTTGAGTCTGGATATTATTGATGACATCTTTCAGCTAGACAAAATGCATATTTTTGACATCATCTAATTTGTCTCCGGTCGATGCATGAATTTTGACGATAGCATTGTTGAATTTGTTGATGCAAACGTCGAGTGAGCAATTATCCGCTTGGCTGTGGTTAGTTTTCGGAGATCCTCGGGTCTTAAAGCAAGATTAGTACGTTCCATGATCCTATTTTTAAAGTGTGGTTAGTAAACAGCTTCCGAGTTTTTTGTTTTTATAAATTCGATGGAGCCTTTGTGTTGGATTTAAATAACATAAAGAGTATTATGTGGGTGAGTATAGGTAGCCTTTCACTCCAGCATAGTATAAAGTATAAATGATGCCAGCATAGTATAAATACATATAGTACTACCATCATAAGAAATAAACAGTTCACCCAAGTTCCAGATGTCGGGTCGATAGAATATCGTCAAAATTTAGAATAAATATGTGACATCTAGGCGATTATACATATAAAAATATTTTGATTATTTTAAAACGATATCAGTAGCGACATCTAGCATGTCAATGGGTTAACATACTATGGTAGCACTATGTGTATTTATATTATGATGCCAGTTAATCATACTCATTAATAGAGTGAGCCACTTGACCCAAGACCAACACTGGCTTCAACCACTCCTAACATGGGAACCAGTCGCTACGAATTTGATTGTGCTAATTTAATGGCACCATTTACTCGCTATATTGCTTAGAAACCATTACTATAATCTGGACTAGGACGAGGACACTCGAACTTGTACTTGTTAAAAAAAACTCAATTTTAAGGATGGCTCCAAAAATGTATGGTGACATATAACTATTTAGGGAGTAACAATTAATTTGTTGATTCTACTAATTGTCTATACAAAATAATATTATAATTAGGACATTGCCAATTAAAATAAAATACAATCAATAATTAAAATAAACAGAATTTTCATATAATTATCATAATTGCAAAAAGTTTTTCAAAAAAATTATAAATTTTCAAAAATAATTTTTTTTTTGTATTTGTATTTGAAAAAAATCATTTGAAATAAAATTTTAATTTTACTGCAACATAATTATCAAAAACAATAGAAAACTAATTGTAATTAAATGTTGGGCAACTTTAAAATCATAAAAATTAATTTGTCTATATAATATGTAAACATAATAATACTATATTGATTCAATAAAACTGCATAAACGAAATAAATTAATAAAAAATATGTAGTAGGATTGTAATTCAATATATGAAAATGTTTAAATATTATATAATGAGTACTTTTTAAATATTATAATTAAGCCGCATGATTTTTTGTTTTTGTTTTTTATTTGCCTACCCTTAAGTTGAAAATAAAATGAGTACGAGTACATAAAATTGCAATATGCAAATGATTTTAATTTATTTGGAAATATTATTAATCTGATGAATTAAAATTTTATTTGAAATGCTATTCGATTAATTAACTGACATTATAAATAAATTTAAGTGTTTGACATAATTTTATTTTTATTGAATTTCCGATAAATATTAATATATTAAATTGTAAAGGTTTATAAAAAAAAATTTAAAAATATTAAAACCTGATAATAATTTTAATTATATAGTTTAATATTTTTTATCTCCCTATTTTATAGTAAACATAAAAATTAATTTAATTATATGTTGAATAAAATTATGTGACAATTTAAATGAGTTAAGTATTTAAAAAAAATTAAAAAATATTGTTTATATAAATTTTATGTTTGATTTACATTGTAATTATGTTAAATAATAAACAAATATTATGATTTAAAAAACCAAAAAAATAAAAATATCATTTTTTTGGTTATTTTATAATGATAGATTATAATAATATTTGCATAACAAATTATTTAATTTTAATTTGATTTTTTAGATTCTAATTTAAAATGATAATGTTTAATTTTTACTTTTATTTATTTAAACTGTTTTAATTAATTGTAGTTAGGTTAAAGTAGTGTTTAAATTCATTGTATAATTTATTGGAATACATTTATAATTTATAATTTAATATTTTCAATTAAAATTATAAAAGGTTACATTTAGGGCTGATACATAGGTTGCTGATTTTTTGTGAATTAATTGGAGCCATATATATATATATATATATATATATATATATATATATATATATATATATATATATATATATATATATATATATATATATATATATATATATATATATATATATATATATATATATATATATATATATATATATATATATATATATATATATATATATATATATATATATATATATATATATATATATATAACTATTGGGTGTACCAAAACAATACAAAAACAAATTTTTTCCATGAGATTTTCCTTGAGATATGTAATTTTTTTTTAAATGTCGATTTTTTCACTCTACTTTGCGTTTACAGCTACAAAAAAATTAAATCCATCGGTTTTATGGCACTGTAATATTCTTCATGGCCTATATTAACAAAAATGCAGTAAACCATAGTAGCTGTTGCAGTTTTTTGGAAACAAATATTTCAACTTAAATTTTATGGTGCGTATACATGTACGTGATCAAAAAATTAATTCGCGAATCAAGGGGAAATTTGTATATTTTTCATATGAAAAATATATAAATTTCCCCTCCTGAGTTGAAATAATTTTAACTTTGGGCACATTTTTCACCGCAAGCATCCAACATTATAAAAAAAAAAAAAAAAAAAAATGAGCAATAATTGTGCTCATTATATATAATTTTGCTATTTTTTGACATTTCTTATTTTGTTTGTCCCGCGCCAAAATTTCGATAGCGGTTTGTCTTGATAGAGACATTTGTGAGTGCAGAGGTAATGCAAATATATCTGCAGAAATTTATAGGGTAAGATACCCTAACGTTCGTCACCCGGATTACCGGATTACTGCGTATTCATCGTGTCCACGGGTGTTACTCGGTTGGCAGTGGTGTTGATACCAGTTCTGAAAAACCTGTTATTACTAACACTGAAGACATGGTACTTGATGAAATTGAGCGAGATCCGTCTACATCTGCAAGAGCAATAGCTCGATGCACTGGGATCGCAAAATCGACTGTTCACCTTGTATTGAAAAAAATTAATTTCCCAATTACCATAGTACACGCATGCAAACCAGATCTGTAATCAAGAGACTACAAAGCAAGATAGTTTTTCTGCCAACAGATGTTTGCGAAAATATAGATGATCCACAATTCTTAAAATCAACGCTGAAGAGAGGTGGATATTTCTACATGCACAGCTGACAACTTTCAAATCCGTATTTAATGCGAGAAAACAGATCCCACTACCTGTTCAAAATAAATTATTGGACTGTCATATTGAACGGAATGACAATTAGCCTGCGCATTTTGAAGTAAACGTCCGTGCTTAATTGAATGATGCATTGCCAAATAAATGGATTGGCTCCCTTGGATCCATGTTGTGTCCTCCACCTTCCTCGAAACTAAATTTGTTGGATTTTTTTTTGTAAGGGTTCCTAGAAAGTAGAGGTCTACCCGAAGCCGATCAGATAATTACAAGAATTAGGTACTCATATCCAAGAAGCTGTTCGAAAAATACACAACGACATCCGCGACTTCTCAAAAGAGCTTTTACTCGTAGAAGTGGCAGATAGTTCGAGCATTTACATTAAATTCAAACAAACTTTTATCACGAAGTTTTTTATGAAGCCTTTATCAGAAGGTACAGTTTGAAGGTACAGTTTAAGACACAAAATGATTGAATTTTTAAAATTTTGAAAACGCAAAATTTTAAAACACATGTAGTGTGAAAAAAATCGACATTTAAAAAAAAAAATACATAAATGATGCCCGGTTCATACTGTAGTATGGATCTCAGATTATGTGATCTGTGGTCAAAAATTGCTCTAGTACTATGTTTTGTTTATGTTTTTCGTGTAGTTCTCATTATTTTGTTTTTTATTTTCAGTTTTCGCTTTGGCGTTATTTTTGTTTGGTTTAAATCGGGTGATTTTTTTAAGCTGAAACTTTCTTATCTCCAAAAATAAGCATTCTACGAAAAAAATGTCCATGATCAAAATTTGGTCATTCCGCCATCGAAGTAAGTTATTGCTAAAATTAGTACCCCCTCCAGTCCTTGTAGATGGAAATCGGCTAACCGGAAGTGGCAGCTTTCATAGGGTGTTTTTCGAGTATTGTAAATATTTAGAAAAGTATAGCATTCATAAGAAAACGGTTATCGACAAAAATGTTGTATAAAAAAATAAACAAAAAAAAAAAAATAAAATTTGCAACTTCCGGTTAGCCGTATTCCGCCAAAGTTAACTAACCTACGTACTTATTTTTAGTCGGAAAAACCGAATCTGCAATAAAAAATAGGGGCTCCTATTTTAATTTCTAAGTTACCGCCCGCCCACCTATAAGAATAGAAGAAGGGGTACTAATTTTAGCACTAATGTATTTCCTTTGAGGAATGATAAAATTTTGATCGTTTTTATTTCGTAGAGTGCTTATTTTCCGAGATATTTAAAAGTTTCAGCTTGAAAAAATCACCTGGTATATATATATATATATATATATATATATATATATATATATATATATATATATATATATATATATATATATATATATATATATATATATATATATATATATATAGTTTAAGGTTTTCTTTTTTTATTCTAATTCTTGTAAGGTAAGACAGCGGTTACTTTAATTTCTAATGATTTTTTACAGTCAAAAAAGATCCATCTAATGATAATCATGATCTAGCTCCTTATAAAGAATTGATATTTTAAGCAAATTCGAACGTTAAAGTTGGCGCAGTAGGCACACCTTCACACTGTTGCCTTTTTAAATAACTTACGAGTAACGTTGTCTAAGGTTCATGAAAACATTAGGTATAATTACCGAAGAAACAGACTTAAAATAAAATTAAACAATTAAAACGGAGCAATTACAATAGTTGGAACTATTTGTCATATATCAAAAAATAATTTTGATAATGAATCATTCATTATGTTAGAAACACAATAAAAATCATTGGTGATAAAGCTTCTTGATAATGTAGGTTTATAGACAGAACGTTCGAGGTTTTTCCAATGGCTGTGTTTTTTTATATCGGAGAAATCGGAGAGATCAGAGAGATTATTTATCGGATATATCCGGTAATTTTTTTCTCCGATTTTTATCTGTCAGATCAAAAAAATTATTATTTTTTTGCTATTTTTTAGTATCGGGAATAATAAATTATTAAATAAATTTCAGTATTAAACATCTTAAATTAAAGTCTTATTTGTCACCTGATAGCTCAACATTAATCGAAGTCGGCATTTTAGAATTTACCAAAAAATATAAAATACAGCACACTGCTGTCAAATAATAACCTGAACATTTTTTTAGAGTAGAAAGATCGTATCTGATAATTATCGGAGCATAAAAAAAAACGACACAGAGAGATAATTTTTTTCTCGGATATTAAAAAAAAACGCATATCTGAAAATTTGACAATAAATTTATCTCTCCGATATCAAAAAAATACACATCCAATATTTAAAAGCCATCTTTTTACTATTCACAAATCATGAGTTGACAGTTATAGTTTTTATTTTTTATTTTTATTTTATCTTGTTGGTAGTATTGTTTTTGATTAATTGGATGAATTTAATACGTTTTATAATGACTTTGTTAGTGCGTTGCTTATATTTTATTTAAAGGATGTTTTACGCGAATTAAAATTTTTTCTAATTTTTTATTGTCTAATTTCGTTTTAACCATTTTCAAAAAACTTTTTCGGTATTTTGGGTAATATATATTTGTTTTAGGGTATTTTAAGTAATGATCTGCACGATTTTTTAAACTTGTTTAGCATCTTATATTCCACATTTATAACACATTTTTGATAATGAGTTGCAAATTTGGTATTTTTCACTAGAATATTCAAAGTTATAGAATATTCAAAGTTACCATATTTAATTTCAAGATTAATTCAGTGAAATTGACAGTATTCTATTTAACTGATCGTTTCCAATTCGTTGACTGAAACGGAACTAAATCAGCTTACTTCCGTTTTCCCACGGGAGTACAACAAGGATCAATAATTTAATATTTGCGATGTATGGTTACATTAATTATATTAGTGATTTTATAAAACCTTTAAACTATCCCCTTTTTGCTGATGTTCTTCAAGTTTTCTGTGAGGTAGGAGGGACACAAATATAATTGTTGTGATGATTTGGGAAAGAAAGATTAAGTGAATTTAAAGGATTTATATTATTCACAAACATCTTCAATGATATTAACAAATTAATTAAAAAAAAATCAGGTGGTGGGCATTGTAATTAAAAATTAGATTTACCACGTAAAATCTACTTTGGATTTAACATAAATCGCCTTTGGATTTATATAATGCGATTATGTTGTAAATTTCGTTGTTGTGGTTGTAAAATTCTCAAGGCATCACAGATGATGACAAAATGTCTGTCTTACGGTCAACCGGTAACTAATTGTCACTTAATACCAGAACGACGCAGACAATTGTATTCTCTCAAAACGAAAGACTAAAGGTGCGAGTACGTATGCGGAGGTAAAATAAAAAAAAATATCCACATACTAACCAATCAAAGCAACACATATAAACCATGTGACTTACTTCACCAATCAAACAACACGTATGCAGACAAAAATCTCCGTATTCCATTTAAAAACAAATTTAAAATGTTTTTATCTCCGTTTTTACTTTGTTTTTATTTTACTACGCAATATTATATCCTCAAACTTGTGATTTGATTGGTGAAGCTAGTCACATGGTTTATATGCGTTTATTTGATCAGTTAGTATGCGGATGTTTTTATATTTTACATCCACATAAGTACTTGCGCCTTAATAGTACTAATCGACCTTGTTGTCGTTCTGTATTGATGAAAAAAAAAACTATCATTGTATTTCCAGTACACAAAAATGTTTAACCTAATCTATTAATAATCTTGGACCCAACTATCACCTATATAAAGTTAAAATTATTTTTTTTCGGACTCAAGTGATTACAACAAAAATTGTATCAATCAATATAGTTAAAGTATGAAAGAGGCAAAGATTAATTGAATAATAATTTTCGACAATCAATAAATAAATAAATGGTTATCCATTCTTATCTATAGAAACACCTAAAAATTGAATACACACACGTCCGTGTATAAAATTGAGCTTTGATCGGTCAAAGTATCCATCGTATACAACCTGGCATTGATTTATTATCTACACCCAAACAAATGACGTACTTGAACCAAATAAATAATCCAAATATTTACATTGTAAATTTATAGGAGCTCTAATAACCGTACATGCTTCTAAAATACCGATGGCAAGAGAGACAAAAATTTATTGATAGTGTTAATCAATCAATAATCTAGAGTTACAAACAGCCATCCATACACACACTCATTACGGCATACACAAATTGATAAAAGTATTATACCGTACGTAATACAAATGGAGTTTTCTTTTAGAAATTTTATAGTTTATTGCTTTAACTTTTCGTCATTTTCCCGTGTGTGTGTGTGTGTATGCGATTTTTCTTGTTTCATCACACACCAACAAATATAATATACGATTGACTTTTCATTTTATTGTAATAGAAAATCAATCACAATCAATAAAATATATAATATTAGAAAGAAAAATAGGAGGAAATCATTTTCGGAATTAGGTGATTTTTTGTTGTTGTTGTTGTTTGGTGTGACGTATACGTACATCTAAATGTGTGTGACAATGTTGTAACACTCTAACAATGGTAATGTGAATCGAAATACAATCTTAAATCACTTTTTCTTGTGTTGCTATTTGGTGATAAGAAATTGCTGGTGATTTTCGATAATGATTGTAATTTTTAAGGCTGTGCCAAATTTTTCATTTTAAATTGATATGTATGTTAGTGTGTGTGTTTATTTAGAGATAGCAGGTAAATTAGTAATTTTGTTCAAATTGTTTTCGATAAATTTGTCTTGAGGTGATTTTTTATTTTTTATAATATTGAGTGGATACTCACGGCTGGATTGAGTGTTGAATGTAGTAAATCCTTTGGTATAGTTATTAAAACAGCAGCGAATTTAAAGTTTGGATGTGGCAAAAATTTGACTCAAAGTGTGTTGAACTCTTTTGTAAACCGATGCAGTTTTTTCCTCGAGCCCAACAAAACCAAAACTGTCTTTTTATAGCCACTCAATTTAAGAAAATGATATAAAAATTTATTCATATCAAAAAAAAAAAAGGAACGTCAAATAATAAAAAAAATGTTAACAAACAAAACAAAAACTCAATTTTCATTTGATTAGGGATCATATTTTACGAAATGGAATCCTCAAAACTTTTATCCAATTTCCTATTTGAAAAGTTTTCCATCGCTCTAAATATAATATCATTCCGATTTTGGTCGTTTTTTTTGTGGTTGTTGTTACTACTGGTATTCTAATATATTCAAATTGAATGACATTTTTATCGGGTGTGTCGTGAAAAATGTTGGTCCAATTTTCTTGTTTTTTTATTATTTTTTATTAACAAAAAATTTATTTTATTTTGTACCTTTTAAAAAAACATATATGACGTAAAAAACAATGCAGGTTATTGCTAATGTCGGAAAGGTCTTTGCTCTCAAATCGAGATGGGACATATCTAACAAATCTGGATATAAATAAATAATTATACCTTTACAATCCGTTACAGCTAAATAAATTTGTAAAAAATAACGCTTTAATACCCCATTTACCCTCGTAAATTTATGTTTTTATTCTAAAATTTGAAAGAGGCAACTATAGTATTTTTTTTTTTAGATTAACACATTGCCTAGAGATAATTCCCTTAATGGCTTACGCCACGGCAACATGGTGGGTTAAAACCCTTAATTACAGTTAATTTAAAGACTGAATGAATGTAATTTACAATAAACATTACATTCATCACGTATGTAGCCGGCTTCAATTTATTTTCTCAGATTTCTGTAATGCATTGATTTTCATTTTAAGGTGAATAACGCTCACGAATATACAACGACCGATACATTAAAACCAATTTTATCAATGCATTATGGTCAGGGAAAACTACATAAAACCCTGACCGAGAAAATATTACAAGTATAAATATAAAACAATATTTAATCTTCACGGGTTGCTTGTTTCTTTAGGTTCCTCTTGAACACCTGTAAATTAAATATTGCAGGAAAGACCGACGGATCTATTTGATTCCACAGAGAGGTGACTCTAGGGAAAAATAAAGATTGAAAATAGTTAGTTCTACATCTGGTTATATCTAAGGCGAAGCTATGTTGCTTTGAACCAAAACGAGTGGACGCCCTGTTGACAAACGCCGCTGGTATTAGAGATTTAATTTCGGAAGAACAGTGACCAAAATAATATTTTGTAAAAAAGCGATAAAGCACCTACTTTGCGTCTGTATTCTAATGAGTCAATTGATAAAGCAATATTTTTATCGTTAATCATGTGAATAACTCTATTTTGAATTTTATCGAGACATTTGAGATTTGATCTTGGAGCACCACCCCAGACAAATGAATTAAATTCCATAATGGGCCTAACATAAGCCTTGTATAACTTAAGAACTTCTATAGGGGTAAAATAAAAGTTACACCGTCTAATAAAACCCAGATACTGACTAGCTTTTTTTGCAATAGAATATATATGTTCTTTCCAAGAAAGATCACTCGAAATGTTTAAGCCCAACATTCTAAGAGAGGACGACCTATTAATTTGAATTCCGTTTATTATGGGTGGAACATAATTTTGAATTTTTTTTTTGTGAAAAAAGACACGCTTGGAATTTCTGTGGATTAAATTCTACCCTATTAGATTTGCCCCATTCAATGACCTGGTTAATGCAAGTAAGAAGTGAATTATGCATAATTTGACGAGAGCAAGAAAAATGAGAATTACAGTCCTTTTGGCTATTAAACTCAATAGAAGCAGACACTGTAGTATCATCAGCAAAAGAGTGAATATCACATGATGCCAATTTAAAAATATCATTGATATAGATCAAAAATAAGGTAGGCGACAAAGATGAACCTTGCGGTACATCAGCATTGATTTCATACGAGTCGGATGAAATGCCATCTAACACTACCGTAATCGATCGTCCCATTAAATCATTCTCTATCCATTTAATTAGAGAACTGTCAAGATTCAGTGACCGAATTTTATTGATCAGGCTTTGATGCCATACTCTATCAAAAGCTTTTGAAATATCTAGAGATACGACACTTGACTCACCATATTTTTCAATACTTTTTCCCCACAAATGAGTTAAATAGGTAATAAGATCACCTGAAGAGCGATTCTTACGAAACCCATATTGAAAATCTGATAAAAGCGCATGCCTTTCGAGATAGTTCATTATGTGAAAATTTACAATAGATTCCATTACTTTAGATAAGGTCGACAACAAAGCAATTGGGCGGTAATTGGAAGGAGAAGTTTTATAACCTTTCTTAGGAACCGGTTGAATATTTGCTGTTTTCCAAATAGAGGGAAAAATGCCAGAGTTTACTGATAATTTAAACAGTTTGGCAAGAGATTTAGCTAGGGAAAAATGACAGCACTTTAGGACAATTGATGGTAATCCATCAGGCCCTGTTGCTTTGTATGAACTCAGATTTCTAAGAACTTTAGAAACAACTCGAGTAGGAAAATAAATTTTGAGCATAGATGAAGAAACAGTAGTGCATGCTAGTGGGGATTGGTTAGGGAGAAAAGGGAGAGTCGATGCGAAAGCAAAGTGAGACGCTAATAAATTAGCTTTTTGAATGGTGGTTTTATAATAGTTATTATTATAAAACAATAAGGGGATAGATGATATCTTACCGCTAAAATTCCTTTATACCAAGCTAGCAAACGACCAAAAAGTTCGGTTGTTTGCTTTAGAATCTAATACATTTCGATTTGATTACAAATTTTGAGGTCGTGGTTTAATTTAGACCTGATTATGATAGCATTCGATTTATTACGGGCTATTCTAAATTTAATGAGATTTTCATTAGAAGGATTACTGAGATAATTTAATTGAGGACATTTTTTCTCGGAGATAGCGGACTTACAATTTGCATTAAACCTTTTAATTTTGTGGGGCCGATTACTTTTATAAAAGCTAGTAATAAATAACTTCATTCCTTTTAAAATCACCGAAGTTATAAGCTTGGATACTGTATCAGCATTATTACTTTTAAAACAAACAGCATCATTGAAATTCCAGATTAGCCTAGGTGTACATGTAATAAGCTCCGAAGTAGGTGGGGCAATCGGAAATTTCACTGAGACCAATGCATGATCAGAATGACCTAGAGGAGCATTAACATCAATAGAATATTTGTCAGGCATGGTAGTCATAAACAAATCCAACAAATGAGATGAATGACCTAATATGTCACGATACCGAGTTGGTTTGTCTACAAGTTGGACAAGACTATTATTATTGGTAATTTATAGTTGTAATTATGTGTGTTATTTTATTGTTAGGCCAATTTTTTAAAATGGAATCCAATACTCTACTGGAAATTAAATCGTTTTAAGACGTAAGAGATAAGTCGAAAAAGTTAAAGATTCTGTTAAAATTATTATTTTATATGAAAATTTTCATATTTGCACCATAACTTTTTAAATGGTTTAAGAGGAAAGCTCCATTCTGTTAACTTGTTTGACTTTGAACTACTTTATCTCTAAGTGTAATAAGTACTATTAACATAATTATTGCATCACTTCAAATTTATAGAAGGTGGGAAAATGACATTTTGAAAAAAAGTTTTTGGAAAACAAATTTTTTGGAAAAATGTTCCCGGAATAGGTTTTGAACCATTAGATTCCGGGAACATTTTAAAATTTATAATAAATTAAAATTGGTTTTATCTAAAACTCCTACAATCCTAACAAACACAAAGATAATTTCTATATACACGCATTAATCGAATTTCAAATGGTTGTTTTCCTTTAATGCTTCAAGATGGTAGGTTAAACGCACATTTTAATTACCGTTAAATATAACCTATAACCAGAAAAGAAACCTTTTCCAAATATAAAAAAATTTATATTAAAATTATGTTACCACGGTTTATGCAAATATAAATTGCGGAAAAGCATTAAGCTTTCATCTTTTTTGGGAATATATAAAATAATTTTCAATGTTAATACAATTTTAAACATTGGGGTTGTATTACTGTAAAAAATTACTGAGAAAATGTCATTTGTCGTCACTCACGCTGAAAATGTGCCATATACTACATATTATAATATGTCAAAAGCAACATTGAAATTTTAATTGATTTTACAACTTTTGATCAAACGTCGTTTTTAAAGTAGCTAACCATTGTATGTATTTACAAGAATTATAATTTTATGATGAAAACAGAATTTTACAAAATTATGTTAGGAATTTAGTTGACGTACAGAAATTTATTATAGAACATAAAAGCTTTGTGTAAATAAATAAAAATTCTTTTGTTTTAGCTTCCGTCAAAATTTTGGTACTTTAATGGTTGGTTAATCGAAATATACTAGGCCTATTTCTACAAATGTACTAAATAAAAACTTCATTTTAAGATCTAATCTCACACTACATAAGTTGCTTTTAAGTCGATAATTTTTGTACTTATGTCCAAGGAAGCAGGCAAACCTTAAAACAAAGAATTATTTTGCAATGTTTGGTTTAGTTCAATGACCACGAGACACAATCCTTTTTTAAAAATATATAATCCTATACTTCCTTCATTGCTATAAATCTCGTTTTTTTAAGCATAGGGCAAAATTTTAACATGTACGCAAATCGAGGTACTGATTGGTAGTTCCTGATTTGTCCGAATACATAATGCAAGAGAATAGTTAAAAAACTTTTAAATTGTATTTTGACTGTATTTTGAAATTAATTAAAATATATTTTATTTAATTAAAATTAAATTTTATTTAAAAAATATAGCTTTTCTCTATAATTTAGTTTTTTAAGTTTTTATGTAGGATTCAATTAGCACAATGATTCTCCGACGACTCATGACGATTAATAAAAAAACAACAAAACAAAATATATAAACCGAAGTCTCCATATATCGTGCCATCTATTAGCGAACACATTAGATAATTTATAGGAAAACATAGATACTTAGAAAGCATAGAAAAAATGTACTTTCTGTTTTTGTAAATTGTATAATCTTCCAGTGTTGTCATCATGTTGCACTTTTTTACATTTATGTAACACTTTCATATTTTCGTTAATGTCTGTGAACTTGTAATTGTTGTCAGTCATGTGTTGTGCGTAGTTTTAGTCTATTTTGGGTTTGTCAATTTCCTTCACGTGTTGGTTAAACCGAGTTGTAAAAGATTTACAGGTTTGTCCTTTACAGAACCCATCACATAGTCATCACCTCCATGTCTTAAGCAGACGTTCTTGGTGGTTTCAGTTTTTGTCTTATTCTGTTGTTGGTTTTGAATGTTGCCGGCATACCATGATTATTGAGTACTTTCTTAATAATGTTTGCTGTACTTCAGTCGTAGTCAAATGTAATGTATCTGTGGTTTTTGTAGTCGGTCAAAAATATACTACGAAGGAAGTATATTATCCGTTAAGCTTTCTGTTATTGTGTTTTCTATTTAATAAGTCCATCCTTGCCGGTTTGATGAGTAATAAGGAAAAAGATGTCCATCTCGTTTCTTTTTATCTTAATTCTAAGAAAGATTTTCATTTACATTTTACAAAATTATGTATAACTATGCTGGAAGGATTATCGGATCAGTATTGGCAACACTGCAGTACTACGTCACTCGTCAACCCATAATAGACGCGGTTTAAATCCCGAAGACTTTATTTATTACAAAAATCAATTTACCATTTCTGATTGCTATGAGAGTAATCTTTCGGATGTTAACCGTTAACAAGAAACACAATCAATCAATAAATCTTGTAAAACGTCTTATTAAAATAAAGAGTGCCCTGCTGCCAAGTAAAGCTGCTTACATTGAAGTTAGTGTATGGCAGCAGCAAAATACTGTTTTTTAATCGTCTCAGGTTCCAGCTTTTCTGTAATCAAATATAACTTTACCAAAAATTCCAAGCATATAGTGAGGCAGCGAATGAAACAGAAAACAAAAAACACAATTTGAGTGTCGCTAGGTCTGCGTAGAAGTTTCTAATAGAATTTTATATTAAACTACTGGTCCACCTTATGTGGCCAGAGCACGTCGCCAAGTTAGGAAGAAGTATATCGTGAATAAGGAATTCGGAGAAATTTTTAAATTGGAGATATGTCGTCCTAGCAATTGAGTGAGTTCATTACATTTGGTGTGTAAGAAGTAAAATGTTAAAATTGGAGATATGTCGTCCTATTATGAGCGAGTCCATTACGTTAAGTCTAGAAAAAGTCGGGCGAATAGATTTGCTATGTGACATACTTAACTCTGCGATACGAACACCATTCGGGTTATTCGAGTGTACGGGATTGACTTTTGGACTCCACAATGCTGCACAAGAGTTCAGAGTTCAAATTCTTGGCGATAAAATTTTTCGATGATATTTTTTTTTGTGTTGTTGTATTGTTGGCTTTGTTTTCGTTTTTCATTTGGTTAATTTTCGTTTATTTGAAATAGCGGCCATTTTGATCAATTTTTTATTATGAAATGACATACCACGAATACGAGCGAAAATAATAAAACGACGTTGTTTTGTAAAATCGTTCGTAATTTGTTTTTTGTCATATGACGGTTAAACTATAAATACGCCTGAATCGTTCGTTTCATTTGCCTTAAAACTGAATGACACGTAAAAAAGTTACAGCACATATATAATCGCGAGTTTTTAGTGGAATATACATTTATTAAGCATATACATTTATTAAGTCACCAACGCATTGCCCTACGACAAATAAAATTAAAATCGAAAGCAACTTGGATTACAGCAAAATTGCAGTTGAACGGGAAGATGATGAGGAGTTGATACCGCTCATTCAAATAAAAATTGCATTTCAATTCTGGACGAACTCCAACAAGAAAATGCAACCTTGAAAAAACAGAAATCGATCTAGAGTGGTGTATTGATAGAATTGAATAGCTTAACCGGAATACATCATTGGAAATACACGGCATGCCCGACACACTCACGCTCAATTCAAATAGTACACTCGAAAATACGGGAAAAATAATTAGGCAACGCCTTAATATGTACATCGATTCGGATGTCCTTAAATATATGTAATGTATATACGAAATAAATACGCCGCATGTGAAGAAGATAATAAAATACAATCAACAAAATATTCGTGACGCAATTTTGGTAGCCTAACGACAAAAATGATTAACAACCGATTGTGTAGGAGTGTTACAATCCAATAATATTTTCTTTAATGAAAATTTAACTAAGTTCAGGAATCATCTATATGCCGAAGCGAGGAAACGTAAAAAAGTTTCTAAATTTAAATATGTTCGGGAAAATTTACGTTAGGAAACTAATGGGTGTCAAGCTATGTTAATCAAATCACTATCTGTCCTTGATGAAATTTGATAT
The DNA here is from genome assembly GCA_963556175.1 of Tipula confusa. Classification (NCBI taxonomy): domain Eukaryota; kingdom Metazoa; phylum Arthropoda; class Insecta; order Diptera; family Tipulidae; genus Tipula; species Tipula confusa. The sequence continues at coordinate 17,775,797 of OY744475.1, forward strand.
ATCAAATTTCATAACTGTTACAGGTATTAATTTTATTTTAATCTAGAATTATTTATGAAGTTTAAGTGGATAGTGATTTATAAAATACAAGGGTATAATTTTTTTAAGTTGTTAAGTTGCAATGATATAAATCGTGCGGATGGTGTTGCAGCATTTATAGATAGTAAATATCAAAAGCCTAATATTGCAAAAAGCTATAAAAGCTATAAAATGTTGCACCGTGGATGTTTTTCATGTTTCACTCAGTGGTGACTTTGAAAAATAAATTGTCTCTGAAACTTAGAAAACATCCGTTAAATACAATAATCTGTAGTGTTTTTTATTTATTTAAACAATTTTATTTTATTCAATTTAATTAAAATTTTAATTTACAATTTTTATTTTAATTTTAAAACATTCAAAAACAATTTTTTTATTTATTTATTCAACACACGGCTTAAATGGATGCTTGTCAGCTTCTGAAATGTTTTTCAACGTTCGATCGGGAGAAAGAAAAAAACGTTTCCAATGTATGCACATTGACCACCGGAAAATATATGCATTTCATATATTTTCCCATTTGCCAGACAAGATTGACAATATAATCAAAGTGTTGCGTATAATCTTGCGTGTATGTATTATAAGCACACTGATAAACGGGGAATAGAATTAAAGCATTCGTATGATATTCGATTACGATATCATACGAGAAAAGGTAAAAAGCCGGAAGATAGCATAAAAGAAAACGTGGTATAATATATATACAATCAAGCAAAATCGATTGTAAAAAATAGAAACCACTGAAATGTAAACTTTACTTAAAATGTTACTTAACTTAACAAACATAAAAAGTGATATACATTTGTTCTAAAATATTTGATAAAAAAAGTGATTCTATTCTACACTAGATGTAGTATAGTAGAATCAAACTGATAATAATTGGAGCGCGATTCAAATTTTACTTAATCTATTAATTTATAAAATATAATTGAATAACTAGAATTAAGTCATTACAAGTTTGAATCGGTCGCTACAAATCTATTAAATCGTTTTAACCATATTAACAAAAATTGTAAAAAGATGATATATGCTTATTATATAGCCCTGTTTGGGGATTGCTCCCACGATTTAAAATGTAATGGAAGTATATATTAGGCAAACATGACAATTCCATTATACAAACCCTCGAGATATATGTAATTATTTAATCACCATTTTATTAGTCAATGTGGTTTGATACACAATATCGCGTGCACTAAACTTCACATTGCTATACAAAATGGCAGAATGATGAAATGATCATTTTATTTTCATGCAATTACTCCTGAAGAAGTATTTTGCAGTCGCATCAATGTACAATAAAATCTTCAATGGACGCGATCGAATATCTTGTACCGTTTTAAAATAAACTTCTTCAAGCATAGTCTTTCTGCGTGCTCATATTTTTAATCAGAGTGTATCTGATGGTGTATATCCCGATATTTTTAAATGAGCTAATGTCACCCCTCTATTAAAAAAACATAACATATTGGAATTAACGAATTACCGTCAAATTTCCGAATTACCATTTTTTTTTAAAGTATTTGACAAATTGGATAAAAGTCGTATGGTAACTTAACTGGATGGTAAACAATATTTTAGTGATTGTCAGTTTGGCTTGTTGTAAACAATATTTTAGTGATTGTTAAGGGCTTTAGACCTGTTGCACATTTCAGCTAAGCTAAGCGATGAAAATATTTCATATTTAGAAAATAATAGCTTAGTATAGCTCACTTTGTTCATTACGTTGCACATTTAACCTATAACATCGCACACACATACCTGGATGTAATTGACGCACATTCAATATTCAAAACAAAATTAAATTTTATTTTAATATAGCAGTCATTTCGTTTTAATGTAATATAAAAAAATGTCAATGTACGTGTGAGCGATACCGCTGACATTATAGTAAACGAAATACAACTCAAGCTAGTTAGTTTTCATTGCTCGAAACAAAAACAAATCTGGCATAGTGTGGTCTAGTGTGCAACGATCTATTTAAATACTGGTTATACAACCTATTACCCTACGTCTCCACCTGATTTAAATCATACCATTACCATTAACATACCATAAGACTAAATTATTAAAGATGGCGTCTCGTGTGGTCAATGTACGATAAATCTGATATTTAGGAATCATTCGTGAAAATGAGTATTTATGGAGTATATAACCTCGATATATTCAATAGATACTGATTGTTTTTATAGAAATTTAATAATTTTAATATATTTTTGCTTTTTATTTTTAAATTGGGTTTAAAATATCACGCATAACACAAAGTTTCAAAGTAAAATCATAATGGCGCCATTTTGAAAATAACAAAATGTTATAATTTTGTATACCATAAGTCTACCATCAAGTTATACCATCATGGTATAACTTGATGGTAGACTTATGGCAATGTTATGTCAATTGCGAGTCTCCACTAGCAAACTGTTATAATATTAATGGTATAACTTAATGGTAATGGCAGGTGGAGAGCCTATGTTAGCTATAACACATTTCACATCGCTTTGCATAGCTTAGCTGAAGTGTGCAACGGGACTGTTATAACTTTATTGGTCACAAAATATTTATATGCAATAAGTACTTATTAATGAGTTCTTATGCTAGTTTGTACTAAAATTATTATAATATATAATTTATTTATTATAATTTATTATAATTTATTTTTATAATTTAATTTGTTTATTGTTGTTATTTATGTTTGTTATTACATATTTACAATTTTTGAGGTGCGATTATGTAAGCATTTCAAGTTTTGACTTTCGACAAGATGGCCGATATTTTTCAAAAAAATTGATTATTTGAAACGTTGAAATTGCGACACGTTTGGTTGTTTTACTCGAATACTTTTTAGGTTGCGACAGACATATCGAAATGAATAAAATAATTTTTTTTTCATAAAACTGGGCTCACTGGGAACTGGATGAATTATGATTCATCGCAAATGCCCTTATTTCAACTAAATATTTTTTTGGGGGGTGCCGAATCTTTAGTTGTCATTTTAAAAGCTCTTTAATAGGCTGCGATATAGCTAATAAATTAACCATATGCTCCTTTTGAATTAAATTTTTGTTCCGAAGGTCCAGCAACGACTCTAAATTGGCTAATGTTTTATTTCGACGAATAGTTTGCTGGTTTAACCGATTCCTGTCTAGTTTCATTTTCTAGTATGCTGATCTCAGCAATTTTAATTTTAATTTAGGACGATATTTTTTTTCGGTGAGGAAGAATCTTCTGACGTTTTTTTACATAAAAAAGTACTTCTTTAGAGTTATTTTTTTTAAGGCTGCAATTAGTGACATTAATATAGAACAAATTGAAAAATTAGTAACATATACACAACAAAACTTACTTTTGTATGTTTAAATATTTTTAACTTTCTCTGATTACTTGTGAAGATTCTTCGGAGCTTAGATCAGTCGAGCTAACTTTTAATTGAAAATCTTCATTTTTGTCTTGCTCGGTGTCGGGAATAATTTTGCTTGTTGAAGACAATGAATTACTAGGGATTTCTTCTTGTATACCAACATCCGGTAACAAAGTTCTTTGGTCATACAAATTTGAATTTGTCATATTTATATCAATTTCTAAAAGTGGTTTCCTTTCTGCAATGGCTCAACTTGAATATTTACTCGTTCCTCTCATACGAATGGATCTGGTTTCGAAGTGGTTCGAACAAATTTGCAACGAACTTTTCAGATTCGTACTTTTCATATTTCGAAGCGAAACAACGTAAATATAGAGATGATTTCTATTTTTACGGAAAATACACACGTTCACTATATATCAGTTCTTATGATTCCATTGATTTTACTTTTACGTGCGTATTGCGCGTCGAGTTCGTTTAGACCTTAATATATAATTTTCACAAATTCCAGATCAAAAAATACCCAAAAAAAAAAACATTATTTCTCCGTCTATGAATATTTTTATGTCAATATCAATTTACCAAAATGGCCACCACTTTTTTTTTTAAATTTTGGTATACAGATATTTTAACTTTTTTGATAGTAAACTAAATTATTCAACACTGACTATTGGGTATAATAATTACCAATTATACCATTTAAAACTGCATAATTCTTTTAAATATATTTTCGAGTTTTCTAATATAATTTCGGAAATACTTAATAAAGTATAATACCTAAAAAAGTTCATTAAACACGATTTATTATTACTTATTTTGTATTTATTTGCTTGACGTTGACACAATTACACAACATTTACTTTTAACATTTAACTATTTTAATAATTTCACTAACAATATTTAATTTTATTTCAATGTTAAACACGACAGCACAAAATATGAAATAACAAAACAAACAAAACATTAATTTGACAGAAGTCACTACGTCGACTACGATTTTCTTATTCTTTTTTAATATGTTTTAAATTTTATGCTCTCTCTATATATCTTTATGCTCATATACAAGAATGAGCTTATCTCACCAATATCAAGCCTTTAATAATTACTCTAAGAACAATTAACTTTATTCAGAAATAAAGTTGCCTTTATGTTACTTATATGTATATAAAGTTATTAAAATTTTCCTTTTGCTCAGCCGACATAAGTTAGTAAAAGTGAAATTTTATATTTTAAGATATAAAAGTTCTTGTTCTATCCCGTTCACTCGTAAGGAGTATTTTAAATACCAACTAAAATTCAAAATGAATAATCTGTTAAACGGTTTAACAGGTTGTTGAAGGACTGGTTCTCCCTGCAGGACGATGTTACATTTTTTTTTAAGTTTGTCAATAAAATTGTTGGACTTAAGAAGGTCTCATCTTCAGAAGGTAATCGTTATTTTGTAACATTAATTCATCGGTACACTAAATGGCCTGATGCCATTCTTTGCTACGGTTGCGCCGATGCAGTTTTTAAAATAACGACTACACAATTTTTTCGTTATAATTACAATTCCTGGTAGCTATTTGGGAGGGTGGAAATAAGTGGTTGTTTAACCGATTCACTTAAGGCTGTTTCTTAACGCTTGTTACAATTGTTTGGCTATGGCTATACACCTCGCCATTGACGCACATCAATATCTACTTGACGAATATTTAAGCTCTTACCTATTCGCATATAACTGTATTCTCCGTCTCTTTCATGCATCAAATTAAAATATCGGTAGCATGTATTATCTCATATTCATTTATATGTTTCCCCACATTTCTATCTCGCGTAATGTATTTTACGGACACAAACTTCAGTGTCTGACACTGTTTTTATTTCAGAGGTGTTTGACATTTTTTTTCAGATTGTTTTCGACTTCTCTGCTACTATACAAAATTTTGTACATCAAAAGGGTTTCCCGTCAAAGAATAAAGAGTTTTCGACTTAAAATGTCCGTTATCGCTAATTTTAAGAGAAACAAATTGATCACCGGTACGAATTTCATTACGACTTTATATAGATTAAAAAAGAATATGACTATACATACCTACAGTGAACCGTAGTTAAGGGAAAAACTTGGCTAGAACATATTACCTAGCCTGATAAACATTACAAAATGATATTAAAATTAAATTGATATTTAATTTAAATTTTTTACGGTTCTGTTGAACACACAGTGCTACTACTAACCAAAAACATCAACAACCGTTACAATTCAAACCACCAACATTCCTATTATGATATTTATCCTATATAATGATATTTACATGATTAAATTGTAACATTTATATGTATATTTATGTAATTCGAGGTGAAAGTTTTATTTAATTTTCACGCACCTTCATATGATAACGACAGTACATATTGAATTTTAATGTGATGACTTGAAAATTAGTATAAAGATATAAACTTTTATCGTTCACCCTTATCAGTAATCAGCATCAATAGCACGCGATATAACATAAAATCATTATATACGCGCCTCTGGTATGTTAATATAATTGATTTCGTTTATTATATCAATTAAATTGAATTAGAATGACTATAATAAAAACTAAAATGATCCTTATCAAATTACATCGCTGATTCGGTATGTTATGCTCATAACCATCGACATGTATATAATATAGACGAGTATACAGCAAAAATATTAACCCATCAACTTTAATAACCCAACCATATTCAAAACATCAAAATCAAAAACATTCAGTCTTATCATCATCCTCATACTCTCCTGATTTTGGTTTCATGCTGTATAATATAATATACATATAAATACATATGTGTGTGTGTGTAGTATGCGATCTAAATATAATAAATTTTCCTTTATGAAAATATTATAACATCGAGGAATAAAAATCATGAAATGCGAAAGAAGGATAAAATTATCGAAATCCTTCAAATTGATTGAAATAAATGAAAATAACAATTGTGCTTAGAGACGAGTCCTTTACACAGCTTTTTTCGAAGCTCAAACATATTTTGTGCAGCATCATATTTGTGTGTAAAGGAATTTAAATTGTTTATAAATATGTATACATCAGAGCTGTTGAACGTAATGTACGTGGTACAAATTTGCGTACAGCAAACAGAAGTTATTTGTTTATATGTTAAAACTTATCAAAGAATAAAGCTAAAGAATAAAGTACATAATCAGCTACATAAATAAGGAGGTAATACAACCAGCTCAGGGCTTTCAGAAAAGCCAACTAAAATTGCGTCCGAAATCCATGATAAATTTTTGTGAACACAAATTTTTTGCATTTATTTGTAAAATATTCGCCTAGATTCTCAATTTTTTATTACGCTGACCGAAAAGTAAAACAATTGTTTGAAATATTTTCCCGCCTTATATGTTTTGAAATTTACTTTTTGTGAAGTATAAAAACTATAGAGAAAAATTACAATTATAAATTGTGTGCATTGTCATAGCAACGAACAAATTCAAATTTTTCTTAAATGGTTTTTGAATATGATACTATTACAAAACCAAGTAGTAAATTTTTTATGGTTCATTGTATATATCCGAGTGTGCTATGCGATGAGTTTGGCTTTTATTATAGAAAGTTTTGGTATATGAGTTTTGGTATATAAAATATGAACCGATTTGACAGTTTTTTTTTGTTTTAAGGAAAACAAATCGACATTTCTATGATAATGCTATACAAAATAAAATACGACTTTTTAATATTTAAACGTTAAAAAACTATTTTATTGTTTTATTAATTTATATGTGTTCTTGAAAGTTTATTACGTGTTTTTAAAACTGTTATAAAATGGAAATCTGTTTCGTAGTTTTGTAATTTTAGAAACAATGTTGTCTCGCTAGTGTCTAATAAAAAATCACGATTTTGGCAATAGAAAAACTAACCTATGTTAAGTGAATTTACTTTCTTTATTTTCAATCGTTTTTCGTCGTTAATTGTTTACGTTAATTGTTTACGTAAGTAAAGAATATATTGTCAATAAATACATAATAAAATATATTCATTTAATATGTTTAATAGTTATCTTGAACATTGAATATGTTAGGTTTCGAACGAAATATATGGAATATTTTTTGACATTTGGTTTGTTTTCTGTAATACAAAAAATCGTGATGTAAATCTTTCAACCTATTAATCAAAAATATGCCAAACCCCCGGATAGTATTTAATAAGGTGTCAAGAACCAGCAACTGGAGGAAATTTAAGTCGATCTGATGATTGAAGTGAACTTTCAGAAAGATCCCAATAAATAGGCCAGGAAAGTTATGTTAGGAAGCGTAGGAAAAGTTAAACGATGCTTCCAGATCAGCTACTGGTAAGGCTGCAAAGGTAAAAATTTATGAATATTTTAAAGCAGTATTGATCTTGATGCCAAGAAGTTATCACAATCTAAATACATTAGTACTATCGATTGTTACTGCCCATACAAAATTGTTTTTAGTGCTAGAATAGTTTCTCATCTGGAAACTGACTGTGTTGGTAGAAGAAAATAACTAATGCAAATAAAGTAATCCTCAATTACCATAAAGAGAGACTTATGTCACAAATAGCTTGGTGGCTCAAAATTGTAATTTAAATGACGTTTTTTGTCAGTTTAACGGTTGGCTTATTTGATTTAAGTGTTACATATTTCAATCAATGGCAACAGATTTGTAGCCACAAATTTAATTTAACGATACCCTTATTTTGTTATAATAATGACCATATACAGCTCTAAATCGTTCAGTATAGCACTTTACAAATGTTAAACAAATATCGCTTACTATTGTTAAATGTCAAAGGAAAATATTTTTTAATTGTAATTCTAGGAAAACCAGCATTCAACATATAATATATGAAAAATGTTATCGAATACCAAAGAAATTCTATGAATTCTGATGACAACTCTAAACAGACCTGATCCTGACGCTGTATACGATGGTTTTGATAATTTGCTGGTGGGCATTTTTTTGGTTTTTTTTTCAATTTTCATTTTAAAATTATATTTTCTATTCCACACAATATTACCTTTTATACTGTGGTCGCAGTACAATGATGATGCAAAAAAACCTTTGAAAGAAATTTTCCATGTTTATGTTTCACAATAGAAATACATACATTCACACACACACAAAATACAACATTGATTGAGTTTCGATAAGGCTAATGGATTTTCGTTTAGTATATGTGTGAAAACACATAATAATATATGCCCCCACATTATACTGCACAAAAACTTTTTTGACATTAAATCGTCTTCCATATATGTACATATTTTTATATTGGGAAATTGTTTTAAAAGTACCAACCCAATGAAAACACCTCTATTTTACGTTCAACTTTAATTTCTTGCTATTTTAACTTTTCTATTTACTTTCATTTTGAAGTAAATATAAAGTAAATGAACAAAAAAAAAAAGGGAAAAAGCTCAAAGTAAACATTAAGAGTTGATTTTTATTTTTTCCTGAAACTTTTTTTTCTTCGTTATCAAGATTGTATTCTTGGTAGAATACAAGATTGTTTATTATTTTCTCTGCTAACTAACAAGGACAAAATGACAGAAATTGATTTTTTTTATTCGGTTTATGTATGTGCTTTCCTTTCATTAGAAATGAGTTTTCGTTCTTAAATATTTGATGGGACATTAAAAGAAAAAGCAGCATAAAATAAAATATTGTCTCATGTTAAAAAAAAAAGACAAAGACTATTGAGTGTAAGGGGGGAGATGAAATAATAATCTGTGTTTCTACGAACTGGTAAACTTAAATTAGTTAAGTTAAAGTACTCCAGATGTTGTTAGGTTGTGTATGTGGGTGTGTGAGGGGCAACATTTCAAATTTTTTGTCTTTTATTTTATTTTTTGTACCTAAATAGTGAAAAATGTATGAAAAGTAATTTAGTGAAAATGGGTCTAATGAAAAGTGGAAATTCAATTATATATATTTATTTTTTTTAAATTTTTTTTATTTCTATATATTTATTTACGATTGGTTCATTTATAATACAGTGTCTTGGTAATGGTCGTTGGATGTTATATTTCACTTATATAAAATATAAATTTAAAAGTTGTATGTAATATGTTTTCCATCAAAGTTTTGTCACCTAATACGTACGAATGAGAACTTTTTTTACTATAGTACATTAATTTTCCAGATCAGTACAGTTATATTTTATCACCTTGTATACAAAACTGTTTCCAGATTATTGAATTTCAAAATGTATTTGATTAATTCTGGAAATCTTTTTCGAAACCAAACTACTTTTATAAATCGACTGTTTGCTATAGAAACAATGAAATTATCAGATGTCAGGTTTATTCTTCTAAAGTCAAAATAAACGCGCTTACTCTGTTTTCAAAACTAAACTTCAGCTTAAAAGAATACTTGAGCCAACATTTTCTTTGTAACTCTCTTAAGTATATTTTCGTTCACTTTTTTCGTTGCAATTGAACATTAGCTCAATTTTCCTATTCTGCATCTTTTCAATTCCAAATAACACCGTACTACAGACAGTGATATTGGGCAAAACATTAGAACAAACAAGTCGCCGGTTTAATTCAAAGGAATCAACTTTAGTGACAAACCATAATAAGCGTACAATGGAATTTTTTAAAAACTAATTTATATTAATTTTAAAGTTTTGTGTCAAATAAAGTGAATATAAATCAAATGAGATGAATTAAGTAATTTGTAAATTTAAGGCAAATACTAATCAAATTTATTACAGCTAACGGCTTGGAGAAATTTGCTCATTAATAGATTTTGTTTTCAGAGAACCGATGCAAATGATAGTTGAATTCTGGTACACTGAAGATGCTGAGATGACAGAATGCAGAGCAGTTAATTATAAATGTGATTGTCTTATGCTAACAATAGTTTGAATATTGGCTACCGAGATTTCGGATCAATTCTGTCATTACTGACATACCTTTCCTTTCTTTAACCTAAAACAAATTTTCTAGCTATTGGCCGCCAAGGTTTCTGTAACCGGGTCGGAAGGACAAGGTAGGATACCAGTTAATAATTTAACTGGTATCCTACCTTGTCCTTCCAGATATATGTAAAAACGGCTGTACGGTGGGCCTGGCCAACTCCGGAAGCTGTTGCTTAATGCTTGGCCGTAAAGTTACGAGGAAAGCCTTTTGTTCAACTCAAGCAGTATAATAACTAATCCGATGAGATGCCAGTTGAGGTTATCCCAATTTAGGAGAAATAACTAAAATGAAGTTACATAAATATAATTAAAATCACAGTTATGCACTTATTTAGTGTATATTAAACGTAACACAAAATGCCGAGTTGCCTGTTTATATATCATCTGGTTGGCCATCAACGTTATAATAAGCACATAAAAACTGAAAGTAAAAGATAAATTAGAATTAAGTGAATGTTATTTATTATTAATTTATTAAATTTGTTATTACCGTCAAAACAAAAACATTTTTAACCGTTATTAATTTCAAAACAGTTGCATAAAGCATAATGTATAACACTTTAGCATTTAGTAGATAACTTCATATTATATGCGATACACTGTAAAATTATGTCGAGTGCAATAATGGTTGTAGCTGAATAGTCAGGTAAATGGTACTTTTTACTATTTTTTTAACAGTGTATATGGTAAATTCAAACTGTACTGTACTAAATAGCTGGATAAATGATTTATTGTGCGTTTGACGTTTAATTATTTTTTATACAAAAGCTGTTTTCGATTCCGTAAAAATATTTTTTTGCTAATTTGGCAATTTCTTCACACACTTTTATCATTAATGCCATATTTATTTTATCTTGAAATGATATTTACAAACATTATTACTCGTATCATTATTATTTTCCATTTTCTAACAAACACAAGATATTTTGTGTTTGTTCAAAATGTTTTGTGTTGTTCCACTAGTGTGAACCCTTTAAACCAATATATTTTACCCTTCCAGCCGATTTTGACAAATTGATTTACCGAAGAATTTGGACACTACTGGAGGTAAATGTGTACTAAAACTTCAATTTACTGTACTAAACGATTTACCCGACTATTCGGTTGCAGTCAATGCATTGTTATATCATATAAAAAATTCATTTCACACAAACCATCGAACAAAAATAAAATTTTGTAAAAATAAACAAAACCAAACAGGTTAAATTTAATTAAAATCGTTGTGTATTGACGAATTTGCATGGTTCTTCTAGCCAGATTGCCGACACAACACATCATTAAGAAAGTGAATATTTAAGTGAAGTTTGAAAACCTAACCTAAAATTTTACCACGCTGTGAAATCACGTTATTTAAACTGGAACCGGCGAAATCTCAATGAATTTTTGAAAACCTAACCTAAAATTTTACCACACTGCGAAATCGTGTATTTATGCACTGAAACCGGTGGAGCATCAGTGAAGTTGCGAAAACCTAACCTAAAATTTTACCACGCTGTGAAATCGCGTTATTTGTAAACTGGAACCGGCGAAGTATCAGTGAAGTTTCGAAAACCTAACCCAAAATTTTACCACGTTGTGAAATCGTATTATTTGTATATTGTAACCAGCAAATTATTAAGTGAATTTCGGAAACCTAACCTAAATTTTTAATACGAACGTGATTGTGTTGGTGTAATCAAATTTACCTAAGGGTACTTTATATTATATAGTGGTAATGGCTACTTTAGAAAGTCTACAAAAAAAAAACGATCAAATTTTTATTAGGAGTTTCGGTCGGTTAAAGGGTTTAAAGAAGGATGAGGTATTAATTGATGAACTATAAGTCAAATTAGAAAGAAGAAATGTTTCTAGAATTTCGCAAAATTGAGAAAGATATTTATGCACTAGATAAAAACGATGAACCACAGTTTGAGGAATTTGAGGATTTATACTACCATGTGGCAACGCATCTTAAAAAAGCTATACGTGGACGACCTCGAATGATCTAAATATGAGTGGAACAATAACCATAGATGACACCATAAACATATCACGTGATAAAAATACGGACGTCAACTTACCTAAAATAATCATCAAGTCTTTTAATGGAGAATATACCGAATGGCAAACCATTTATGAAATGTTCATCTCATCAATACATAATAGCGCTTTGCAGCCAGTGAAACTAGTATCTAATCAGTCCACTCAAAGAGAAACCGGCACGTCTACCAAAGTATACGCCAATCACTAATGCTAATTATTTTTTAGCGCTTAATAAGCTAAAAGCACGATATGATAACCAAAAGTTACGAATGATAGTGCTGACAGCATATGCCAACTGCACGATGTATCCGATGAAGTTATGAGGGGTTTGAAGGGATTAAGAGGTGCAGCTGAGTTTTGAGACCCATGGCTTTTACACATACTGATCAACAAAATCGATAAGGACAGTCGAAGTTTGTGGGCTCAAAAAATTGTGGAAGATGACTACCCTACTATTGATACATTTTTTGAATTCCTACAATCACGGGCTGATGCCTTGGAAACATTTTCAATGGAAAAACATGAAAAAAAATCTGTCAAAACACAAAAGACTAATTTGTTTACAACCACATTGACTTGCTCGGTTTGTCACACAAATCATCATCAATTATATCAATGCAACAAGTTTCAGGGCATGAACGTAGACGAAAGACAAAAATTAATGCTTAATGAGCGAAGATGTTTCAACTGTTTAGCTGACAATCATCTGGTGAAACAGTGCAACTGACAATCATGTGGTAAAATAGTGTAAGTCTAAAAAAAGTGGCCGTTATTGCCATAGACGATATTTTGAGCTGCCTCAAGTATCTCGGGATCTAATCATCGAGTTCTAGCGTAGATGGGCTGTCCTGTCTTGATAGTTTGAAGTGAAATAGCTGTAGAAATTTTGCTTCCTGGCAGTGGCAATTTCGTGATTTGTTTATACTCTTCGAGGAGATCAGCATAAATCGAATTGGTTTGTTTTTAATTCAGAAGTCTCGTTTACCATGGTGCACATACAACTTGAATTTAAGCCTGCGAGTCGATCGATTAACTAATGTGTAATAATTAAAACTGCCTTTGAGTACCTTTGAAATTATTTTCAAATTAACAAACCAGTAAAAACCAACGTTGTTCAGAATTCCTTAACAAGTTAAATTTGCAGTTCCATTAAATTCAAATTGTACATACAAAAACTTAATTTCTATTTTTGGGTTTGTATGTTTGGATATAGAGAATAATAAAACAGGGCTGACAATCGTTAAAAAAAAATTTATAACCTCAAAAAATCATTGAAAAATTTTTAAACTTAAATTTAAATTGTGTCTCAGAAAATTTTATTTTACTTTGCATTTCTACATTTTCGACTGCTACAAGCTTTTCTTTGTTGTATTCTAGAGATAATATAAAAAGAAAAGTTCGACTAGCACATCCTTATGGTGTATACATAAACTTTTTTTAAATTGAAAATTTCTTTATGGTTATTTTCAAAAGGATTAAAGCCAACATAATATTAAATTTATTTCTGTGTTTATTATGTTTATCGTCTGCTATACTATATATATTTGCAACAACAACACACCAATATTTGGAAATGGAATACAAACTAAACTTTTTAAGTTTAATAAAATATTATAGATAATAAAATAAATTGCATTCAACTTTATCCAATTTTAGTGAAGTCTGGTGAAATATAGTAAACACTACACCGAATATAATAAAAAAGCTTTTTAAAATACTTTGTACCATATACTTTATAATGTATATAAATGGTATTGGAACCGGATTAAAATCATCTTGTTGTGGGTGGACGATTGGTATGTATAAGTTATGATTTCAAAAAACATATTGTTTATTGACAATTGTAATACGATTTATGTTTTATTTGGTTAATTATACAATTTTGACATATTCAAAATTATATAAAAGCAACAATATACGAACAATGCGACGAGCTTAACAATACGAAAATCAATCAAATTTCCAAAAACTCATTTCTTATATTGATGTACGTACGTATATCCATGTACGTAACTAAGTATATAGCGTATATAATAAATTTACGGTCTAATATACGATCTAATTTTTATTTTATTTTGCACAGTAAAAATAATAAGCCTGAAAATATATATGAGCAAGATTTAAATATTGGAAAAATATGATAAATTCAATCCAATTATATTTATTAAATAAAATCGAATAAATATTAAATAACCCAATTTGTAAAATCAACATATTTACAAATTTAGTTTATGCTTTCAACATAATTTGAACATAAATCAAAAAAAAAAAAAAAAAAATGTTGCGCTGGCTACATATCGTATTAGCGAATCGCTATTTTATAATTTAGTTATAGAATATTTTTTTAATATTAATTCACTTCCATTAGTACAGTTACAGGTTGATAAAATTTAGTTTTTTTTTTAACATTTTTTAATTCGTTTAACTTAATTTAAATTTAATAGTTCTAACGTTGACGGTTGTTATATTTTATTGTGTGGGCTTTAATACAAGAGATTATATCAAAAGTTGATAAAGCTCCTCTATGAACATTATTTTAAAAATACGTTCTGCTTGTTTATTTCCGGTAAGGACACCTATAGTTGTGACTGCCAGAGTACTGCTTGGGGAAATTCTAAATATATGGTTTATTTATGGGAAATTATTCACCTTGGATTATTACAGACCTCTTTTTGTGGCTTAAGCTGCCACATAGGTTATTTGGATGTGATACAATGGGCGTGTCATAAGTGTTTCCAAATATTCCAGAAACTATCTCTGGCAAATATGCTAATTCATATGTTGTATCTGGTTTCTATCTTGTGTAATTTTTGGTAGGAAGCTGCGTAGTACCTCAACCAATCAAGAAATGAGCTTGTGTTAAGTAGTCAAATCGTCGTTTGGTAAGATGCAAATCGGTATGGTGTTCAGCATCACCTCTAACTCGACCAGCCAAGTTTTCATTTTTCGACCGTGAGAATGTGGTGACTCTTCTCAAATGATATTTTGTACTTTTGACCACAGATACCCACAATCTCCCAAAGTAAGGTGAGCTGAGCGAAATAAATTTAAAAGATATGTAGCCAGTTAAAAGAAAAATTAAAAATAAATTAATACTTTATTTTAAAAATTTATAAATGATTTCGAACGTCAACAATTTGACACATTATCTCTGAGAATTTCGCTTAGTACACCTCTAGTAATTTTGAATAGCAGTAAGATATTTATCGGTTGCCAAATCGGAAACAAACTCTGGTTAAATAAATTTGGAACGAACTGGCATAATCCGACCCAACTTTATAAAAAGGCTTAATAAGTTTCACTCTTTGAATCGGTAGGTCACAGCCCGTTTGCAGCGTATTTTACACATTTTACACAACCATGAACTGTCTTGCAAATTAAGTGTCGACTTCCCAAAATCCAATACTTCTTGCGTAATGTTGCCATCATTATGGTAGTTCAGCATGAAGATGACGCAAATGGTATTCTTCTACTGTTATTTGTGTTTGTTTATTCTTTGCTGCTAATATTAGTGGATGTTTCAGATTATTCATTATAGATGCATTTGCCAATCTTTCACTAGCTGAAAGTAGGCCTGATTCATAAATAAATGGATTTAGGTATCTTAAGCTAGTCGATGTTATTAACTCTTTTTCAGATCTTATTTGACTGATATCTGGTTTAAATTGTTTTAAGCTCAATTAACTTATCAATGGTTGAACAACTTGTAGAATGAATGTTTGAATGCTCATTTCTTCTAATGTCGTAGAATCTATCCAAGTGACAGTTTCGTAAGTGACAGTGTTTAGTTCGTATGTGGGAAATAATTTATTCGGTTCATCACTTCTTATTATTCGTTGGTATTTAATATAGTCTGCTGCAACACGAACTTGCCGGCACATTTTTTTCTATATCAGTGGTAATAGCAATTTTATACTTTCTGAAGCGCAATAAAGTTGTATCAGAGCAGGACCATCATTTAAAGAAATTCCTCTGTTAGTTTTGCATGGTCCATCTTACACCATTTTTAATTTTGTGGTGAGACTCGAATTTTTGGGAACGTTATGACGGTAGGTTATTCCCACGCAGTCTTAATTGGTCATTAATAGATTTCATATGTCTTAATTCAAGGTATTCAGATATGAAATGTTTATACTGCAAATCTTTTGACATCACTGTTGTTGGTAATAGTTGTTTCTTTGAAGTGGTTCAAACAAAATTGCTCTTCATTCGTTAATTTTCCCTTCGGACAGTGAACTTCTAAAAAGATAGCTGGGCCACTAATAATAACGATTTCCTTATATCTTCATAGAAATGTGTATCTGCAAGTTCACATAATTCGAATTGTGCACTAGATGGTTGTATTGCAGTTATTAGTTAAACGAATAGACTCGGTTCTATAGTTTGGTCTATGGTGTGACTAGTAATGACACCAGTCACTTGGTGTGTACATTGGTTATGGCTTCAATACCAGATTCAGCAATTTTGGAACATTTCCCTTTCAATTTTAGTTTTTCCACTCTCTGAGCGCAGCTCTCCGTAATGGATGCCTCTGTGATTTAGAGTCCAGTAACATTCGACATAGCTTTTTCTGAACTAACGCATCGACAACATAAACTAAAGCCGTAGGTAACAGTGATCTTTCATTTTATTACTATTTTGTCGTGTGCTTGAAGACTTTTCCGGTCTTGACTGATTATTCGACACACAATCGTTTGACAGCTTTTTCATGGTGGAACTAGCGTGGACTAGAGTATGGTGTTTCTTCTTCCATTCTCTACAGCAAAACTTTGACTAGCAGTAGTTATACACGTTATGGTTGTGATTATACACGTTATGGTTGTGATTCAGGAAATTATGCAGAAACTTTGTGCATTGTTGAACTTGAGCACTTAAACGACATGGTTTTTAATAATAGGTCTATTTGGAGTGACTTGCTGATGAGCATGCCAATTTTGATACTTTAGTGATTCAAATGCATCGTCTTTCTTGGTCAGAAATTCAAAAAAATGGTAAAATATTGAAATTTGTCGAAACATGTGCCTACAAACTGATAGTTTCGTCATCCAGTTTGATCAGCATAATATGGATCAACCAAAGATATCAGCAATGATTCCCTAGTTCCTTGATCCTTCCTATTATTTCTTTCGTTTGAGCAACTTGCGGAATGCTTCTATATAGTTGGCATCAGTAATACTAAATTAATTAAGTAATCCAGACGCTTTGCCTTTTAATGTTTCTCTGAGATACGGTAATTTCTGAGCTGGTGTTTATCCTCCATTCTCGGGTATTATTGAACATAATAAATCATGGAACGACTGCCACTCTGTATAGTTTCTTGAAAAAAATGAGATCATTATTTTTGGTAATTTTACTTTCATTTGGCCACCCGTCGAGGAAGCTACTACTGTCGATTCATTAGAGAAATAACTGGTTCCAGCTTAATACTCAATGCAGAATTCAAACCAGCCATTGCTTGATAATAATTGTCCCCGAATTCAAATCCAATTGCTCGTCATTTTTTAATGAAACTATTTTATCTTAAATTTTATTTAGTGCGGTTCTGTATCTCTCAACGTTGGTTATTCTCACCTTAATATTTACAATATTTGTATTTTGACCGATAGCATTGATAAAATAATCAGTTTGGTCATATTTCCTTTTATATAAGCACATGTTTATTTAAATGATATGATGTCGGCCATTTTAAAACAGCTTCATTTATATAAAACTTTTTTTTTCTCGTAGCCAAGAAGAGTGCGAGCAACAAAGTTCAAGTGCAGCTAAACTTGAGTACTCCATGTGGACCGTAGGGGACAACAATTTATTATTAAAAACCTGTAATTTATATTATTATATACGGAGGCGCTCCTTAAATTTCAGACAAGGTAATTGCAATACGCCAGAAATTTACAAGACGCAATCATAAAAAAAATTCATGGACCATAAAGATAAATTCGGTCGAGGCCCGTACAGGTTTAAATATAGTTAGAGTTGAACAAAACATCACCGCTAGAAGCAAGTATGCCGTCAAAATCCAGATCTAGAAATACAACTGTTATACTACAAAGGTAAATATAATTTTGCATAAAACTTAACAATAGACTGATTTGTACTGTTTTTTTTTTCTGACATCTCTAATTTTTGTTTTTTATTAGAGCCAAATATATCATACTATCTTTTTTATGCGCTCGCGATTATTTTGTTTTATAAAAAATAAAACAAAAACTTTCTTGTTTTTCGTATACATTTTGTTTTTTTTTTTTTTTTGTTATATTTTGTTATGCAAATTTGAAACATACAAGATACTCATCTGGTATAATTATCTGTGATGATACCTAAACACAGAATGTTAACACAAACCATAATATAAGTACACATAGTACTACCATGGTATGTTAGCCCATTGACGTGATAGATGTTGCTACTGGTATTGTTTTAAAATATTCAAAATATTTAATATGTATAATCGCCTAAATGCCATACATTTATACTAAATGTTGACGACATTCTACCGTCCCGACATCTGGAACGTCAATGGGTAAACTGTTTTTTTTCTTATGATGGTAGTATTATGTGTATTTATATTATGCACAAACTTATTAGATATTTTACGGAACTCCAACATAAATCAGAATCGAAAGTGTGCTTTAATTAATGCCTCAGTGTTATAATAAATTACTGATAAAAACCAATAAATGTTATCTTTTGGTGGTTATATTATCTTTTACATTAAGTTTCAAAGATAAAGCTACACCAGTCTCTAGATTTATATCAATTACCCAACACATCTAATTCATCGTAGTTTTCTAAAGGAGAACTTCCAAAAATTAAATTAAATTTCGATTTATCTTTATTTCTTCGTAAAGCTTTAGCTTAGTCTTAAAATCGTTCATATTTTATTTGCCCCTTAAAAATTTTGCTTGTTGAATTCTACATCAGTGTTATATACTGATATTATTGAATAATAAAAACTTTATCAACTTCCCTATCTCTTCGCAATTGAGACAATGTGCTGACGATGTAAAGTCACACTATTCAAACTAACGAAAATACTGATATTAAAAATATTATAAATTTTTTTCATAATTGTGTCCATATTGTCTGCGTAAATATTGCGGTTGAATGAGATTTTTGCTGTTACTTTAAATAGCCTCTTTTCGAAAATCACCCTATCCAAACCACTTAAAATAAGGGTTCCCGTCAATTTCCCAAGATCTTTCAAGAACTTATCGACCAAATAGTTATCATAACCACTGAACAAATTTGAGTCAGTCCCCTCCCCTATTACAAGAACTAGACTTATTATTGGTGCTTAACCACGTTGAAAAAATTCAAATGCAGCAATATTTTTTGGTAAAGAGATTTAGCGAGTTACGGGGCCAATTAAGTTGGTTGAACTGTTGCCCTGTCTTTACCAATTAAAACATAAAATAAACGCCTTACGCAAATACCGAAGATATTCGTTTATATAAAAAGAGTATGAGCATAAGTTTAAAGTACACAACACTGAGCAATCAAAAACGGTTCAGTTAAGTATTTCAATCTTCATTATAACTACACCTGCAACTAGAAGTTTAGGTTCAGAACTTTAAATGGCGTTGTACACGAAAATCTTTTATGTAAACAAGGTTTAGTAATCAAATTCATAGTATGTTACGTATAAAACCAAACATATGGTAAACATAATCATACTATCAACCCAACTGTCGTTCAGATACAAAGCAGACAGTATATACAGCATAATTCGAACTGTATTTTGAAAACACGATGAGCTGGAATTTTACACACACACAACAGATAGCAAAACATAAATTTTTTATTGTAATTTTGCTAAATTATGGTTAAACACGAATATCATACTGAAATACATTGTAAATGTTATATAAATAGCTCTATGTGTATACTGTACAATATGATGATATGAAATCTGATCAAAAATAAATTTAATTGAGCAATAAATTCACATAATTAATGTTTTAAATGGATTTAATTATTTTTGATACAAATAAATAGCTTTTTTAGGTGCAGAAGCTGGTAGTACATGTAATTGGTGTTGTTATGGCTGAAGTGTTGATCGGATTAGGTTTTTAATAAACACAAATTTAAACTTTATGATTTAGTTTTCAGTTATAAAATCGATGTTGAGGGGTTGATATAATTTTGATACTAATTTAATTTCCTTGGACAATGCATACATGTACCTATACGTTCTATTCTATTCACAATCCAGACTATCGTTTTAAAGATGTTGTTCTCGTTCACTGCGTGTTGAATGTAATTTAAAATAAAAATAATATAGAAATTACGATTTCGGTTGAATAACTCGAAACAACTTGTATATAATAACATTTCGTTCTAAAATTTAATAGTTTGGAAATAAGAGGAAAAAACTTTTTCGTAAAAATTGATCTTGATCCATGATGATGTTTCATCTAATGTATCCACTATCAATATACAATAGGAAATTTATCTACTGTAAACGAAAATAAAATTCGATTATATAGTAGTTGTATTCGAAATAAATTATTTATTTGACTTTGGTACACTATCATCCCATGAATATTTAAGTGTTTATTCAAAATAATAATATGATACGAACGCTGAGAGGAAATAAGTTTTTGTTTTTATGTGTTATCACATAAAACAAAAACATTGTAAAGTATCTATCCGGTAAGACATATACCCAGTGAAAATATGGTCCATGTAATTAAAGTTTAAAAAAGTATTGAAAAAGAACTTATTTACTTAAAATATATTTTAAAACTCGCAATAAAAACTAGAGTTAAAAGTATACGGTCGTAAAAATGAGCTAGAAAGGTTGTATCCAATAAATTAAAGAAACATTGGTCGCAATATAAAAGATGACGTATTTTGTAACGGTTATTTCATTTGGTTTTTGTGTAATAAAAATTTGCCATATTTTCACTGGGAAATATAAGGCATTAATTTATTTAAAATATTTGGTTGCGGAGATTGATCTTAAATTTTGAGGCCTCATTTGCAATACTATCACATTGAGGTCAACAGGAGGCGGGAGAAGCCGCGCTGTGGACCACTGATTCGATTAATTTATCATGATAACGAGCGAACACTTTAATTGTTTGAAATTTCCTTGTTAAATTTTGCGTAAAGAAACAGTGATGATTTAATTAAAATTAAAATAATTAATCGCCACATTAATTGTAATTAAGAAAAAACAAATTTTCAAAAGAATAATTATTATAATACATTTATAATTATTAGAATGCATACATTCAGGCGAATTACATAAAAATGTGTGTCAAATAAAAAGTAGCACATATTATTTCTAATAGATGTCACTTCACACCTCCGCACATTTGGTGATGTTTGTGTTGCAGAAGTTTCAGGCAACATCAACCTCGTTTCTGATGAAATACGCGCCAATACTTAAGCCATATATCAGCATAGACCCTGACATACCACTCGGGCTCTACCGTATTCTCAAAATCGCTAAACTTGTATTCGTGCGCTTCATTAAGGACACCTTCAACTTAAATTGAATCTCTAACACAATAGCTCTGACCACTTTGGGAGACATTTGCCCTGATCTCGTATTCATTCATAAGGAAAATCAACGTTAAAACGCATTCCTTCATTTCGATTTCTCATTCAGTAAATTTCAAAATTCAGTAAATCATTTAGTCCTTATTTGAGCAAAGAAGCAAATTGGATATTTGTTTTGGAAAAAAGGATACTGATATTACCCTTGTCTCTGTAAGTGAATGTCACTCTGGCGTTAGAACTTCTAAAAGTAATGTTCCACAAAATTTAAAGAAGTACAGGTAGTTTTAAAGAACAATTTGAATTTCGTCCCACAGGTATTATTCTCTAGAGTAAACACCAAAAAACATCTTAGGTTACATCAGATATCGGTTTTAAAAATTAATGACTGTTAATCTGATCACAGCATGACAATCGCTCCTGGATTTGAACCAACAACATCTAAATACTCTTTTACAATTGTCGCAGTGTTAGAGTTTTATGGCTATAACAAGGTTGGTAGTATATTAATCTTACGCAAGTACTTGGGCTTCTCATCATATATATTCGGTTCCCACTAAATTGAGAAACCTGCTATTGCAAGACAAGAAAATGCAGGGAATAATTTGAGAAGTCAAGATACACGTTCTGAAAGTACCCAAAAGTCATAGGAAAGGATCTAAGGGTAGGTTTACAGACTTTATTAGAGGCTTAATTACAATTTTAATCCTCGCAGGGATCAAAAATTGAACTACGCCAGCGGTAATCTGACCAATAATAAAGACCGCTGGAAGAGCTTCTCTGTTTTGCTATTTACCAGGTATAGGTGAAATTTGATCAACATGCAGTGAAGAATTTGAGAAGGGAAATGGTTATAATCCAGAGATTCTATTTCCAATCTTGAAAGTGCATGCTTACGGGCATTTTAAAATTATTTGTGATATTCAATCTTGAAATTACAAGCCTGGTGGTTTAGGTTTCACTAACATGAGCCACTTTAGACATTTATTTGGTTTACATTACACTCTACATAAGAATGGATTCTTTTTCTTAACCTTGATCGCTGCAAATGAATCCTGTTCTGTAACATAATATAGCTATACGATGAGCCGAGTTTAACTTTTAAGACATGTTTTTTCAGTCGAACGGAATTTTAACTGCATTTTGAAAAGCGAATTAAGAAAAGCCGTGGAGCGACGATACCATCCCATGACGCCAAGACACCTTCTTAGTTATCGTGCGTTTTTTGGTTTGTTGAATTTGATAATGCCCTCAACTTTATGCGGTTTAGGTCTTTAACCTTCCGCACCGAATACATACCCTAAGTATCTCTTTCGTCAGCCCCACTTTTATCAACCTTTCAGCAACATCCTGATGAAACATTAATTGTTTAAAAATGGTTGTAATCCAACCCCTGCCGATAGTCGTAACCAAAATACAGAGCTTACATAATTTTCAGGACAACAAAGAAGTTCATGTTTCGGCTCTTAAAATTATATTTCATATGGACCTTGACAAACCTCTGTATATCAGGAGCGGTGGTCCACTGACAATCCAGACCACTGCAGGAATAAGTTGAAAATATAGGTTTTTGTCTTACATGGATTGAATCGCGCTTGGCTCTAATGCTCAAATGTTTCTTCCACTATTGGGCAGTCATTGTATCTCAGTTCCATTGATGTTTACCACTGCATATGCATTTTCATTACCTTGGGTAATGAAGAGTTGACTTCCATAGGCCCACGAACAATTTCGTCTCACTTGCTGTGTCAGTTCTTGCCAACTCCTGGAAGTCTAAGGCTGTGACAGTTAGAAAGGAATCATTAGTCCTTGCTTTCACATTAAGGTCAACCGAAGGTGCGGGAATCCGCATTGCGAATCTGTTATTTAAACAATTTATTATGATACCGAGAAATGCCTTTGATTGTTCGAAACAATTCTGTTTTCCAATATTGCATAAAGAAACAATGGCTGTCAATTTAATTAAAACTAAAAAGAGTATAATCTTGTATTAGGAAAAAACCATAATTTATAAAGGAAAAATTCGCCTAAATGTCTTTCTAATTGTCTCATTGCATATTAATTGTTTTCAAGTAATGTTAGAATTATAATAATGCATGCATTAAGGCGAAGTGCATAAAAATCTGTGTAAAATACAAAACCTTCAATAATAAAAGCAAAATTCATTCAATACATAGGCAAATATTTGGGCATGTAGACAACACAGCCCATTCTAGATTTTTTTTGAAATAATCAAATTGTTGCAATCCATCTTCTAAAGATGTTTTTGCACAAAGTCGCTTAAATTTGTTTGTTGCGGTTAAAGAGTGTATCTAAGACCCTTAGTGGGTCTTTTAATATTCGTTCTGCTTACGCCTTCGTTCGTTAGAAACAGAATCAATTCCCCATTCCTTTTAACATTTATTTGTGATAAAATTAATTATTGGCGTTTGATATATATGTACCATACATCGGGTAGGAATGGCCTGTAAGGTTAAAAAGGATTAACGATTCTTTTGTTTTAATTTTTAAAGAATTTTTATGAACCGATTTCAGATATAGTAACATCTTCATATACCTGCGTCGTTGTACTTAAATGTGTAACGGGGTCAGCTGGAAATTGTTTGTTTTTGTTTCCAGAAATGTCTTCAACGCAAAAGTGTGCCAAAAGATGATATTCCTCCGCAATTGATATATTTTAGGTTGAGATAGATATATAATAAACATAAAACTACTTTATAATTTGAACTTATGATTTATGATAAACGTATAAAAGATTTTTCTTTTAATGAGGGAATGGTGGTATTGATGCTAAGAAAACGGTTTTACACCACCCATATAGAAGACGGAGTAGGCAAAATTATCATTAGCAATTTAAATTTAAAATAAATAATTGTGCCCTTAAATCGAATATAATAAAGTTAACAAAGTTAATAAAGTTATATACATAAAATGGTCTATAGAGATACGAAATATATAGTTTAATTATAAGGAGAAATAAGGAAACGAAAAAAAAGGATAAAAGCGGGAGATTTTTTAAGCTTTATATAGAAAGATACACGGAATTTTATCGTTCGACTATATATGAATGATACCATGATATATTATCATGTTGAGATAAATGGATGAAAATTTAAGTCAAAATACGAGGTGTTTTCTTTATCGTTCGGTGATAGCTGATACATACGTACACAGTACACATTCATATATTATTGTGTAAACGTTGTAGAATTTTTAATTAATTGTTTTGTCTGCGCGTGTATAAAAAATCGTGTAATTAGTGAAAAATTCAAACTTAACACAATATCCTCAAGCTTATACATTTATATACACGGTATAGGTAGGTAAGATTTTTTTTTATATTTATACTCTTGTTAATTACACTTTTGATAACATGCGCATACATTTAACATATAGGATCCTGGTTTGCACATAGGATTTAATTTATATTCAAGGGATATTCTTTGCAAAGGTTTAAAATAGATAAATGAGCTGAAATTAATTAAATTCGTATAATTAACATATATGTATATGTATGAGTGAAAACCCGTTGTACGTTGAGATTTATTGCTTTACAAATTTAAATGAATTTGAATTTTATGAGCTTTAGAATATTTAAAGCTTCAGAATATAGTTTATCTATAACAAATCTCTAATATCTCTACACACTTTGATTGTGTTTACAAAATCATCTTCATACATTTTTGAATGATGATTGAAATGTTCAGGAGACTATTCCTTGTGCATTACATTAAGATATTTTTAAAAAGATTTGGTGTCATTTGTTTTAAGCGACCATTTTCCTATGAATGCCATATTTTGATTGTTTGATGATTATTTCATTTAATTTTCGTGGTAAATAATTGATTTATATTTTATAATTTTGTTTTTATAGAGATTATTTATATTGGTAAGACATTTTACCATTTTTTTGAGGTTAACTCACATAATTTATATCCATTGGATTTTCTTCTAATTGCAGTGACGTGTTTTGTCTGTTTAAAGAATGATAAATTTTATTTTTGTTTTTGAATACTTATGTTAGTTTTATACATTTTAAAATGTTTGTGTATACTAACTAACTCCAGCAATGCAAAAAAAAATGTATACTGTATTTATAATATTGCTACTGTCTTTGGAAAAACATTAAATCAAAAAAAGACCGCTTGTAGAGTCATTTTCAGTGCAGTGGTTAAGGGGTAAAAATATCTCATATAGTAATACGTCAACATCATTTAGTTTTATTGTGGTTGAATTAGATTGCCTATTTGTCCGTTTCTATAGATGTTCGGTAGGTTGGTGCCACTTTTCCAGAATTTTGCCTTATTCGTTGTAAATATTGTCATCGAGATAAGTAATTTTATTTTAGGTGGCATAAGTGCACAGTAATTTTAGTTGGCTTGAGTTTATGTGGGATCGTGCAAATAAGTCAAGGAGTGCTTAATCAAAAATGCACCGGTGTTAATATATTCACGATTTTGCATAAGTTGATGCAAAGTGGCCCGGAGCTTAAAAAGGTTTTGATTTGGGTCAATAATGTCATTATTTCCTCGAAATTTATTAAAGCTCCTGCTAATGCTTTATTCAAGTGATGTTTGGTAGATTTCATCGCGGCCTAAAACAATCCTCTGAAATGCAATCCGGTTGGTAGATTGAATATCCCAATTTTGGCACAATAAAATTTAATTCATTGTCTCTTAAGATCTGGTGACATAGACCACGGCATGATATATAACGGCAAAAGGCTGCAATGGATAAAATAGTAGACACGTTGGCAGCTAATTCTTTTAAGTGAATTGCTTTGGTATTAGACAAACAAACAACCCAATATACGTTCTAATGATCGAAAGTGAATCGGTCCAACTTAACTTACTCTCGGCGATAGAAAAGGCCTCAGTATATGGTCACACGGTTGGAGGATACGTTGCTCATTAACGGTTGAAAAGGTTTTGACACGTATCTGAAGTGCGGTTTTATACCTCTAGCTACGACAAATGTCACGTCTATTCCACTTTTCCTATTAGGATACATAGCATATACGACCGGCGCGTACGCGTTTTGTAAAGCGTCCACAAACCTGTGAAGATTGTAATAAAAATTGAGCCATCTTAGTATGGTTTGATTGGCTCGATCAATCACTACGTAATATTCACCAATCATCCGCAAAGTCCTTTGGTAGACGATATTCCCAATCTACAGCCTTTGGTCATGTACTTTGGAACATTATTTTTCGTGTAAGTTATCTAACTATCTTTGAGTATCGAACAGCCTCGATGATTCTGACAACATGCCTCCATTGGTGAGTGCTGTATTCCAGTAAATATACCCAGTACCTTCGAAAAGATATTTCCTGGTCGAGGTTGATAAGTTTTTCCAGTGTATTTGTGCCTGTCATTAAATCGTCTACATTGAAATCTCTTGATACTGTTTGGAAATTGTGTCAGTTATCATCAGCAATTTGTTTTAACCCGCGGATCGCTAAGAATGTTGCTGGAGCGGTGCAATATGTAACGATAAGCAATCAATATTCCTGAATTAGATTAGTTGGTTCTTCTCTCTCCATAAAATCCTCTGAAAGTTCGTGTGTGGTAGTGTTATGTTTGAAATACAAGTTGAAGCTGGAAAGGGGCAGGATTGCATTACAATTCTGCTGTATTTATGGAGATCTAGCAAAGATCTCATTAAAGGATCTACTTTAACCTGTAATGTCATTGATTTTGATTTGTGGTCAAACTAGCATGTTTTGATTTAATGATAGATCGGGTTTAGTTTTGACCGAGCTATTTAAACCCACTGGTATCTGAGTAATAGTTCTGGTCTTATTCTGGACGTATTCTGGACGCATTCCATGTAACTTAACATAATTTCTACTCCTTATGGTTCTACTCCTTCATGAATTTAATATATCCCAATTTTAGGTCTGGATTTTTAGATAACCTGCATTCAACGGGTTGAAGTTGTCTGATTGCCTGAGTTTTAGCTTTTCCAAATAGTGCAGCATCATTATCAAATTGTAGAAGTACCAAATTAATCTTGCAATAAATATCTTGCGGGGTTGAGGGAGTGTCAGTTTTAACGTCTTCGATTTCCTAAAATCGACTGAATGATTGATCTTTGTTTATCAAAGTTGAATTTTATAGATTTCTGCGTATTTAACGTTTCTGAAACTATCCAGTTTTTTAGCCAGCAAACTATTGAGCTTTTGGTTGATTGATGGTAAAATTAAACCCTTTAATTTAAATGATAGTTCTAGCTGGAGTTTTTTGACCAATGAATCTACAAGTTCTATTTATATTACCGGCCAAACACAACATGACAATAGTACTTAGAGAAACACGCAAAAGGCTAGAACATTTATAAGGATAAAAATTGAAATACCACCATGATTGAACTTCTATGAAGTTTTGGAGGAAAATATTTGAGATTAGTAGCAAATAAGCTTCAACTAGCTAAACGAGTGTAATAACCCAACATTTACTAGGCCAGGTCATATATGCATTTTGCTCGAAAGATAATAGCAATAACTTGCAATAGTATCGAATTGCCTATTTCATCGCATAAATCTACCACAATCCTATCGATTTCTATCATCAAACTCACAAGTAGCGATCAATCTGATTAAAAAACCTAAATCGATTCCAATTTAATCCGCTAACGATTTATTTTTAAATGACTCTCAACTCAACCACAAATAACGTAAACCGATTTTTAGGGAAATACGGTTACGATATACTATTCAGTGTAAGGAAATAAATTCGCAGTAAATTTATGTTACAAAAAATCCATACATCAAATTGGATACAATAGAATCCATTATTTGGATGAGTAGAGCTAATAATAAAAAAAAATTAAGATCAATAGCCTTTAATATTCGATAGGAGAAAGATGAAAGCTTTTGTAATTCTTCGAATATGGGCAATATAAAAATCTATACTTGTATGTATATTTATATTATATATACAGACAGTGAGAGAGGGCAGATCAATATTAACTTTAAGATTATTATGTATTTAAGATTATTATTCATAGAGCTGTCAATATGTTTCCTTGATTTAAGAATATTATTGATGCAGTCGTTTCCCGTATCTATTCTAAATATATATACTTACAAAAAAAAATCGAATCATGCCTCCAATGAGGTGAGTCGTAGATTGTATGCACTAATTGGTGAAATTACTGAAACGAGGGTCCTTAAATTTTTCAGAAAATTCAATCAAGTGTTATGATGCAGTCAGAGCCATCGTCATTTTTTATCCAATATATAGTCAACGCAATGGATAATTTGCGAAACTAATTCACTTGTCCAAACCAACTCCATAATATGTAAAGGTCAAGTCACACTAAACATTCTACCAGAAGATTTTCCGGAGCCATTCATCTAGACTCTTGTAATTTACAAAAATTACAAATCCGTTACCACCACATAATTTGCATACAAATATAAAACAGTCATCCGATCTTAAAGTAGCAGATCCACAATTTGATCAATCACAATTTTTGGAGATTAGAGCAATTCTGAATTTTAGAAAGGGTTCTATCGTGTGAAGAAATATTTGGTCATAAACTTTTTATGAAAGATTTAACAAGAAGTTCTGAAGTTCGCTTTAGATGGTAAAGTATTTGAAGTATCAACACAAGAATTTGAATTTTTGTTTTTGGTAAAGTGCTCCATAGATCATACTTTATTAAATATATATTAAAAACATATATAATGTTATATTTAAAATAATGTATCCATCGATCAATTTACTAGACAATACCAGGATGATGTATTGGGTTATATTCAAATGAGTTTGAAACAAAACCAAAACAAAAAAAAAAAATCGAGAAGCAAAAGATGGTCGATCGATACCTCATTTTACGGGTTGTGATAGTAATCGAAATGTATTGGGATATTTTCCATTGTTGGTTTTTGTATTTATACTTTAGATACAACACAACCACCACCAACACGATTGAAAAGCTTTTGCTTGTTTTATATACGTATTAAGTGTCATATATCATTCTATTCAAAACACATATAGCTTTGTTTAAAGAAAAATAAAATGTGATTGATTTTTACAATCGTGAAAATCCCACCCGCATAACATAAACATACATCATCATTCCACGTTTAAACATTGTTGTCATCGTTGGAAATAGGAAAAACAAATCATTCGATATTGTGCCATGGATATGTATGTACCTCATCGAAATGAAGATGACTAAAGCTTAACTAAAACAAAAACTGAGAAAACCAAAATATATCGACTAAAAACCAAGAAAAAAAATATCGAATCAAATCAAAATTGACTACCTTATGACAATTGATTGATTGATTACGGCGATCAAAAAAGCATTATAAATGTTTCATTTTTTTTTTTTAAGTTATTGTGATTTTTATATTTCCGAAATAGATAAGAAGTATCAGTATCTTACGATTAACTTGTTTATCTGTATGTATATATAGACGAATGGATTATTATTATGATGATGATGATGCGATGATGAAGATGTTGAATTTGTTCAATTAGATTCGTTTACATAATGTATTGGGCATAATAATAATTTTCATAATAATTCATCATAAACAATATTATGCCAGACGACAGATTTACATGTCGGCAAAACAAAAAGAACTTCCCAACAATTTTAATAACCTTTCTTGCAATTAACAGATTTATTGTTGCCGCACCGAGCTTTACATTTTATTTTATATAGTACGAACGAAATAAATTATTGTTAATAAGAACAAAAAAAAAAGTTTTATAATTTATTTAATAATATATTTAATAAGAGCACACAACGAACAAGTTTCAAACAAAAAATCTCGGTTGTTCCACGGAGCTTTAGTGCATGGGAATAAAAAAAAATTTTAATAATTTTTGCAGAGAAATTTTTTTTTCGTTCGTTCGTTAAATTTTTTGAATTATTATATTAAAGTTTATAAAGCTGATTAAAAATACGTTTGAAGCACAATATTGCAACATGTTTTATCCGTTTAAGGTTCATAAAAACCTTTATCGGATTTAGTTTATTATGCATTTTTCTTTTAAATATATGCAAATGGTTTTAAAATTATCTATATACCTTTAGTAAAATCGTTAAAAGAAATTTTGTTTGCAGAAAGATGCGCATACAGGTCCTTTAATTTGAATAAAACTTATACAGAACTGATTTAACATAAAAAAAGATCTTCTAGTTTTTAAAGACCTGGACCAATGAAATTAATGGATAAAATATTGAAGACTCTAACCATAAATAAACGACCAAAAGAAAAACGCGCATGTTTCGTAAAAATTTTATTACAGAATCCTCTATTTGTCGCAGTAGGCGAATAAATGGTTAGAAAAATTGAATCATTGGGCTCACAACCTATATTTGAAAAAAGCTTTAAATATCAACCAACATAAAAATGTCACGCAATTTAGAATTGGCAAAATAAATTGTCAAATGTGGAAACACACACAATCAGATCAAAACAGTTTAACATCTAAAATATCAACCGTTAGCTAAGGTTCCGCTAAGAAAAAACTTAACCTGCGTAGGTAACCTTCTAACTTTTTAGATAAAATTCATAAAGTCGATAGATCACAAGCTCTACAGAAGGTTAGGAACATAATTTCAACAATTGATCAACTAATCGACAAAAAGCTTGCACAGTTGTCCATTGCTTTATAAGAACCCAGACGTTTATTAGGGATCGATATCCATTTCAAAATGATGAAAGGACAATCGGAATTTCAATTAACTCCTATTAAAACCCATTTAATTTACCGTGTACTTTTTACAAAAGTAGTGTCGTCCGCTGTTAATTAGGCAAACAGCGGTCACTTATTATCATATAGCGGTTATTTATAAGGTGTATGAAACTAAATTAATATTTTGATTGATACATGGACCGATATATCGGCATAGAACCTTTAAAATATTTATTTAGTAGTAGCAAAAATTATATGATTACTATTTATAGCCGCAGCAAATATTTATACGTTTACACATCCATTAATCGACTCGTTATTAGGGCAGATTTTCTCTGCAAATTTAATATTCTGGTATAGTCGGAAGATCTTTTTTTTTTTTTTAATGGTGCCAATGGCTTTATTCTTGAATCTTTCTACAAAAGAAACTAACAAGAAGTATTCAAATCTTATAAGCTAAAATTATTACAATTTTTTAAGTCTTAACCACTATGTTAATACTTAATATTAGAGTTCACAATTTCTTTATTTACATTAACCTTGAATATTCAAATTATTTAAATTAAAGATCCGTAAGTGTAAGTGGATCTACCCTGTAAATCGTCGGTACCTTGGTTGTTTTAGTATACCTCTGGCCAATCCATTGGGATGCACTTGTAGTTTTAAATAATATTTTGTACTGAACTCTCCGATAGTTTCTTTAATGGTTTTAATACCAAGGTCAT
Source organism: Tipula confusa (assembly GCA_963556175.1). Taxonomy (NCBI): domain Eukaryota; kingdom Metazoa; phylum Arthropoda; class Insecta; order Diptera; family Tipulidae; genus Tipula; species Tipula confusa. The sequence continues at coordinate 17,808,030 of OY744475.1, forward strand.
CGTGTATATTGCTGTTTCGAATATACCATGGGTGTTTGTAATACTTCGAAGTAATTTAGCTTGTGTTCTTTGCAGGAGTTCTCTATTTGATGCACTGGTAGGTTCCCACAACTGAATTCCATAGGTCCATATGGGCATAATTATCACTTTGTATAGTAAAATTTTATTGCATAAAGATAATTTTGATTTTCTTCCTATTAGCCAGTACATTTTGAAAAAAAGTTACTTTTATTTGATTACGCTTTGCTTCTATATGATTTTTCCAAGTTAGCCTTCGGTCAAGGTGTAAACCTAAGTATTTAACCTTTGTTTTTTGGGGGATCTTAACGCCATTTAATTTTACTGGTGGGCAAGTGCATTTGTTCTATTTTTTGATTTATTTTCGTTTACTTTTATTCGCCAGTTTTTTACCCATTGCTCAATTTTGCACAGATGATTTTGCAATTCTCTTGAGGCCGCGTGAGAGTTTTTGTGTGACATTAAGATGGCCGTATCAGCAGTAACTTTTGATATGATTACCTTTTTAGTAATAGGTATATCGGCTGTGTATAATAAGTACAACATTGGTCCAAGGACGCTGCCTTGAGGGACCCCTGCTCTAATATCATTTAGGCCAGTGATTGATTCATTTTGTTTTACGATATATTGTCTTTGAAGAAGATAGTTTTTCAGAACTAAGTGAAAATTGTTTGGCAATAGGTTTTTAATTTGATAAATTAAGCCCTCATGCCATACTGTCAAATGCTTGTGCAATATCCAGCAAAACTGTACTTCTTTTCCTCAAAGGAGTGTTTGATTATATTTACATTCCTGTGTACTTGCTTTATGGTTCCATGCTGACTTCGAAATCCATATTGATGGTCTGGTATAACCTGACGCTCTTCTAATACTCGTTTTAGTTTACTTAGTATCAATTTTTCGAAAAGCTTCGATATTGTTGGAAGCATTCTTATTGGTTGATATGACAATATTTGTGTTACATTTTCTGAATCATTGTGATAACGGAAATTTTCCATTATGATTCCATTATGATTGCATGCATGATTGCTTTGAAGGTGAATGTTATTAGTTTTAAACATTTATCAGGTAATTTTCTTATCATTTTTCCCGTAATAAGATCATATCCCGGTGCCTTTTTCGGGCTTATATGGTCTTTGATTGTATTCTTTATACTTTTTCACTTAAACTTAATTGGCCTGAAGGACGAATCATTTCTTCAGTGCAATTCTTACAGTTTTACTAGCGCGATTAAGCTTCCACTTTAATAAAGGAGATTTGGATTGTTGCCATTGCCTCCTTATTCTTTGTTTTTCTTGAACAAGGTTCTGAAAGTCTCGGGGCAGTTTATTAATTTTCTTTGTTATATTGACGGCGGGTGTAGCATTTTTTGCTGCCCTCTCTAAAACTTCGTTTAGCATTTCTGCAGACTTATCAATATCGGTTAATGTTGTAAGTAAAATATCTAAAGAAGTACCTTGTTCAAGAAGCCTATATTGGTAAATATAGAAGCCTAAGTTCTATATTAGTCCCATTTAGTTCGCTTGTTTGTAAAACGTTTCGGCTTTTTGGCCTTTGAACATCGGTGCTCAACATTACTTTTACAGGTGAATGATCACAAGACAGATCGAAGTAGTTGGTTGCTTTAACAATTGTGCGTGCAATACCCTTCATTACGCTAAAGTCAATTAGATCAGGAATCTTTTTTTTTATCTGTTGGCCAGTGGGTGGGTTGACCAGCTGATTAGTAATTCAAACTATATTCTTCTATCGCTTCAAAAAGTTGTCTGCCTTTCGGCGATGTTAGTCTTGACCCCCAGTGGATATGTTTAGCTTTATAATATCTCCCTGCAATGAATTTATTACCCAATTGGATAAAATAATCCATGAACTGTGGTTTTTTTATAGCGTGTTTTGGTGGGCAGTATACTGCTGATATTGCACAGTTTCCATACCATTCCTGCAAGCAGATGCTCGTTGATTGAATATGTTCTTTCTCGTATTTATTAAGTTCGTAGTGTTTTAACCTTCTTTTAATCATAACAGCTGTGGCACCATATGCTTTGCCAGCCGGATGCTTATAGTGTCATTAATTCAATATCCATTAATTTTAAAATAGTTCTTATTTGGAAAGCGTGTTTCAGGTATTAACATTATGTCAATATTGTACTCAATGAGGAATGCTTGAACCTCGGCTTTGTGTTGTGCTAGGCCATTGGCGTTCCATATTGCTATTTTAAGGACATTTATTTTTGATTTTCAACGACAATCTGCATCATCATATTCATATTTTGCATCATTAACTCGATGTTTCTCTCCATCATTACCATGAAACTTTGCAACATATAGGTGACCTTGTTTAATGCTAAAGAGATGTTTCCTTCATTAATATTTTGTACTTTTGGTGCAGTTCTTTTAAGAATACTAGCTTATGAGACACCATGATGTACGTTACTGTTAACGGTTGCATTCTAGTTTCCACCTTGAATGTTGTTGTTCTTCTTTTGAGCTCTAAATATTTTGTGCACCCTCTATAATTTGCCTTATGATTTTCTCCGCAATTACTACATCTTTTAACAGAAGTATCGGCTTTGTTTTGCTGTATTCATTGGAATTATGTAGTTCACCGCAAATAACACTGACATCGCTCAACGAATAATAAGCTTTACTATATCCGAATTTTTGGCATTTAATACACTGTATTGGCTCAGTTCTTTTTTTGGGTTCCTCTACTGTGATTCTCAACCACTCTTCTATGCAGAAGATATTTCAAGCTATATATCCTATGCTTTTCTTTTGTGTTTTACTTTCTACATCCAACTCTACGTGGAACAATGGTTGAGGCACTTTTTCACTATTAAAAATGTTCGTTATTGTTTTAGCGTGGAAGCCTTTATCAATAAGAGCATTGTTTATTTCGCTTGGATCTACGAAACTCTCAATACCTTTTATTATCACAACCAATCGTTTCTGGCTCTAGTTGGTAAGTAAAGTACTGTTTACCAATTTTGTCGAATTGGGTAATTAGCTCTGTAAGCATTAATGTTGAGAGATTGGATTTTTGTTTCTTTTATATTTCCTTTTTTCACCCCGGAAATGTAAAAGTTTTCAATCCGTTATTTTGTTTAAATCAGTAAAATTTTTTAAGGATTCTTTTCAAATAAATTGGTGGTGGTTTTTCCTTTTCTGAAGTATTTTCTTCAGGAACATTCTCGGTTTCTATTAAACTAGATAATCGATTGCCATGCGTTAATTATAGTCTAGTGAATTTGTTCACGCTTGCACGTTTCACTGATTTAGGGCTTCTTTTTCGTTTAGGTTGCACTGTTATGTATCTGTTTATACCTGTTTGCACTAAACGCTGACCTACAACACTATTTATGTTATTGTCATTTGACGACGATGCACTTTTATTTTTCATAATATTTGTTATTGTTGTACTTTGTTCATTTACTATAATGTTAGTTTCGCTTTTTGCAGGCGAAGCAATTTTTTGCACATTCTCATTTTTTTAATTCGACTATGTTGTACGGTTTTTTTATTTCGAATGAACTTGTGGTGTTTAATACTAAATCACTCGTGGGCATTGATCGATCTCTGTTGATTTAGCCATTCCTTTTTAGTAGCGGGTGAAGATTTAAACATTATCATAAACCATATTTTCACCTCACAATGTTTTAAAACTGATACTAGTTTTGCTGATATAGCTTCTTAATAATATAATTATGTTTGCTCGACGAAAGCAATTTTGCAACTGGTAGATCTAAAACGAAATAGTACTACAATTAAAAAACATCGTTGGTGGTATCAATTGTCATAGCACCTTGTGGTGACCCTAAAACTCTATATTTCGGAGATATAGGGCAAACTTATAGGTTTTTTTAAATTAGAGCCTATAATTTTAAGAATTTTTTTATTAAGCAATTAAAAGTAAGTACTTTTTGCTCACTTAAAATTAATAAAAGAGTAATTTCAGAGATATGAGCAAAAATTAATATTCACTAAAGCAAATTAAGTTTTGTAAAGTTCTACAGTGTTATACATTGCAAACAATAAATAAAATATCACTAGTTCTTTGATTTGTTATGTGCAATTGTTTATTTTATTATCTATTTTATATGTTCAAAATGTCCGCCATTTCACTATAAACATTTGTCGATTCGTCCTAAAAAATTTAGATAAACTGCTGCTAAGTCAGCTTCTGAAATATGATTTCTTAAAATATATTCAATAAATTTTTATAATTTTAATTATTTTAGTAAAAGGGTGCATTCAAAAATTCAGCAATTGCAGCTTTGCGTTCAAAAATTAATTTACAAACGCAGTCTAACACATTCTATTACCTACAACTGCAATATTACAAGCTGTCAAAAATTTTAAATTTTAAAATGGCTTCCAATTATGAGTAAGTAAATTTAGTAAAATTTTATTTTTATTTAAAACATATAAATTATTGTTTATTGTAAAAAATTATAATACGTTATAATCGTATTATAACGTATTATAATTCGGGTTTTATTTAGATCGACGCAATTAAATAGCGAATACGAAACAACTGAGGATGATGTATTCGAAATATATTTAAATGAAGAACACAGCCAAAACGGTAGTAGTGAAATACCTAAACGATTTCCATAATTTAAAGCATAATATTTTTTAGGGAGCTATGGAGCCCCCAGGCCGCTAAATGTTTAATACAAACCAGGCTTCAAATGGAGAATGACTTCAACAGCAGGAAGAAAAGTAAAACTACTTTGTGGCAACAAATAATCAAAAAACTTAAACGCCATTTAGCGGAGTTTAAATTTTCAGCAATTAAGGAACGTAAAAAATTTAATAATTTAATGGTAACGTACAATCAAATTGTCAGAAGGAAGAAACAAAGTGGACGTGGTGCAGTATTTTGGCAATACTTCGAAGAGTTCGACTGTGTGTAAGGAGTTTGCCACAATATTACACCACCCGAAGGATTAACCTATGACACGAGTGAAGAAGCCCCATTGGCATCAAGCGACGAGCCATCAACATCTAATATAACGCAATGTGAATTGTCAACTCGGCGCAAAAAAAAACGGAATAAGCAGGGGGAGATTTGGGAGTTATTAGAATATTGGAAAGACCAGGATAAAAAAGAAAAAGTTCGATACGAGAAATTGTTAGAAGTTGAAGTAGAAAAAAATGATATCGAAAAACGAAAGGTTGAAATTCATTTAAATAAGTTCACACAAATAGTTGCGTTTTATTTTACCACATTTTTCATTTTTTTGGAGGATAATTGTTATGTGTATGTTCATTTTCAGTATCCTCATTGATTTGCTCTAGAAATTCATTAGCGTCATTTTCAAATCCAATTATGAAATTGTGGAGTACTATTGATTCCATTACAAAATATTTTGCATTCTTTAGATTTGCAACAGGTAAAAATTTAAACCTCCTAAATCTACTTTTAACAATCCCAAAAGCTTGTTCAATAACTGTTCTTGTAGAACTAAGCTTGGTATTAAATTTTATCTGTTTGCTACTGAGGCAACCATTATCTTTGTAAGGAACAATTAGAAATTTGCTCAATGGATATGCGGAATCTCCTAATAAATGGTATTCCATTGGCAATACAACCGGTTTGCAACATTTTGCAAATTGAACTGTGACTCCATACACTGGCATCGTGGCTTCGACCTGGCCATCCAAAAAGGCCCTGGAAGAAAGGAATTTTAAATTATAATATTCAGTACTTTGGTAATTTCTTTATAAATTCACTAACTTGCAAAATTAGTGAATAAAACTCCTTTCTATTATAATAGCTAGAAGCTTCAATTGATGGAGCTGGTATTGGTTTGTGCATTCTATCAATGCAACCTACAACATTAGCAAAGCTTTTTGGCCCATGTAAATTATTAAATTTTTGGATTACCAATTTTGTTTCATCGAAATTGGGCCATTTTATAAATTTTTTGGCTAATTTTGTTAATATTTCACAAAAGAATAAGATGGTGGCTGCACAACATCCTTGTGATACGCCAACCGGTCGGATAGATCACGATAACTATTTGGATTGCCAAGATGCCAAAGGGTCATATTTTAACAATTATTATTTGCAATTGTAATACATATTTTTTTTGTCTATTTATCTTTTTAAAACGATGAGTTAAATAATTACTAATTAAATTGTTTCATTTTGTTGCGGAACAACAATCCAAAATTAAATTTTGTATGATATTTTCCATGACCACTGAATTTTTGTAGGTTAGCTTAAAACGTCAAAACTCAATTGTGTTTTTCTTACAGTTGATCGTATACAAATGAAGTTGGCAGAAAAAGCAGTTTGACTGCATTGCAGTTTTTGTCGACTGCAATATCTGCGCAGTTGCTCAGTTTTTGAATAAGAGTAAGAGTATAGAGTATATGAACACAAAATAATTTAGATGACAGGTGGAAAAAATTGAGAACTATTCGTAGATCTGGCGGGTGAAGTTAGAAGTTTATAGTGCAAATAACAAAAGTCAATTAAAGATGTAATGTCGTGTTGTACTAATATTAAAATGTTAACTAGATGGTGCAATTGAAGCATTAACAATTTAAATGTATTTTAATTTAAAAATTATATTAAATTTATTTTAATTTAAAATTATTTATTTATTATTTTAAAATAAATTATTGTGTTATTTGTTAAACATTTGCTTGACGCTCTTGAAACAAACTTCGAGTGTCAAACTTTTATATACTATCCGCTTATTATTTTGGATTCTAGATGCCCTTCTACAAACTATACCAGTTCTACTTGTGGGAACTATGTGTTTTAAATTTTCAACTACAATCGGTAAATTTCGATCAAACTTCGAAGTTTCAGATGACTGCGAAAAATTAATACGGATGAAAAAAATCAATTCGAATTCAAACTTTTGGTTAATATTTATTATGCCCATATTTTGGCCCATATACCAAATTTAACGGTGGTTAAATTTAACGGTTGTTGACTTTTTTAACGGTTGTTGAAATATTTACTACTAAGTTTGTTCAATATCCACAATTTTAATGATTTGTAATTTTAATTTGGTCTATATCCAAATTTTTTGTTTGTGATGAATTTTTTAAGTCGAAACCGCATATCATTGTTTGGCTTTGTGATTTCTTTATCGACTTCGTATATTATGCCGAACGAATCGGAAATTGTAGTCGTTTAAACTGAATCGGAGCGTCGTTTGGGATCGTATTTTTGCCAATAATAATGAAATTAAAAATGTTTTTTTGGTTCCTGCTGGAGTATCTAAGAAAAAACAACATTGTTGGTGCAACTGGGCTACCTCGTTTGCATTGCTCTTATTTTTTTCTTGATAGTTTTTGCAAATCGTCCTTAATCAGTATTTTCTTGGCATAATTGAAAAAACTCAGTCAATGTGGTTTTTGGTGGTGTAGCTGCTCATTGTTCTACATTTTGTTCTGTGAAGTATATACGTTGACCCTTTTCAAGATTTATAGCTACATGAATAACCGAAGAATCTGTCTTGAATTTGAAATTTTCCTGTTTCGTTAACGAGTTACCTCGTATTTTTCATTCACACTTTGAATTGCAAAAATAGCCATATCGCTACCTTTGTGGATATATTTACATATATGTATTTGATGGATTTCACTGAGTTGCAATAATCGACATTAATATGCGCTTTATATGTCTTTGAAAGTAACAGTGAATATGGGAGAACCCATCTGTTATTTACTTTAATATCGTCAGCGTGATTATTAATTCTTTAAAAAAACTGAGGATCACTCTGTTTTCCACTCTATTGAATAAATGTGGTATTGTGTTTTTCCAAATGCGGGAAGTTTCACAATTTCATCGATTAATTACGTCAGTTTTTGTTTAAACATTCTTGCAGTAATGTCATGACGATCGCTTGAAACTTGTTCTGGTAGTAGTAGTTTTTTTATTTCTTTCCTTTGCGGGATACATTTACATGTTATAAACGAATCAAGTCTGCTCAATTGTATCACGAAAGTGTATATAGTCCTCTATACGTAATTTAGCTTAATTGCGGCTTGAAAGGCTCATTTTCTTTTCGCCTACATATGTACAATAAATTGATGGTATAAATGGCGAAATTGTATAATGTAATTTGTTTGCTTTTGGCGAATCATAATTGTATATCCGAAATATTTTATGGCACTCACTTTTTTATTTAATTCAGCAACTATTAATTAAAAGAAATACTGCAAAGGCAAATTAAAAGAAAAAATTAAAATATGGCAAAATGTCTGCTGGTGTTTTATAGAAAGAATTTTTTGGTTTGTTTTTCGGCATCGAACAGTTTCGAATGCGTCGTTTACGATGAACCGTGTGCTTACTTCTGTTGTGATCGCGCTATATATGTATGATCCAAAAAAATCAATATATTTTAATTAGTAATTTGATAATAGCGCCACCTATTGGGTCTGAAATTTGAAAGAACTTGTATTCGGGCAAAACTGACATATGACTAAATTAAATGTCATTTTGTTCATTGGTTCTAAAAAATAACGATTATTTTATATCTTGACTACAGCGCTAACTACGGGATCCAGAATTTATAGAAACCCGCTTACATTTTTTTTCTATTATATTACTGGCTGTTTGTGACTATTGGTATCATTTTATCCTTATCGATGTTGCAGCTCAGGGCCGTCAGAGCGACGGAGGAGTACTGAAAGATTCAGAAATTGGGAAAAGACTGGCTGCCAATACACTAAATATGCCTTTTAATGGTGAGATTTTTAAATGTGGTCCAGTTTGCCTTATCATTTATTAGGAGATAAAGCTTTTGGGTGAAACACAAACGTAATAACCCCATTTTCCGGTAAATCATCTGGTAAACTGGATTATGAAAAGATAATATTTAATTACCGGCAATCAAGAGCTAGAAGGGTGATAGAAAATACCTTTGTGATTTTAGCTTCACGCTGGAGAATTTTCAGGACCAGTTTGGAAATATCGATAGACACTACTGATCGAATAATTCAGCCATTTGTATGCCTTCACAATTTTTGCTTGGTCGAAGAGGAGGGTATACTTCATCATCAAAAGAAATATTGTCTAAATAATTTAGTGGACCAAGAAAATGTTGAAAACAAGCAAATTCGGTATGGTGACTGGAGATATTTGGCGGATTAACGTCTATTTCAAAACAAGGAAGTGCAAAGTGAGCTAGCTGAACATTTTATGACCAACGGGTCGATACTGTAGCAATGGAGTGCTGTCTATAACTTTATATAAATAAAAAAAAACTAACAGAAATTACAAAATTACAAAATTATTTATTTTGAATTATATCATTCATATAACTCATGAAATATAGTTGGACTTGATACTTCTTTTTCTCGTCAAGCCCCCGTAAAAATATGGCCACCTGATCACCAAAATGTTGTTCCATGTCATTTACCACAGGTTTGTTACCTACCGTATCCACTAATTTGTTAAGAGGTTCTATAAGTAATCTGGCGTTGTGGAACAAGTAGACCGAACTCTTCTTGCCTAGCACTTTTAATTGATTTAAATTCCATGCTATTTTCTGTAGGTATATTAGCATCGCAATGGGAGCTGGAACTATCATTTGATGGCTTCTTCTCAGTTGATGCCATATTCGATTTACTTTTATGCCTAAAATACAAAACATTATTTTAGTTTTACCTTAATTAAACTAAGCTCGTTTTTTACATTTATATACGCACGCACGTTTTACAAAAACACTATCCAGATGCCGTATTTTTTGACTATGTTTTGGTTCTGCTACATTTTTACAGCTTGACCCGCTAGTTTGCTCTTTTTGTATTACCTTTTTGTAACATTTTTAATTGGAAGAGTATAATCAAAAAGAGCGGGACGATCGAATACAGCGTCCAAAACAATCATATTAATTTTATTCAAATTAATTTAATATTATAATTTAATTTATTTTTATTATTTAATTGATTATTTTTATTTTTACAGAAATAGTTTATTATCAACAAACGATTTTTTGTATGCAAGATGTGTAGAATACGAAACCTGTCATATATGGGTGGAGGGATGTACAAATATTAAATTTCCTATAGGAAATATTATATTTTAGTACTAATGTAAAAATAGTAACCAAAAAACATCACGGCAGTAGTACTGTTTGGTTGCACTTTCTTTGGTTTTTTAAAATGTGTGTATAAAAAAATTTATGTCGTGACCAAAACCCTCTGTAATAAAAGCCAAACTCATCGCGTAGCACACGCTGATATATAAAAAAATAAATGAAATTCTCGATCTGCTGTGGTGTTAGTAACATTCAAAAAAAAAATCGTTGCTTACTATCACCATTACAGATATTTATAAATAAAGAACGCACACTACAATATGTATTCAAAAATTTGAGCATAATTTTCTCAAATTTTTAAAAAAGAAACACACGCTACTTTAAATCTGTGAGCTGTGTGATTCTATATCTAAAGAACAGACATATTGTCAATCTGTCATTCCAAATAGGTCATTCATATTTCATATCTTATAGTTTTACAAAAAGGTGGGTTTTCTAATGTGAATTATAATATTTAAGTCACACATAAATTGCATTTTATTTTTATCCAAATTTAAATTATGTTTATTTATTTGTAATTAAATGTACATAAAATATTATTTTCAATCAAGAAAATTTAATGTCGGAATGCCATTATAATGACATTATTCTGTTTTGGTTATGCTCACTACGATACAGGTTTCTCTCTTCTTGTGTTATAACAATATGGCTGGTTTGTTAATGTTTTTACATTGAATTTGATTATATCGAAATGTTTTCAAATATATATATATATATATATATATATATATATATATATATATATATATATATATATATATATATATATTTATATATATATATATATATATATATATATATATATATATATATATATATATATATATATATATATACACTCACTAATACCTTAGCAAGAAGTCTGGAATTTGTGCAGCCTACGTATTAGATGAATTCGGTTTTTATTACAGAAAGTTTTAGTCGAGACACAATTTTTTGTGAATGTGTACTATCCGTGTGAGACGTGTTGTAAAAACAACAACCGACTTATATATTCACAAAAAATTGTATAATATATATATATATATATATATATATATATATATATATATATATATATATATATATATATATATATATATTATATATATATATATATATATATATATATATATATATATATATATATGTATATATATATATATATATATATATATATATATATATATATATATATATATATATTTATATATATATATATATATATATATATATATATATATATATACATATATATATATATATATATATATATATATATATATATATATATATATATATATATATATATATATATATAATTATAAATAACGGTCATTGTCATCAACATTCAAAATCATTTAAGGTGTTTTGGTTCATCCGATTAAAATCGCAGCAACCTATCAAAAGCTTTCAAAATATATAAAAACACTAACATAAATCATTTGTTCTTTAAAAAAAAAAATTAAAAACTAAAAATTAAATATTTATATATGTATTTTTAAATTTAGTAAAATATTTAACTCTGAAACATGCTATGCAAGTCCATTTTTATTCCAAGCTGAACATTTTGTGAGTTCTTTTCTTTTCTTTACACATAATACTACTAATAGTTATTTCTCCGTTTGATTTTTAGCTGGTTTCTCTACTCACTTTTTTTTGTACTCTCCGACTTTGAGAAAACCGTCACATTTTATTTCATAACCTTTGAAATTTTTTGGCTTTTTTACATTCTCTATACAGTTTGCAGAACGGTATCCTTTACAGTAGGTTTTACATGGTTTTTACTTTCTGTACTCTCTCTTGCGTTGTGTTTCCAAGCACATTTTACGCATCTAGAATATAAACTTAATAAACTTTCTTATAAAATATAATAAAAACTGCTTACGTTTTAAATGTTTAATAATTTAACATCACCAGGACATTACCACTGTGATACAAGCTATATATATATATAGTAACCCTATAAACATTTTTATGTTTCTTTGATTCACCTTAATAAGCTTTTAATTTTCAAATCGATTACAAATCCATGTTAGGTTAGTATACGATATATGAAAAAAAATACGATAAAAGCACAATTAAATATAAGCTTCACGTACAGACTATAAAATCGAATTTCTATACTATAAATCCTTCAAATGGTTTTCAAATGGTTGTATCAATTAATAAAATAAATTTTTCACCACAAAATGAGTTTTTCATTGATTTTTTATTTATTTTTTGTTCCTATTTGGAAAAACATATTTTTCGTCTGGTTTTTTTTTTTTTTTTTTTATTTTAGAAATTATTTGTTTAAAAAAAAGTTTTGACATATAGAAACCACTGTAGTGTATACTATATGTAAATGTTAAAATTTCAAAACTTTAACACGAAAAATAAGCAAAATAATTAAAAAAAAAAAATCGATTGACAATTTGTGTGATGCTTTCGCGTGACCCATAAAACCAGCTTACCATAAAATGAAATTTAATTGAAAATTTAAGAAAAGCTCTCGACTGGGTTATATTATTAAATATATAGTCATATACATACAGAGCAGATATTTTCCACCATGGAAAAAATAATAAAATTGAAATATAAATTTTCAAATATTTGCTTGTTCTTTTTTATCGTGATGAAAAATGAATGTGTGGATTATTTAAATATTTAACGCGAAACAGCTTTATTCCCGTTACAAAATGGTAGGTTGTATAAATTTGATGCTAGTTTAGTTGGTTATAAATTTATCTGTTTGTTTTTGACTGGCTAGACAAATAAATTGTATTATTCATTCCCCTAGAGTGTTGTTCAGTGTTTAATTTTCTTTGAAAGCTCTTCACAAATTGTCACACCTGTACATGGTATATAAATCTTTTGGTACAATTTCTTAGATACGTTGAGAAATATTTTTATATACGAATTTTATATAATAAATCATATTAATGCAAGAACGTGTATTGTGACACTATCTATAGTGATAATAAAACTTAATTTTCAGACGTTTTTGGTTGTATTTATTAAAAAACAAACCTTAGCAGGGTGATATTTGACCATGCAAACTGCGTTTTAGTAACTTTGCTTTAGTTAAATACTTAAAAACTATTCTCATTTTTGGTTAATGTATAATGTATAATGTATGTAAGTCTAATGTATTATTTTTAGTCTGCAGAACTAAGCGGCTGCCATATTGCGGTAAGTTTTGGAAGTTTAAACGCTTTAATTTGAAAAGATGGTTCTTTTTTTATGGTGAAATACCTAAAATATGCTGATCCTTTTGTGTGATCATTTTGAAGGCTCTAATATCCGTTATTGCACAGTAGACTTTTCTTCTTAGTAGATGTGGTTCCTGGATAAGTCACTAAGGTTGTTGTTCACACAATTGAACCATGTTTTTTGTTTAAATAGGCTTTTTCACTGACCAATCGACATTTTCGTAAACTTCTCACATTCAAACAATTTATGGTATTTCTCGGATCATATTGCTCTTCAACCGGATCAAACTTTAACCGGAGTCGAGGAATGTTTTTTTTCCATTTTGGATAACTCTTTTAATGTTGTGAATAATTAGTTTGGTTTATGTGGATTATAGGGCATCAACGCGCTTATTCAGCAAATCAATGATGATTGAGTAGATAATTATCTGCCAAATTGGTCTCATAATGATTTGCATATTCTTATACACTTGATCGTAACATTATCTCTCCTAAGCTTGTTCATCCCAAATAAGTTCCAGCTCAATTTCACGTTAGAGTACCAATCTAGATGCACCACTTCCGTTTAACCTTGCAACCCTTTTAGGTTTCGATAAACCACATTATTCATTCTCGTGATGACAGTGTAGGGTTTTTCTTATATAACTGCAATAAACCCTTTTTTGTTCAGGGTTTAAAGCCAAACTAATTGCTTTTATTTGCTCTGGTATCATATCGAGTTAATAGCTAGTTACCGATATCCGAATTCTTTCTTGAATAAATCAGTGTATCTCGTTTGGTTTGTCTTCCATTCTACATCATCATCATCATCATCATCATCATATTAATCATTTGATGTTTTTTATGCGTGAGCATGTCACCTAGACTTAGTCTTTATACATTCTCGCGCCGTCCTGCTTGGCCTTTCTTATTATTCTTAGTATACTTAGCCAGGTTCTAAAACCTGTTTCCGTTCCTGCCACGTGGAGGCGCATACTTCCTACTATCTAGCCCCGTTGTCTGATCAGTACTTTGACATGTGCATGTTAGTGCACTGTCTAGTGTCCTTTTCGCGGGAACTTGACACTATCTATTGGTTAGAACAGTTTCACAGAACTTTTTAAAAGCCATGATGTTTCTGGGCATCATTAACGTAAGTCTACTGGCTGGCCATTCTGTTCCCAGCTTCATCATTAATTGGATTCTTTCTTTTTCGACAAGATTGCAGCTGTAGACCACGTAGTCCATGGTTTCGTCTTCATGGCCGCACTCACATCCGCTGGTTTCGCTTATGTAGAATCTTTGCAGGTAGGATGCTATTTTGCCATGCCCCGTTAACATTTGCGTAAACGGTGCACTAAGCTCAAGTCTTTCATTCAATCTTTCTGCGATGTTTGGAAGGTAACTAAAAGTTGTCCTACCATCCAACGCGTTGTTCCATCTATCTTGCCATATTGCGATAGATGCTTTTCGCATCTGCCTTTTAAGTGAGCCGATAAGGTTTGTGTCAATTTGATCACGTTGTATCACCACGTTACCGTATGTCACATTTATTCTTTTTCTCAATTTATATCTTGCAACTCTTTCTTGTAGCAGTATATCAATTGGTATTACACCAGCTAGCACAGGAAGTACATCGGTTGATACAGTTCTGTAAGCCTTAGTAATACCAATAAGGATTCCCCTTTGTGCGCTTATCAATGATCTTCGTTGGTGACAGTTCATTCTCTCAACCCACCCAGCACAACCATAAGTTAATAATGGAACCACTAGGCCTTCATATATAATCTTGAGTGTCTTTTGTTTAAGACCCCAAGTTTCTTTGGCTACTCTTTTTAGTGCATAGAAAACTTTCTTACTGCTTTCTGCATTCCTTTTGACATGCGACGTGACTCCGACCCTTTCGTCAAAGTCCACTCCAAGCCATTTAATAGTTTTGACCATCTTGATCCTCGCTCCGTTTATAAACACCGTAGGTGGTCTTCTGATGTCGAGTGATCCTTTAAGTTGGATCATAACTGTTTTGGCTGACGAAAACTCCATCTTATTGCTGCAGTACCAATCTGTCATTTTGTTAATAGCACTCTGCGCTAATTCCTGAATGCTTTGTCTTGAGTTTCCAGCAAGGAGTAATACTTTGTCGTTCGCAAATGCTACTTCTTGGACACTGGCGTTCATGCTACTATTAAATACGATGTTCCAGAGGTGTGGGCCCAAAACGGACCCCTGTGGTCATTCTTTGGTCACATTTTTCTGTAGTGTGCCAAAATTTGTGACAACCGTTGCGAATCTATCAGAGAAGTAGTTATTAATAATGGCGTAAAGATTTGCTGGACAGCCCATCTTTTTTAACTCATTCATAATACTAGGCCACCACTGATTGTCAAAAGCTTCAGATATGTCAAGGAATATACCAAGAACATATTTTTGCTCAGACTGTTTGACTATGTCGATCGTTCTCACCATAGGGTCCGCTGTGGACCGATTCCCTCTAAATCCGAACTGTTTGTCGCTGTACCTTCCACTACTCTCAAAAGCATACATTAGCCTGCAAGTATTTATTTTTTTGAGTAATTTGCCTAAGAATGGTAGTAGCATGATTGGCCTATAGGTTTTTGGGTCTTTCACCGCCCTTTGTTATTATAATTACTTTACCATTTTTCCAAACTTTAGGAAAAACTCCTATTTTAAGACATTCGTTTAGGAAACGTGTGATACTTGGCCCTATTTTAGGCCATGCCCTTTGTACCACTTCGACTTCGATGTTATCAAGGCCGGGTGCTTTTTCAGTTTTGAATGACATTATTGCTTCCGTAGTTCCAACATCACTGAATACTCCCACGTCGCAATTTCTTGGTGCTTCCATTCTACAGCCTTAATTTTTTGGATCGCCTGGTAATCATAAATTCTCTGATTGCATCATTCACCGCCGTTCGAAAAGCTATTAAGAACATCGGTATATATCGATCTCAGTTGGGTTGATGCTTTTCCAGGACTTTTACCAGATACAAAGGTATCTGATTGTTATCTCTTGATTTGAAATTGGGTACACCTCCGGCCTCTTGCTAAAAATGTTTTTATACTGTTGCATGGTGCTCCAGTTCTGCCGTGAGGGTTCTTTTAATGCCACACATTGGTAATTTTTTTTACATTACTTTATCACCGACTGCTCGACCCGAAACCAATATAACTGCTGTCGTATTTTTTCTAGTGTTTTCTTGATTCTCAGATGACCTTCTTTTATT
Source organism: Tipula confusa (assembly GCA_963556175.1). Classification (NCBI taxonomy): domain Eukaryota; kingdom Metazoa; phylum Arthropoda; class Insecta; order Diptera; family Tipulidae; genus Tipula; species Tipula confusa. The sequence goes on from OY744475.1 coordinate 17,824,515, forward strand.
GCACCATAATACCAACGATTGCTTAGAATTGCCATCCGAGCTTTTCTAGCCCCATTTTAAGCATCCGAGCATGCTTTTTGTTGTTCCTGTCGGTTTCTATTTCCATTTTGTATAATTTCGTTTATGGCTTGTTCCATCTCGTTTGTAAAACATAAGCGGCGGCAGAAGGAAGCATTACCTTAGGAGACAAAACTCCTTTTCAAGACGTTAAAATTACTGTTTGACTTGTTCGCTTTATGGTTTCTAACTTTCCTGAATCTCAATTTTAAATCCTCTGTGTAGTTTTTCTAGTTCGCTTGGGATTATAGTAAAAATTTAATAAATTTTTTGTGCATTTTGTTTTGGTCGTCTAAAATCGTTTTGTTTGTCTTTTCAAGCTGTCGTTCGTTTTAAAGACAGTTTTAAATTAAGTTTCATGTCACATATTTATGGTCTTTCTGATTTAGCCTCTTTTATTCGAAAGCCTCATGAAGTCATACAACTATGGTCTGTTTATTACCATAACTTGATAAATTTTGTCGTTTTAGCTCCTCAACTTTCAATTCGTAGAGAATCATCTTTCTTTTACTATTCACAATCCCACAGTGGTCACTAATTGTTACGTTTTTGAATATTCTTGGATGATATTACTGGATCATGAAAAAATTCCACCAACATTGATTGTCCACAAGAACACAATAATTTTTTACTGTTTTAAAATTACACTGTATTTATTATTCCATTTTTTATTTACTCTTTAATTTCAGTAGAACTGCATCTTGCCACTGGTGGACGCTAAATTCAAAGTTATTATGGTTGAGGTAGATTTATTACAAGTGGCCTGTGATGGCTTAAATAAAATGTGAATCGTTATTTAAAACTAAAAGATTTAAAATTAAGTTGTCGATTCAAAAATGTCGTTCGATTACGATCGATTACATATCTACCGCGCGTATTTCCGACGTAGCAATATACACCAACACACCGCCAATTTTAAATGTAAATTTTACCACAAAAACTTTATTCCTAAAATACGCTTTTCTTTATTATTACATTACGTTCGTCTGCCACCATTTTCTTGTGTATTAACATTATTGAATCGGAAATGATTTAATTTTGAAGCATATAAATTTCCCTACTTAAGTTTTTCCTTATTTTCCACTTTTGAATTATCGGTTTCGTTTTTTTTTTGATATTGCGATGGGAAATTTTCTATATATACGAGTACATAGATTCGTAATGAAATTCAAGTGAAATGGAAACGTATACACAAAAAATGAAAAAGTTTTTCTTTTTTTTTTGTTATATTAAAAATTTAAATAAAAATTGTTTTGACAATTTAATTTAACATTTGTTTTATATTCGCGTCGTCTTGTTGATAATAATTTTGATCTTAATGTAGCAGCAGCAGCAGCAGTGGCGTAGTAGAAAAACCCAATATTGATTTCATGTTATCACGACGTCTATTATAAATTATTTAATTTATTTGACATTTGTTGTAAGTGATTTTGCTATACTTTGCCAAATATTTATCAAACTAGGCAATCAAATTATGGCACCACATGAATAAAATAAACAGAAATGCCTCCATTTATCAAACAGATTTATACAATAAACCTATACACACGGGTACGAATTCACCAGGCAATAATAATGTAATATTCATTTGTTGGAATGCTGTTTCTTAAGTCGACAACAAGTAAACGATGTATATAAATTATATCAATTTCAATAAGATAAATATCCGACTATATATACGTACACAGAGATACCACCGAAGAAATTCTTTAACAATACACAATGAGTAGAAAAAAAAATGTATCAGTCGAGGAAAAATACTTTTCGAAAAATCTTTAAAATATGTACGATGGTGTATTCGTAATAAATGCCACTTTATGATTTATTTATTTTGCTGGGGTGCTTCATACACAACCGAAAATCTCGTTCTTGTTTCATTTACGATTTTAAACAAAACAACGGAATTGTGAAAAATAAAAAAATAAATTTCCACACATATATATTTTGTTATTTTACCATCATACCCATTTTAAATAGCGCAGGGCGGAATGATTCAAGGCGGTCGATGGAAAAATAATGCTGCGCGTACATTTTGCTATGTGTGTGCGACAAACAAAAAGAAAATCGTAAAAAACAAAACGTAAATTCTTTAAAACAAAAACCACATGTAGTGTATATGGTATATATGGTATATTTACGAGTCGACAGTATTATTTGTCGGAAAATATTTCGCCTGCCGTATTATTAATAATAATATTGTTATTATTATTATTAACAAATAAAATATATTCTCGAATGATAATAAATAAAAAAAAAAAGTAAAGCTCGACAGCAAATATTATTTTGATTTATTTATTTTTGTTCTATATTTATTGATTGGAATAATGTGAAATCAGAAGGAGTACCAAACAATAGTGGGATACCATCTAAGGACACAATCTTTTACATGGACGATATTAATTTACGATCGGAAAATTGTATTGTTGTAATTTTCACCTTTGTGCTTTTACAATAGTGTAACAAACAAGAACAAGTAGTGCAGACTTTGTATGTCTTTTGTGTAATGGTTGTACGAAGGACTTTCAAAGACTATAGTGTAATTCATTTTTACCATGTGTAATTCATGTGCACTTTTTAAAATGCGGTTAAACAGTTTTATATAATACTAACCGGTAAACGTTTTGTATACTTGTTGGTCCAAAATGCTTCTGTGATGGCGATTCAATAAAATAATTTACACCGGGTATAGAGTTATAACTTCATCTAACATTTCTATGGAGTTGTTACCCAAAACTGATTATCTTTAAAGCCCATGAAATCCATATTGAGGCATTATCAAATATTCAATTTTGTTATTGTTTCAGACATTTTTATGATGGCTTGGTACTGTAAAATCACGTTTTGGTTTTTGTATATTTTGTATATATTTTTTTTTTATTTAGGTGTCATCAGAGTGCTATGATTGCTGGCTTGTAGGACAAATTTATTTTTTTACAATAATAATTATAATGATCTAAAAATTTTGTTGGAAGTTAATATTGTTCGTCATTATGGTTGGATTTACAAAAATGACATCTAACGCTTAAAAGCGGTATTACATTCCATAGTTTTTTTAACCCGAATTGTTCCAGAACTTTTTTTTAATGATTTTTTCTGTCTCTGAGGTCTAAAACATTGGAAAATATCTTTGAATTTTTTCAACAAAATGTTTGCCATATATAACTTAATATACATTTGAAAAAAAAATATAATTTTTAAATAAATTTCTTGTAATTATTTTATGGGAATAACTAGGTGGTTAATTCCATCGAAACGTGTTGTTGTTTCTACAGAGTTTTCGTTAACTTTAAGCTTCGGATTGACTGATGGACCCGGTCGCTTTGGCTTCTCACCGTAATGTTTACAATAGTATATGGCGATTTGTCTTCTGAACTCAAACTGCAACATTTTCGATTGACCCAAACGATGTAGTTGTCATGCATTTTGTACAGAAATATCCACTGCCACTATATTCTCGTGACTTCAAATGTTCTAAACGAGGCAAGCCAGTAAATAGGTTGTCGAAGTAAAATGCAAATTGCAAGTTTATGGTAGCCTCAGGTAATTCGTCGATCATGCTAACGAGTGGTGCAGCATATTTGCCATATTTTTCTTCGTAGTCTACATTCGAACGAGGATTTCTTCCTTGATACACTTCAAAATTCACCATATATTCAGACGGAGTGCATAATGACCAAACTTTGTAGCCAAACCGCAATGGCTTTCCTTTAATAAATTGGTTACATCCGTGTCTTCCAAAGTAGCCTATCATACTTTCATCATATGAAAAATTTGGCTCTGGATGAAAATGTAACAACATTTTGGATTTTAAACGATCCATACTTGGACGAAGCTTCCACATTTTATCTGGATTCGGGTTTTCACTTGAGCCGGCATGATTGCTATCTTCAAAGTGGAGAAATTGCAAAATTACAAAATTTCGTTGAATCGATTTTTTGGATTCTATTGAATACAAGGTAGTTCCGCAAATCATCATCGTTGCTCCACATACTCCGAAGACTAGTGTGATAATTATAACCACCGATCAGAAGAATTCCAATGAATGTTCGTAGTTCAGTAACAGTAATTTTAGGATTGGCTTTCTCGCGAAACACCGCATATTTGTTTGATTCGTTTGCTATAAGTTGCATCAACTCGTTGTCAAAAAATTTTTCCAACTACTCATGCGGCTTTAAATGCGGTAATCTTCATAATTACCTTCAGGAAATATTGGAGTCATGGCGGTGGAATTGTAGTCGACGTTCAAGGTGAAAATTGCATCAATCCTACTAGTTAATTTACGTTTTTCAGGTTTTTTGTTTTAGATTTCATTTTCCGTTTTCTACACGGCTGTTCAATTGAAGCTGAAGCCGATGGTTTGTTTGATGTTGGAGAACTAGGCTTGTGTACATCAGCATATAATGGGACACACGGTGCATTTTCCACGTCCAATTCAAAGTCGGAATTATTTTCACTGTCCAAAGTTGTAATTCGGCGACCATTTCTCAATAATATTTCGCAATTTGCTTTTAGCTGGCCAGGGTAGACATCATCGAGGACCCCGCACAACTCATCGAGGCCATCGTCCTCCCCGCTTATGAATCCATCATTTCCTGGAGGCTTAATAAAAATAGTACGAACCTCGTCCGTATCGCTATCGTCTAAGCCTTCGAGTTCTTCGAGGTAATTAAGAGCCTCTTTCAACGTAAGTTTTCTTGAAAAACATAAATAATTGTAATAATTGTAAAACGGATAATAAAATTTAATAAAAAATTACCAAACAGCAGAACACAATAAAACAATAAAACAAAAAACTAAAGCCGCAATTAATATGCGCATTTAAAGAAAACGAGAAAAAATGTCTCGTATGTCCCCGTGTTGCCGTATTGCCATAACAGGCACAAAAACAGATAAAAACCCCCTTAAATAATTTTTATTACCTCATATAGCACATTCAGCGTTAAATAAAGAATCCTTGATTATTTTCTAAAAATATTTTGTAGAAAAATAACGGAACTTAAAAATAAAATCTAATTTACTTTTTCATATCGTCCATTTTAACTTTTTTCACAATATTTTTTATTTTTTTTTGCTTAATTTTACAACCTCCTTCCAGTAAGAGCCAACGAACAACTGAAATAATTTTTCTAGCCAAGTAATTGTTGTCCCTTTACAAAACAAAAAACGTGTTTATCGACACAAAATGAGATATAATTATTGTTGCCATATGGAAACTCGGGGACAATTCGGGTCAAGATAAATTATGACAAATATCATAGTCAAGATGTAAACCAAACAGAAAAGTGTTAGAAAATGTCAATATTTAATTTTAATTAAGATTCGTTTGTTCACCTATTTATAGTACATTTTTTGATGTCAACTTGGGTTGAACATAATCTACCCAGTCAACGATACTAGTCGTTAACCTACTGGTAATTTACAAAGCTTAACTACTGGACGTTGTAGTATGGAATTTGTGGTTTTTACTGTCACCACTCCTACAAAATTGTCTTCGCATTATAATTGGCTTACTCTACCTATAATGACCATTTACACATTGGTACGTTGTCTTCCTTAATCAGAACAATGTCATCTAGTTTGATGTTTTATTTAAGTTTTTGCCATTCATATTGTTGCTGAAGCATACGTAAATAATAGGTCGAATATTTCATCCAGAATATTTGAACTCGGTTCTGTACCCACTGCCATCTGGTTAGCTATGAACCAGCTTTTGATTCAATTTGGTTTTCCGGAATAGCTCCGGTGGAAGTGCTAATGAGGAAATAGGAAATATTTTCAGCAGATGTGTTTTAAGCGACTTCATCGCAGATTTCCATAATTCGCCGATGTGTGGAAAACAGGGTGGTATAAAATGCTAATCTTTAATGTTTTGGCTGAAATTAGAGCCATGATTTCTTTTACCAATTTACATGCGTCTTTCAATTATATTTTCTATGGAGTACCTTACCTTTTGACAGAAATGCCTGATTGGTTCAAACACTTACCGATTCTACATTGATCGCTGTCTCGGATAGGCAGACAAAAATGAATAGGCAATCTCGAAAGCACCTCTACTATTCTTGGTGACGAACAACAATGATCCCACGAAATCAATTTCACTGTTAAGGGACTTGTAGGTGTAACACGTTCGGTTGGCAAGTTCCTCGTCAGTTGGTTTTTTAATTGGCGTGCATGTTTTACGAAAATCATTTAACACGACCGAATTTCGGAACGTCCTGTTACGATCCAATAACTTTGTCTTATGATATTATTCGCTAATCTATAGGGCATGTAGGTTTTCCCGAAGCTTCTCCTATATTAAACTTTCCGTAAAAATGTGATCAGCAGGCAATATACCTATGTCTTTACTGTCTTAATCGCAATCAGCATTGAATTTAGAATTACTCTTCACGGTGTTGTAGTTTCTTAAGTAAGATATGTCTTCCCTAAATCGTTTAATTTGCACCCATGTTATACAAAATGATGTTGCGTCTTTGACCTCATTCGATCTTATTTATAATATACTCAATTTTAGTTTTCGGAATCTTAAATTTTTTACACATGCTGCAACTCAAAATATTTTGATCAAACTGGATTTGTTAAGGGAATATCTAACCAATCATCTTCTATGGTAATTTGGTACACTTTTTCCGCAAATCGGGCTTTACTACGCACCTTTCGATCTTCGTATTTATTATCTGTGACTTTTTGGCCATAAAAGTAGGTTAACATTCATCTGGACAATTCAGTCACTCGGGTATTTCATTGTTCCTATTTGCTACTAACATGTTTCATCTTGTTTGGTATGTCGAAAGATATATTTTAGAATACAATTTTTAGCGATATGATATAGGGAGACGCAGGGAACCTAAAGAATCGAAAACTCTGCAAGCCTCTGGCGTTACTTTCCTCTTTGTGATTGGACCTTCAAATTAAGGTTTTTTTAATACAAATATGCCTTGGCAAAACGCCAATGTAGCCCAAGTGCAGAACTATGCAGTGGAAGACATTTTTCTTAACTTCATAATTTTTTTTTCGTTCCCGTCATTGCAAAGACTTGGTATATTGTATCTCCATTTCCTTAGAACAAAACCACCTTGTTACCGTTAAGTCATTTTGCATTTGAAATACACCTTCTTCGTTCTCATCCCAGCCAAAAAATCATCCACATAAAGATTCTTTAGAATATGTTGCTTCATGTTTTCGTCTCCATTGTCACATGCTATTAGTTTCGAATAGCCAAATAGAATGACCAACTACCACAAAGGTCCTTTTGTAGTGTCGGGAATTCTCACCGGGATTCTCACGCCATAACAGTCTCTGATAATTTGTGTTGTCATTGGATATGAGTACTTGCCGGCACATATTTTCCGCATCGGCTGTGTTGGCCACCCTATAAGACCTACATCGCATTAGTGTTGACCTTAGGTTGAATTGTTAGTCCGTCCATCAATTTTTTATTTAAGGAGCTTCCACTTGTGGTTTTGACCTATCAAAACCTATCGAAGACCACTCGTCTTTGATGTGTCTCGGAGTAAAGTGCTTAATACATTCTGCTTCTTTGGGTGAAGTTATCTAGTTTGACAGCGGTCTCTCTTCCCAAAACTAACGCAAGATTTTGTCATTGTCTTCATCCACGTGCGCACTAAGTATTGTGATTGTTCAACTATGTTCTCCGTTTGATGCTTCGGTATGATCTACAGAGGTTGAAGGCCTTAACTTTGGTGTGAATTTAAGTTGACCTAAAACAATCCATTTGAATATAGAATTTTGTAAATATGTAGATCCAAATTGTTTTTGTACGTTTTCTAGAAGTTGAAAAAACTTGTCTGCGCCTTTTAATAAGTCTATGAAAGCTGTCCTATAGAAGTCTGAATTAAATTCCTGTAATGCATCCTCAAAGCTCAGAACTGGGAATATCGGGGAAAGAGCATCTCTTTATCGTACACCACAGCTAATTGCAAAAATTCATAATAGCTTGTTATTAACTTTTTAGACACAAAGTATTTTTGTGACTAAAATACTGTCATTTAAATAAACGCACAAATTTTTCAGGTATTCCGCAGATATTGCAAAACAAACCATAAGCTATTCCGATGGATTGAGTAATAATAGGCTTCCTGAAAAACCAAGAACACCTGTTTTGTAATATTTAGAAAGAATCACCGTCGGTGAACAATTTTTATCAATGACTGACTGGTTCGAACCAAATCCTCTTTGTTAGTCACCTACAATTTCCTTCGCTATGGACATAAACTGGAATTTTATTTTTTTGGATTTTTACTTTTGAACTTAGAATTTTAGATATAAAACTTTCAATGATGAGTTTTTAGAATTTTGGCTTTGGAATATTAAGACTAGAATATTGGGCTCTGGAAATTCGATCCCAACATGTTTTAAATATATTTTGATTATATTTTAAAAATTTAAAAATTTGTATATTTAAGTTAAAATCAGATATTGGTCCTATTTAGTTCGCTTGTTTATGAGACGTCTTGGCGTTTCTGTTTTTAGGACATCGGCACCTACTCAACATCACTATTACAGGTGAATGATCAGAGGACAAATTGTACTAATTAGTTGCTTTTAAAATTGTGCATGCAATTCTACGTCACGAGTCAATAAGATCAGGAATTTGTTAGCCAGTAGCGATTTAAAAAGGTGATAAGTAATCAAAAATCTGTTCCTCTACCACTTTAAAAAGTGGTCTGACCTTCGACGAAGTTAGTCTTGACCCCAGGTCATATATTTAGTGTGTTGTAAATCTAATACTCGTTTTTACTTTTAGGGCAGTTTTATTAAGGATACTAGCGTATCAAGCTCCAAGATGCACGATGCCATGAATTTATATTCTCCCGAATTAACGCTGAAGCATTCGTTTTCTTCTCGCTGCCGAGGATTAATTTTTCGGTTTAATGTTTAAGTAAAAACCAATATAGTATTCCCTAAATGGTTTAATGGCTAAATATAGTATTCCCTAAATGGTGGCATTTTTTTTTTTAAGTTATTTTGTGCGGAAAATGTTAAGACAATACGATAATGTCGTGTCTATTGAGTAATGTAAAATTAATTTTTTTTTTAATTATAAAAATTTACCTATAGTCAAACTGTGCAGATGTTTTTAAAATTACAAAACTGACATTTAACTAATTTTTGTAAAACTTGACATTTTGATTTTTGCAGTATAAAAATGAAAATATTATAAATTTCCATAATTTGTTAAAAACAAAGGAACGAAACAGAAAGTTAAACCAACATTTTGATTTACTAGGGATTTGTTAACATAAATTACACCAACATGTAAAATATACGGAATATATGTGTATATGTGGTTCATGCCAAATAATATGAAAATCATAAAATTTTTTGTTGTTGGTTTTGTTTTTGTTCCTGCTTTTATGAAATTCTCGGCAAATTCATAAAAAATTTCTATTAAATATTTTTTTTATTTTTTTTTTATTTTGGTATTTTTGTGTTATTTTGCTCGCTTTTAACCAAACCTCATGGGAAATTCACACTTTAGTTTCTATTTCGGTGTAGTTTTTGCCTCTTCATATTCCCATTTTATTTTTCACTGATTCACTGGAATTGTTATACCATATATACGAATGGAAAAATGAAAACCAATTTTTATTTGTGTTTTATATCCCGTTAGATTTTTTGTTTTGTTGGTTTACTTACTAACCGACAAGAGAAAAACTTAAATGAAAATAACGCAAATGGAACTTAAAGTTTATTCGTATAGAATTCTGGGTATGTGTTGGTTTTGTTATACAAAATCTTATAATAATTTTTGTATGATATTATAGTTTAGTCGTGATACCGGGATTCCGGGATTTCAGAATTCACAAAATTATTAACATGCAGAATAACTGAACCACAAAATGCTATATGTACTTAAACCTTTAAGATTTTAAGATTTTTAGTATTCTACAGTGGTTCATATATATATATATATATAAATAAATTTGTGTGCGTGTGTATCCATAGATACATAGATATTTTTTTTTGTTGGAGACGTTATCAAAAGTATACAAAAAAATAAAAAAATCAAGCAAAGAATTTATAAAAATTTATAACCGTGGAGGAATTTTTTTTACTTTATTACTTTTAAGTTTTTGTTACTTATATATATATTTTGTGTGTGATGTCAGACAAATTTATGCTTTTATATTTAGTATAAATTTTTAGTAAGATATAACAAAAAAATAATAATACTTTGACAAAAAATAAAAAATTTGAAATACAAAGTTCTTCGCATATAAAATTTAATAGTTGTTGTTGTAAAGTTTGCTGAGCTTTAACCCGTACCAATATTGTAAAGCGTTTGTTTTGGCAATGGGTCATAATAGGAAAACAATTTTTTTTTTCCTTTTTTATATTTAGCTTTTGAAAATAAAATTTAATTGAATCAATTCATCTTAAATATTCTTTTAAAGTTAATTTTGACTTCAATCGATTTTTCTTCAAACTATTGAAACAAACAAATTTTTCAATGAAAAACAGTTACAAAAGTGTTGAAATAAGCTACCCATAAAATAAATGTAACACTATAAGGTTTGAAAACATTTAGAGTTAAAAAACAAAATTTGTAAAATTTAGTTTATCAACCAAGGTAACACCATGGAAAACAGGAGTCGATCGAAAATGATTTTAATAAGGTAAATGGGGTTGTTCTAGAAAAAGACCAGAAGAAGACCAGTCGATCTCTAAAAAAGAAAAAACGAGGTCGCTGTGTCGTCTGCACGGCCGTAGTGATTCGTGATAACGTAAATATGTAGTGTGAGAAATGATAGACTGTATGGATTTATTAAAATCTATTTATTTATAACTGGCAACCCCGCCATCGGCAGTGTACAAACGATCAAGTATTGGTCGATGGTACGAAAATTACGATATGAAGGGCAAGGTCTTTTCGGTGATGTTCCTTGTGGTGAATGTGATATCGAGGCAAGTGCCTCCCAAAGTCGTCGGGTGAGACGCCTCTGATTGAGATCTTTGTTTCGAATTAAACAATTTGAGTTTTACAAATCTATCTTGTTGTTTTTTTTATTTTTGTTTGAATCTCTTCATGGTTTATGTTACCCCAACTGTAATCCCATTCCATGATGCTATATAATAAATTAATTAATTTTAACAGACACTATTTGGTATTTAACTTAATTTTTTTAGTGCTAATTTTACTATCTTTACCTTTATTATTTATTATTTTTACTTAATTTTTATTTATTTTATTATTATTTTTAATTTCAAATAAATACAAATGGCATCGAATTGAACGCAGTGTTTTTTTTTTTTTTTTTTAAATTTTTAAATTGGCTACTTCTGTCATAGTCATAAAGAGCGACATAGAGAACGATTCTTGTATTTCAGTGAAACTACACTGAAGAAGTAAAGTGACATCTATTACTATTAATATGTACTACTTTATATTGTTTCATTTCACACATATTTTTATGTAATTCGCCTCAATGTATGCATTATTGTAATACCAACTTTAATACATTAATTATAATTAATGTGGATATTAATTATTTTAATTTTAATTTAATTAAATTGCACTGTTCTTTACGCAAATTTTGACACCAAAATTGGTTCGATCAGTTAATTAATTCTCTCGCTAGCATGTTAAATCGCTCTAATCAGAGGTTCGCGGCACGCCCTCCCCTGCCTCAATGGACAAATTTCATTCGATTTTCTGAACATGCATAGCCTTAGTTCAGAGTTTAAAAACGTTATCACTTTAAAAAAAGCGAATCGACGAAGTATTTTTATTTCAATCAGTAAATTGTTTAATATGACAGTAGAGATTACATTGAAGAAACGTCTACGATGCTAAAGTTTCCAGTTCGGGATGTGTTTTTTGTAACACTCGTACTAGTGCTCCTATTTTGATGAATGATACCTTAATCGAAAGCTCTCGAAAGTATTGAAACTGTTATAAACTATTTATACATTTTCACAAATTATTTTTCAGCATTCAAATTCAGAAAGGGGCAGTAAGATTTTACTAATTTATGAAAATAAACGAATAGTCATTAACACAGATAATAGTGGTACTATTCGTTTGATGGTTTTTTATGTTTAACAAACGAACAACAATGTCATTTCAAACCTTATACCAAAAAAAAAGTGTTTTTTTTTTATTTTTTTATTTTTTAAATAAAAATTTTCATTTATTAACATTTTTTTGACCGAGCAATTGGCGCAGTGGTTAAAGCTGTGGTGTTTGGAACGGGAGGTACCGGGCTTTAATTCCAACGGGGGAGGGTTGCAAAAGGGACTTTTCATCACCTGATTACGATCGGTGATGACGAAGAACACAACTATCACCCCCTGTTGGAGTGCAGAATCCATGGGCCGAACTATCGTCCATGTCAGTACAGGCTGACTGGAGCTATACAATGTGTAGATGTATTTAAAATCGAACCTGTATTCTTGCGTCCTCGATTTGGCTGGTGACGGCGTAAGGTAGGACGTTAAAACTTAATCGCGAAAGAGTAGGGAGAGCTTCGGTCCCAGGAAAGATTGCCGGGTTAAGAAAAAACAAAACAAAACCAACAACATTTTTTTGTGTACATAATTTTTCTTAAAATTAATTTTAGGATGATGGAATGACATCCATTAAATCTAACTTTTACATATTTGGTCCATTGTCCCTTAACTTGGGCACTCAGGTACTTAATCTATCCTAACACTATTATTGTTAATAAATACATTATTTTATTCAAATTTAAAATCGAAAAAGTTATTAAAAATATATAACGTTAATAAATTATACAAAGTTAATTATACATTAGTACGAAATTACTAGGCAACTATGATGTCATCGAAATAAAATTTATGCTGAGGTGTTGAGCCACCAGTACCTTTCGCATTTAGCCTAGTACTCCTCCGGATCTCCATCTTTTAGTTTTGTTTTATACTGAATATGAATGTTTGAATTTAGCCATTTTCTCTCATACAACCATTTCTAATTTGGCCTCTTCTGCACGTGTTAGATGTTTGGAATCGCCTCTTTATTTTGTAGAAAGCCCAATTTGTCGAAATGTATAAAAATATTGGTAACTGGATTTATGCCTTTTTTCGCGTAGTGTGTTGCTAAAAGTGTGTCAATATGACATGGTCTGAATATCAGTGAATTGTCAGAATTTATAGTTATATTTTCTCTCGGCAATTTCAGGAGGTGGTTTTCAATTATGTCGCATTCATAATTTTCATCATTTTCATATTGGTCCTTCCTTATTCAAAATAAAATGTTTAAGGCCGATATTCGCTTTACAATACAGTCCATTGCAGTGTCTAAGACATTTCGTTTCGAACACTCAATCTCGGTCCATATACCTTGGTACCTGGTTGAACCAAACGCATCCATAAGTCAAAATTGGCCTAATAAGCGCTTTATATCAAATGTTTTGATATAAAGCGCTTATTAGGCCAATTTTGTTCAAATGTTTACTGTAAAAAATTTGTCTCGCCCCTATAAACGCACGCTTCAAATGAATTTGAATTTCATGATTTTTTGAAATTTTAATATCCTTAATATCCAAATTATTGTAGTTAATTTTGTCGTTTTCGCCAATTTTCAAAAGTTTTACATCTAAATTGTTTCTTGTCGCTTTTGCTAATTTTTTAATTTCGGTCCACATTTGCGGTCCTAGTTTAATCACCTTCATCACATTAATCCAATATTTTTCAATTTGAATTTTGACGTTATCCTCATTTAATTTTACTGTCCGCTTAATTGCCGCTTTCCATTCGTTTATTTTTTATTCCAATGTTAAATTAAGATTGTTATAACTGTAGTTGTTGTTGTTCGCTAGTCCACTATTATAATTTCTTCTCCCACTATTTCGAAAGTGACCCTTCAACATATTCCGTCTCAACGTCTTAATTTTGGTAATTATGAAAGATTTGTGTTTGTACAATCTTTCAATAATCGGATACGTATAACAAACCATATTATTTTGCCGATTGAAATTTTCTAAAATTAATTTCGTGACCAAATTTATATAATCATTAATCTTCTCATCATTCAAATTTCGATTGTTTGGTATTAAAGTTTTTGAAATTGCTAAATTATGTGCATTTTTCAATTGTTCCGTCCATATTTACCAACTAATTTTATTAAAGTTGTATCGAATCTGTTGTTGTTGTCCGTCGTTGTCTTCAATTTTGTTAGTCCCCCTTTCGATTTCGCCAATTCCTCGTACCAAAATTTCAATTGCTTTATTATCACTGTCATAATGGTGCATTGTAATTTCTTATCGATTATTATGTTTAATTTGAATTCGAATGTCCATGATTGCAAGGTCCAAAAAATTTCCCGAGCGTATCATTGTGGGCTTGTCACTTTTATACAATTTCAATCGATAGTCCATTTCAAACTCTTCTAACCAACGATTTAAACGGTTTCCTCTCGAAATGTTCGCCTCGTTACACCATTTTTTATGTCTAGCGTTCAAATCGCCCGCTATAATATAAAATTGATTTGGGTTTTCTAAATTTAAGGATATGAAAATTTTGCTCCATTCTTCGATAAATCGTTCGTCCGAAATTTGGGAGGTATTGCCCGTACAATAAATTGAAACTAAAAAAATTTTCTTGGCCGAATTTTTAATATTTAGCTTGATCGTGGCGATTTCGATCCTCTCACGATTAGTAATCGCTTGTGGTTCTATGATTTTGAATTTTACCCCGTTCCTAATCAAAATGGTTGTGCCCCCTCCTTGCTTGGCATTAATTCGATCTCGTCTTATAACATTGTAATTTTTAAATTCCATTTTATGCTTACTATTTAATTTGGTTTCGTTAATCAGCATACAATCTGGTTTATGCTGATTAAGAAAATGTAATAAATTTAGATGACGTTCAACGCAATAATTTTGAATTTTGAATTGTTATTATTATTAAGAGTGTTGTAAATTTTGTTTTTATTGAATTTTGAGTTTAATTTTAAATTTATAATGGGCCAATAAACAAAAAAAATAAAAAATCTATTATAAAAGTCAAATTTACCGCCTACCACATGCGTCCATTCACAATGTTTCTGTACCATACAAAAACATATAAAAAACTTTCAAATTTTTCGTTGCTATGACAATTTTTGATAAATAACGCACACTACTTATATGTTTGGTATTTGGTTTTATACCTTACAAATAATTTAACAAATTTTGAATCTGTACAGCAAATGTTTCGGACGAATTCGGTTTTTTAATTATAGAAGGCTTTGATAAAATAAACATTTAGAAATGTTCATTTTGTTTTGATGCATTGCAATGAAACTTCCCCACGGCTTATATAGCCATTGTTGATGATTTTATTTTTAGAATTTTATTTCTTTTTATTCGAACCAAAATCCACTCTTACATTCATAATTTGTATTCAGTTTGTTCAAAATAAGCTTTATGTAACTATCTTATGGTTCATCATTGCCGTTACATTTTTATATAATTATATAATTTTTTAGTTACTCTTATACCGTTAAATGTGTTTTCACATCAAAAAGCTGTTAAAATATATTAAAATAGAAACCTCCCCGACACAATTCCACCATTCAAAACGGCAACTTACGCAGATTATACAGGTTTGTCCTTGGCTAAAAACTTATCCATGAATTTTTATCCAGTAATTATTTTTTCGCGTTTATCGTCACTACCTACTATCCACTTTTTTTATTGCATCAATCAATGTACTATCCGTAATTTATAGCCAAGGCAGAAATGTTAGAGATTAGAAACTTCATTATGGAATTATTTATTACAGCAAACAATATTCGAAGTACCATAAGGCGCGATTTGGTAATTTTTTGTACTACTCGTAAGGGAGATAATTTTAAAAGTGACAAAACATCAAAACATAACTCAGCAATTTTTTACAATCTTCTGAATGTCCAACATAAAGAGGGATGCAGTTTATATGTTTATCAGATAACATACCAATTCGATATTTAAAGCTAAATAAAACATAACAAAACATAACCGATTACAAACATATTGCTTGTTCACAAGCAAGAATACAACCCTTAATGCACACACACACGCAACAACCGATTTAAAGTTATAATCTTCTTTATATGTGATACTACATGAAAACCGAAAATATTGACTCTAATTCAATGAACAATTTATTTAAGTGAAAATAATTGAATTATTCAGCCTGTAGGTTTTTAAATTATAAGTAAAAAATTATAGAAAAAAAGTTTGTTTTCAAAACCAGAACAGCATGTAAAATACTCTTGTGTCTTTATTATTATATTATAGCAGGTTTATACCACCAATATTCGTTTAACCATTTTCGTTTTCAAAAGAAACATTTCCGGAAAAAATGTAAATTCAGCGATCCGTAAACAAGCCAATCTACTACAAGTGTTTTATATATATATATATAAATATATATATATATATATATATATATATATATATATATATATATATATATATATATATATATATATATATATATATATATATATATATATATATATATATATATATATATCAATAGTGTACACACGATTTATCTAAGGTGGTGGTCCAGTTTTTTAAGAACAACAAAAATAAGTAAACAATAGAGTGTTATATTATAAATTCTTGTATTTCATATTCTTCAGATACATCTACCTCTCTATAAATGTGCATTAATGCCATTCCATTCAACCTGTCTTCAGACATAGTAGAGCGTAGATAAGTTTTTTAATGTCTATGAGCGTTGAAAAACTTCTTTCTGCCTCACATGACGTGACATGAAGTGTTACTAAAATAGAGAGTAGGATATGTATATTTGCAAACACTTCTTGATTGCAGTAATGCAAAACTTGAAGCAACGATGTATTTTTTGCAGAATAAGATTTATTTGCCAAGCATTTATGCCTTATAATAATTTCCTGACAACATTTTACTACATTTCTACATTTCTACTACATTTTATGTCATCTTGATATGTTCAATATCTTGAACCTTCAATGAAGAAGATAAAACTTGTGGTAAAATATAATTAAAGCCCTGCATATAATTTTTATGTTTCGAAAATTTTTGTTGAAGACTGGCAATAAACGGGCTGATATTAATAAGATACCGCGGCTTGTGCATTCTGCACGATTGAGATTGGTTTATACACTCTGCCATTGAATTCTCATGGTATATTGTCTATTATGAAGCTGGTGCTATTTGCAACGAAACATTTCCATTTTCTAGGGATAATATAAAACCATGCCAAAACATATTTAGGATCGGTCCAATCATGTACTGAGTTCCCTGGAGCTTGGAAGCACCTTAAACAAAAGCACTGCACTGCAAAGTTTCAAAAGAAATAGATAGTTGCTTAAAGCCGACTTTAGCTTCTTTAGCTGCCGTTTTAGCTGCTATTAATCGTACAAAATGTCCATAATTGACATTTGAAGCTCTAATGTATACCACTGCTGAATAAGCGTTTTCGGAAGCATCGCAGAATCCATAATACTGAATGTTAATTCAATTTAACGTGTTAACGAATACTTCAGGAGCCTCGAACAATATTAAATTATCTCTCAGTTTATCTTTGGATAGGTTGCAAGTAGTTTCTGACTACTGGAACACCTTTACCTTATGTCTCTGACCTTGCATGATATTTGTTTATTATCAAAAGTTATTAATTGCAATGCACGAGTAGCTTAGTATGCTGAACATGTCAAGCCTAAAATCAACCTAAAGTGTTGCAATTTCATCTTCGGATGCTCTCTCCACTCGATTCGTTTTGAAGGTTTTGATGATCTGTAGTGAACTTCTATTTGAAGATACATCTCTTCTACACCGGAAACGAAAACTATTTTATTATTGCAAAACCTGCTTGAAATAGGTTACAGATTATCTTGAATTGTTGGTCCTGTCTTTAAAATGTCGTTTAAGGAAAAAAATAGTTTGTTTTACACAAACGATCGAAAACCACACACAGTTTTGTCTTCGAGTCGGATTGGTTGATAACGGCGTGGTGTTATAAGAAAAATGGTTTTTGAAGGTGATTTCTGAGTAAAATTTTGGGCACTGCAATTAGAATTAAAATGAAAAATTTACCATTTTTTTAATATAAATCCAACAAAAAGTTAGATTTAAATTAATCCAAAATTAATTTAAATCTAACATGCTATTTTTGTTGTAACATTACCAATAAAATATAGCTATAGTATTTTAGCTATAGCTATAGCTAAATGCTTTATACTATGGTTTTTGATATACTAAAACCGATAACCAAAATACGAAAAGCAAATCTAAAATTGCTTCCTGAGATAACCATAATATTCGTCATACACGATTTGAGTAATTGAGAATTAAATTCCCCTGTTTTTTTGTTTATATCATGCTTCTTTTCCATATAACCAAAGAAAATGATTATTTAATGATTTTTCTCTATGATAATTTTTTGTGTAGGGGAAAAGTTTCATAGTCAATTCAATATAAACTCAAAAATATCCCATTTTACTTTCTGCAATTCTCATTCTCTTTATATCATCTTTAATTCTAAAATACACAAGTATTCATAGTTATACATTTTGTTTTTTCATTTTTTGTTTTTCATACATAATATCATAAGAGGGAAGCATCTACCATATTTAGAGCATACAGGGAAACACAAAAACCAAAAATACAAGCATTTATAAATAAAAATTATGTCGTAATATTTAGTAAAGAAATAATCAAAAATTATATTGCTTCCCATGGGGAAATGGTTTTAATCTCTTTATATTATGTATGATTATGTACGTATATTTTTGGTTGTGTTATTTTTTAAAGTTATTATTGTGAAAAAATAAAATTAATGTAAAGTGCAGTGTAATCAAAAACAATTTTCAATATTAACATAAATTTCAAAACAATTGAACTAAAAAGTGTAAAAGTGCAGAGTTAACAAAAATTGTGAACATTATAAAATGCTTATAACTTAGTTTAAGGGCATTGTACATTAAAATGTCTGAGTTTGATAAAAATTCAAAAACTAAACGAACTCTGCCAGGTAGTTCGTTTCATGTGACAGAATTTGATTGTGATTTTAAATCAATAGAAATGTCGCCTTAAATGTCAAAAAATATTTCACCGTCGTCGCCAAAAAAAAGAATGCCACTAACATCGCAACTTCTGTCAAAATCGGAACCATATTCCGTATTCCAAGTGTCCTGCCGCCTTCCTTATCTATGATTGGATATGGACAACAGCTAGCAAAAGGGGTTGAGGCAAAAGTCCTCTATCACCTATCAATAGACGCAAGCAAATGAAAATCAACGACTATTGCTTAGCTCAACCTATAGTGTCTTTATCGACACGGTTTAATTGTTTGCCCGAGGAGAAAGAAGATACACCACCAAAAATTATATTAACGCCTCCAATATTTGTGTCGTAGAAGAAATCAAACCATTGACTGTTTTGTTAAAGTAATATACAAAAGACAAATTTGACCTAAAAGTAATTGGAGCTAGCCAGGCTAAAATTCTGAACGAATTCCACTCGTTCAAACAAAAGGGGAACAAAACCAACCAGGTGGTCATACGAAACTTACATCCGTCTATTAACACTGACGAATTAAAAAGTGAGTTAATTGGCTTGGACCACGACGTTGTTAATATTTGCAACATGAGGCAAAGTGGTACGAAACAACCACTACCCTCTTTAAAGTCGAGCGACGAATGAATGAAACTAATAAAGATATACATTCGATCAGTAGATTGATGCACTCAGTTGTGCAGATCGAAAAACCGCTTGTGAAGCGGTAAGTGGTGCAATGCACTACTTGCAAAAGGTACGGGTATACTAAAACGTACTGCAATCATTGACCAAGATGTGTAAAATGTACAGGGGAACATCTGACAATTGATTGTGACAAGAAAAAGTGGGGTACAGTGGCCAAATGCATGCTCTGTAATGGTAGTCATCGAGGCAACTATAGAGGTTGCAGCGTTTACCAAGAGGTACAAAAACGCAAATTTCTCCCTCTAAGAGAAAAAAGAATGGATAAGACGCGGCCATCCAACCCGAATCCATCTTATTTAAATCTAAATCCAACTTATCAGCTTGTTAGTGGAACAACATAAGCGCAGAAACTCAAAGATTCAATCAAAAATCAAACTTCGGAGGGAAATCATACCAAAGAAGATCAGCCAACGGCCTACCTACTGGCCTAGTGATAGAAGAAAGATTCTAGATGTTATAGATTTCTGCGTCACCAAAGAAATCGCATGTAATTACATTAAAGCGACGCCTTGTTTAGACTTATCATCGGACCACTCTTCTGTTTTAATCACTCTGGCTACAAAGATAAGGAAACAACCGATGATAAGCAACAAAATAACAGACTGAAATCAATTCAGTTGTAAGGTAACAGAGAATCTAAACACAAAAACAAATTAAAGACGATGTATGGTATAGATCAAGCAGTGAAATATCTCAATGAATGTATTCAGTCGGCAGCTTCAAAGTCCACCAGTAAAAAATGAGAAAGAAAAGAATATAGAATGTTCAATTCTTGTCAAGAAAATGATTAAGGACAAAAGAAAATTAAGACAGCAATGGCAACGATATAGACTAACAGAAGATAAACGCAAGTTAAACAAGGCGGTCAAACAGTTAAAGAAACTGCTGCTCAATAAAAAAAATTAGTCAATTCAAGAATATTTGTCGCGACTCTACCAACAGAAAACACGGATTATTCACTGTGGAAAGCGACTAAGAAGCTGAGATAATCACAACATTATATTCCGCCAATACGTAAAAGTAACAGTCAGTGGGAGAGAAAGAATGAAGAAAAGGCTGATGTATTTGCAGACCATTTCGAAAGAGTATTACAACCATAAACTATGGACGAAGAGAACACCAACATTCAAATGCATTTAGAATTGCCATTGCAAATGAATCATATAATCTCGAAGTTTTCTATTTTTAAAGTAAAAACTGTAATACAGAGAGAGTTAAATCTTAAGAAGGCGCCAGGATATGCTCTAACAACAGGAAAGGTTTTGCAAGAGCTACCAGATTAGGGTATTCGATTTCTGGATACTACTGGATACTTCCCAATACAATGGAAGGTTTCACAAATAATAGTGATACCAAAAGCAGGCAAGCCTCTAGAAGAAGTAACGTCGTACAGACCTACCAATAATGCCTAAGCTATTTGGAAAACTACTACTTAAGCGCCTAAAACCTATATTGCTGGAAAAGAAGCTGATTCCGGACCATCAGTTTGAATTTAGGCCAAAGCACTCAACAATTGAACAAGTACATAGAATAGTTCAAGTAATTCAAGAAGCTCTGGAAGAAACAAAATATTGTTCTTCTGTATTCATGGACATAGCGCAAGCTTTTGATAAGGTGTGGCATGTAGGATTACAATACGAAATAAAGCAATGCTGACCTAATGACTTCAATCGAATATTAACATCGTATTTAAAGGACAGATATTTTATTATAAAACATAAGGATGTTTGTACAATAGTTCGTCCAATTAATTCTGGTACACCATAGGGTAGCGTGCTTGGCCCGATATTATATGTGCTATATAATGCAGATTTACCTACAAGTAAACAAGTAACTGTCGCAACATTTGCCGACGACACAGCAGTGCTCTCATCACACGAAGAACCCATCAAAGCAACAGAAGTTTTTCAAGGAAATATTAACAGCATTCAAGTATGGATGAAAAATGGCGAATTGAAGTTAATGAAGCTAAGTCTAGACATGTTACCTTCACGATGCAAAGAGGAACATGTCCACCAATACAAATGAATAACCAGAATATACCTCAAACTGATGAAGTAAAATATTTAGGTATTCACGTCGACAAAAGTCTAACATGGCGTAAACATATATGGACAAAAAGAAAGCAGTTGGGCATAAAACTGTCAAAAATGTATTGGCTCATATGCAAAAAATCTAGTTTACTGATTGAAAATTAACTACTGCTTTATAAAATGATAATAAAACCTATCTAGACGTATGGTATACAGCTGTGGGGAACGGCCAGCAGCTCAAATTTGGACATTTTTCAGCGATTTTAATCTATACTTCTAAGAATCATAGTAGATGCACCATGGTTCGTGTCAAACGATATAATTCACAGAGACCTCCAGGTCCCAACAATACGGGAAGAAATTAGGAAATCCAGTGCCAGGTATCATTTAAGATTGACAATTCATCCAAACGAACTAAAGAACAAACTTCTCACTACCACGACGAGGGAAAGATTGAAACGCCACCAAATTTTTGATTTGTCAATTAGGTCTTAGATACATTTAATTATAAACTCTAATTTTTAAAAACTCTAATGTATCGAATCAATAATGACAGTGTAAAAAGACAAAAAATTTACTGAATGTCTCTTAAGCAGATAGATTGTAAAATAAAGGAAAACAAAAAAAAAGTATATTTATATATATATATATATATATATATATATATATATATATATATATATATATATATATATATATATATATATATATATATATATAAATATATATATATATATATATATATATATATATATATATATATATATATATATATTTATATATATATATATATATATATATATATATATATATATATATATATATATATATATATATATATATATATAAATTGAATTTGTGGTAAAAATTATCGTATTATTTTTATGAAATAAATATTATAATTTTTTCATTAATAATTTAATTATTTATTGTCAGAACCAACCACACATACCTATCCGGTTTTGTGTTCCATTTATTTAAAGTTTTAAACAGTTTTGGAATCCTTGCGTTATAATACCACATAGAAAAAATTTAATAGGTCATGTTCACATTTTTCTACTATTTAGAACAAATAAATAAAAAAAAGCTCTTCCCAAAGTTTTTTGTGTATTAAAAAACAAGTAAACTAAGTCAGTAAATAAATTTATTTTTCTTATATACTCGGTTTATGTAACTTTTCCAACTTAAGAGTATTTAAGAAAATAAAATGTGACAATTAGACATTTTATTTAGCATTTGTGGTTAAAACTACTTGTTAGTGTCATAATATTTGTTGTGGTAATTGTGTAAATTTTTAATTAAGTTTTCAATTTGTTGATAAAAAAACTGAAAGAATTAAGAAAATGTAATGCCACACAGTATTTATCTACTGTCTTCCCCCGTAAAAAGCGCCTAGGCATTATATTCGGGTGGTCTTCAAAAAATAAAAATTTCTAAAAATGATGAAAATTTTCGAATAAAACGCCCATTTGAATAAAACGCCTAGGCGCTTTAATCGATTTTTTGTTTTTAAAAAAAGGAAATTTTTCGATTGTTATTATAATGACATGTTTGGACGGGTTTTTAACAACGTACAGATGCTCATTAATTTTGCAACATTTATTATCGAGGATAACGATTTATGTTCCACTTCTTTACCATCGCAACAACATAAATTTCTACATTCGAATTAGTTATTTCATCTGATTTTAAAATAATCCTATCATTATCGTCAGTAAGAACCATATTTACTTCCAAAAAATTTAATAATGTGAGCACCTTACAACACAACCCATTCTTCGTATTTAACACTACTGCATTTTAAATACATAATACATTAAAAAAACTATTTGCCATTTTATCTTGCCAAAAATACTTAATTTTTTCAAATGTATCAATCATCGCTAAAGATATAGGGCTTCTGCAAATTAATAATTTTAAATTCTACTTTAGGTATTAACAAAGACTTGGCCATTTTGTCAACTTTCAACTTTTGTCAGCTTTCAACCACTTAAGCGCTCCCAGTTTTGTCTGCCTATTTGAGTCTGAAATAGCTTTCGCTACGTATTTATCATGATTATCATTATATGTTTCTTGGAATATTTGGTTTTCCAAGACATCAAAAGGCTGTAGTAAGCCAGTTAAGCGGTATGATTTCGATTAATACGTTGTTTTTCAAAATAGTTTAAGCTGGCTATCGTCATGTGTGGCGAAAATGAGTTTAAATAAGTAAAGCTGGTTGTGGTAACAAACTTGTTTGTATGATCGATTCGTTATTACACTGTGAATATATTGATATCGAAGTTCCACATTCCAGTATAGTTTACAACGACAATACGGCCACTACAGACATTAGGAACTACAATGAGATGTTTCAAACCTTTTTAAATTCCTTTTTAGTGTTATAGGTACTTTAAATGTTTATGGTTTTAAAATCGTCAATTATCCTCAAATACTACGCCAAGGCGTTTAAAACCAACAGTGCGCCCACTGGGCGTTCTATTCGCTCATAACGCCTAGGCGCTTTTTAAGGAGGAAGACAGTAGATTTAAGAACAAAATAATAATATGTACAGCATTTTCCACTCTACGTCAAGGCGAATATGGTTTCTCATGTACGAGATTTCACATAACACACGAATATCAATTCAACACACTCAATTTGGTTTGAAAGCACATACCGTATACGAAACACTCGTATTATTGTTCAATTTAATAAAATTTAAAATGCAATTTTAAAATCGTTTTTCATTTTTTACTTTTTGTGATATGCTGGTTGGAATATATATATATAGATAGATAACCTATTTCATTCATGTTTTCCAAACAATGGTGTAGACAGATATACTAACACTCAGCAACAACAACAATTATTCAATTTTTTTTACAATAATCTCTTGCGTGTACAGAATCTAAAAATGAATTTTACAAAATTCATAAAAGATTAGATTTGATTTTCGTTTTAATATTCCCTTTGGTTATCTAAAGCAAAAAAAATTTGACATGATTAAATAAAAAAAAAAAAAAAAAAAAAAAAATGTGAACGTTGATAAGATAATTGTTTTTTGTTGTTGGAATTTTGGTTTGATTTCCTACCGAAAACCATAAGTGTGCTGTTATAGAATAGATAAGATAACAAAATGTTCAAGATATTTGTTAAATCTAATAATAGTGATTTGTTATTTAATATATTGTTAGTGGTATTTTAGAGTCCAACTATCATGCTGCAACGAGTTCGATTCCAATCCATTAAAATTTGAAATTTTTAGCCGCAAAATGAAAATTTTCAAAATGAAGCAAAAAAAAATGTGCGCTTTAGAATACGGTGCATTTCTTAATTTGCTGAGCTTTATTTAGATTTGTCCCGTATAATCCAAGGCACAATTGAAAAAAAGTCGGTGTTGTGTGGATCGTCGACTGCGGGAGATCAAGTATGCAGACAGTACACTTCCGGATGTAATATTTGAGTCACTTCCGCGCATCTAGTATCCAAAACCGCTGACGTAGAGTGTAAAGTATCAATTGAGGGCCTCCGTGTAAAAGTCGATGATGTGCATCTTTTATCAATAAATTATTGAATACATGGTCATTAGGTAATACTATTGGGAATTATGCCCTATATTTTAGTTAGGAATTGCGCAAACGCAGGTCTACGGTGTATTTGTGTCGCTATTAAAATGCTAATGTTTTATTAACCGAATTAGCATTGGTCAATTCTTCCGTTGTCATTTAGCTACTTTTCGGTATATGAAGTTTCGATGACATCCTTCAAAATCTAAGTACCTAAACCAGACATTTCTTTATAGTTTGAAATATGATAAACATGCCTTTAACATCGTATCAATTAATGATGGCATATTAGCAGTGTCATCCCGAAAGACGCTAATTCATCGTTTAAGTACCGAAACAGTTAGCTTTGGTGAACGAGAACTGACAGTTGGTCAATGATTATCATCCTTCTGTAGCCACGACGGAAACATTGCTAACCACAAGTCACATTATGCAAGTTTTGATAGATCTATGGCTCTCAGTATCAGATCGGCAGGATTAGATTTGGTCGGTAATTTGAACTCCATTTTTGATCAGTAGACGTTGATGACCGACATGACTTACCAAAAACGACCCGTATTTTTGTTGTATTGCCTCTTGAGGCAGCTGGGATGGTGGAATTTATTGTTCGAGGTTCCTTATTGGTAAACGTACTATGCATCGCTAATCCCTACTTTTTGATGTGGTAGACGCATATAATTCTGTGTCGGTGGTAAGTAAATTTTGTGTTAGTCCATGATGACATTGCACATTTTTTTTTTGTCAGCGGGTGGCAACTGTATTATATCTTCAAGAATCGTTGTTGAAACTGTTTTCACAATCTGAGCCGTAATTTGAATTGATTCGAGATAGAATTGCGATTATCATACCGTTGCTGCAGTTTCTCGCAGACTTCTTCATAATTTTGATCTGTGGCAGCGATGTGTCGAAGAAGAGCAGCAGCTTCACCTCGCAATATGCTTTTTAATTTAATTACACCGGGCAGTTTTGGATAATTATGCACCGAACTGACGTACTAATCCGTAAATGGGGGCCACATTTGATAGTCTTGGTAAATTGGTTTAATGCTAAACTTGGGCAATCTCACATGTGTGTATTTTAATGACGCATAAAACGATTGTTTGTTGCTCAAAAAAATTGCTCAATGTCCCATTTAAATCTTTAGCTACTCGTTGTTGCTTTTTCTCTGTTTTTTGCATGTTTTCGTCTTCTAATATTGTTCGTGCATCGACATAAGTCGTTTGAACTTGATCATCATCTTACAGAAATATGTCAGAAATGCGGACCTATGTTTAGGTATAATTCAGTCTGATTTTTGTCAGTTCTATAACATGAAAGTAACCAATCATTTGACATCATGTTCCGGTTTACCGGAAAGATAAAGACTCTAGATTATATTAATTTGGATGATCTGATGAGACCCATATATGGATGTAAGAAGAGTCTTTATTTTTGGGTTGGCTTACACTCTTTTTTACGTGGAGCCCAAGAAGAAAACCAAAACTTCGATTGCCAAGGTCATATCCACTGTAAAGCAATGTTTAGCATGTTTAGGATACATATAGTCTCCACTTTTCAAGATTATTGGAGAACACTCGAGAGCAACGAGTTCCAAGTGCGGTATTCTTTCATGACTGATAGGACACCTTCAAAGGAGCCTAGTTTTCTTATCGATTCTACTCGTACCGATTCTAAACTGCGCGTCTGTTAATATAAGCGAGGTTTGGGTTAAATTTTGGCGATAACCAGAGTTGTTTTTGTTGATTTTTTCTAGCAGCGAAGATTTTTAGTGATGCGGGTTTAGTTGCCACATATACGACAAGCCTAGGATGCTGAGGTAACATTTTAAGTATGGCATGGTAGTCTCGAAATCTTTTACGACGAATGGAAGTGCTCCAACCACTGAGAACAAACGAATTAATAGTTATTATATTAGTTTAAGGCGCTTATTTCTATGTTCGGGGGATGATTAATATAACGACAAAATATATTTTCCCAAAATTAAAATTTCCATAAAAATCGATAAAATAAAAGCTTCCTCCATATGTTGCTTTTTTATGTCAATAAATTAATGAATAAGAATACGACATAAATTAATAAAACAAAACAATTATATTTTTATGATTTCGATAAACTACTGTACATAGAACAATGTATATAAACTGTACTTAAATACTGTCAGAGAAGAAAAATTTAATCGTTACATCATAAAAATAAAAATAAAAATATAAATCAATAAAAAACGATTTTTCCTATATATCCGACTACATATAGAGTTAAGAGCTGTTTTGGAAAACTCATAAAGTATTTTATTGAATTTGAACCATTAAAAAAGAAAAATTGGAGAAAAAATCTGTTTTAATTTTTTTAGTGTGTTGTTTGTAGGATTTATGTTTAATGTGATATCCAGTTGCTTATTTTATTGGTTATGAGCTTTTGTGTTATATTATTCAAACAGAAGTGATTGTTTTAATGTTGGTCCGGAATTCCAATTTTTTTTTACTTTTTAGTTTTTATATCCGGATTATTGAAATGGTTAGGATTATTGCTTTGTAATATTTATGTAAAATCAGCCAATACGGAAAATTGTATATTGCTATCTTTGAGGAATATCACCGACTCAACGCAAATACTAGAAATTTTGAATATGATGGTTATTTGCAATTAGATTGTAAAGCTCTACCAATAATTAAAAATACTGTTAGCCAACTTAAATGAAGGTGGTTTTGGTACTTGGTTTTCTATTTAGTTTGTCGGCTCTAATATATTCATTTTTGTAGTGCTTGTTGTAACTGTGGCCATTTTCTTAATTTTTACAACTTCAGTTCCATTAAATTTGGTTGTGGGACCTGATTTGATTGGGATCCAAATTGACTATGGGATACTTGCTCTACTGTAAGTGAGTTCATTCAACCTTGCAATTAGCTCCGTTGCTTTAATCTTTTTACATAAATATATGTACCCATATACAAGTATACTCGAACAATTTTTTCTAATGATGAAATTTTGGTTATTAACCGCTTTAAGATACAAAATTTTTCAAATTTCGATTTGATTGCGGTTGAACATAAACATTGGGAGTTGCTCGAGAGCATGAAGGAAGAATCTCAGGATTGTGATTTGCGACGAAGGTACTCTATTTTTTTGAAGAAGACTACAGCCAAACAAGTACTATATTTTAAACAGTCTTTCCACATGGTGAATATGGTTTCTACTAATTTCATTGATACCTTGACCAATTTTAACTTTTTAGGTAGAAGACTGACAGCGCAAAGTCCATGTCTGATAATTTATACCTGATTAATTGGTACCACTTTTGTTTTAGAGCATCCGCAGCATATGCCTTTTCAGGTGCTCACTAAAGCCATTTGTGACATACATTTCTTATTTTCGATAGGCTAGCCATCATGCTTTGCGAACACTTGTTACGGAACAGACGTGATTACCTCTAGAGCAGCACAGCACACAATCTAGTTTAGGGGACCATGGATAAAGAATCCTAACCCAACCCTCCAAACCACTTCAGCAGCCAAGTTGCCCAGGCTATTCCTAGAAATGAATAGGTGTCTGGAGCAAGTTTGCACCCGGTCATTGCTGAATCCCTATCCGATCCCCACACTCGGTACTACACGGTGCCGTGGACGGCTCCCTTGAATGCGTGAGGGACGAACCGGACTGTACGCTGTATGGACTGCCTTCTTCGTAAACAGAATATATCTCCGCCAGCATCACCACGGCTTTGTGTTCCAACTAACTTGGTCCTGAGGGGTGGTGGTTGATGATGCAGGTACGGAAACTTGAAATAAGCCACATCTTCTTTTTTTACCACAGGATCACACTCACATTTCACTTACCTGACCACACCTGGCACTACTATACCCATACACACTTCCTCACGAAGACACTTCATAACTCCCTAAAAATTAAACAATTAATATCTATTAATATAACTTAAATTGACAATAATTTGTTTTATGTCGTTGAACCACGGCGGCCACGGTATGAAACGCAATTTCACGTCGATGGTCCTGGAAGAGCTCTATCTCCGAATATCACTAGAAATAAAATCACAAAAACAAATGCTTGCACCACTATGTTCGCGCTTTAAAGATTCAATGATCCCTCTCGCTGATGACTCCCCTCGGTACTTACTATATCCGGTGTGTTTCCTGAATAGATTGAATATAGTGACTTCCCAATCCGTCGCAGGATCAGCAATCCGTCGCAGGATCAGCAATCTGTCACAGGATTGGGTTGGGTTTTTTTCCTTTCCTTCTCTTCTTTCTGATTTTAGTGTTTTAATTTTTTATCCTTTAATAGACATTCCATAGTATTAGAGTTTATTAATCATTCCAAGAATTTCGTATGCATCATCCTAAGAAATTATTAATTAGTATTTTACTGCGTGTGTTTTCTTGGTGATCACGACGCCCCTACAAACGAACATCCCATACTAGTACTTGGGCACGCAACCAAAAAAAACAATGGGATTAGTACCACCTGCTGAAAACCTATGTAAAAATACAATAAAAATCCAAAACAAAAACACAAAAAAAAAAACATCAACTGTTCGTTGTTTTATTTGTTTTGGTTGATTTGACAAATAATACAGTGCATGAAGAGTAACCGGAACTTTATACAGGAATGAAGTGTGGAAGAATCGAAAATACATCAAAAATAATAAAGTTTAACACTATGTATAAATGAAAAATATTGTATATTTTTAACTATAACCTTATATCGTAAAATACTTTGGACATTTTTAATTTGTAGCATAATTTTCTCATTTTTGATAAGCTATCATGCTTTTCGAGAATTTTGGCCATTTTCAAATTGTGGCTTAAATACTGGTATAAATATGTGACGTTTTAAGAACATAATTACATAACACATGGAGGTTTAGAAAGCTATAATAAATCAAATAAAGCATTTTTTCTAAATAATTTATTGAACTATGGTATCGTCACACAACAAATTGAGTTTAATGAGCTTCCTGGAGTGTTTCGTTCATTTGTCTTGATCCTTAATTCAAAAAACAATTAAAAATATTTAAACAAAAGATTTCTGGGCTTATACCTCATAGTATAGTAATTATCGATATGGCCGATAAACGATAAAATTTCATGGGACAAAACAATTCAAGTATTAATTTTATTTAATTATATATAATAAATAATATTTTCAAAATTTTTATAATTTTTGGGTTTACGCTCCCATGATTATGATATAATTTCACAATGTCTTGCGTGTGTACACACAAAAAGCAAGTTTTTTGTCGTTTCTTATTTAATTAAAATCATAAATTAAATTCTAGAAATTTTTTATGTACAAACTATATATATCCATATACCGAGAGAACATCAATCATAATAATACATTTATATATATAATAGCGTTGTAAAGTTAAATATCCTTAAAAGCACTATTTATAACAACAAAAAATTAAAAAAAAAGTTTGTTAACTTTTATTTAGGGCCTATATTCAACATATACTCAAACTTATAGTTAAAAATGTTTTTGATTGATTAAAATTTAATTTGAATTTTAGTTTTCGTAGAAATTGGCTTCTAACTACTATATATAGAGTTAGTTAATGTTCCATACCCAACAATGTATAGTGATACAAAGTTTAGTATTTGGTTGTTTTTTGGAACGCAGTGTGAATGACTTTTTCATATACTTTTTTTTGACACTCAGTCAGATTAACGTATCCAACCAGGACGTGATTGTGAATATATTATTATTGGAAATATAATTATTTAGTAACCATTAATCATGCTTATATAGGGTTTTATTTTAAATTTAATGGTTTGTTAGGAAAAGCTTAATAAATTACTTTGATTATCTTTGTTAGTATCAAAATTAAAATTTATAGTTAAAGATTAATTCGCATGCAAAAGTCGAATTAATTTAAATCATAAATTTATTAGGAACATTATAATTTCTTAAAGGAAATTTCTTAGTTGTTCTCCATTACCATTAGTGAGAATCTATTGCCGATTGAAACTGGCAAATTTATGGCTTTAATAGAAAATTTTAAAATCATGATAATACATAACTAAAGGCAAAGGAGTGGAAACTCAAATGAAATTCTAAAAATAGAGTCTTTTTTTTACTAAAGAGATTTATTATAGTCAAGACAACTTTAAATTGAAAACTCGAACTTCATATACCACAATGAAAATGGTGACGGTATATTTGACTCTTAGCCAATCGCGGATAAAGTTCCTAAGTGGTTTCTAAATCTCCTACTAATTTGCTTAGAGTGCTCATAATATAAATACACATGGTAGTACCATTGTATGTTAGTCCATTAACGTGCTAGATGTCGCTACTGGTATTGTTTTAAAATAATCAAAATAATTTTATATGTATTATCGCCTAAATGTCATCATTTATTCTAAATTTTGACGGTATTCTATCGACCCGATAACTTCAATGGGTAAACTATTTGTTTCTTATGATGGTAGTACTAAATGTATTTATATTATGGAGTGTTGTAGATAAGTTACCTTTATATCTCGAAACTGTATTGAACAAAATTAGCAACCTGACTCTTCAAATCAGTAATTATCAGTAACGAATAAAACTGCTGTGCCTAAATGTCTACCAATTAAATGTTATTTGAGTTCAATAAACGAAAAACATGAATAAACATGGTTGTGCTCAATTCTAGCAATTAACTAAGATAATAATGCGATACAATTGTTTCAAGATAAATAATGCCGATATTTTCGATGATAAAAATTCAAGTGTAATGCATGTTGTCAAATTTACGTCATGTAACAATAAAAATTGAAATCTAATAAAGGTTTCCACCCTCCCTATATCTCGAAATAAAAGTTAACCACGGTGAGCTATTATTAACTAAGGAACGACTATCTGGCAATAAAATATATTAATTCCGAACTAAAGCCATTTTTATTTTGGTAAATTAACAAAGCGGAGTGTATAAATTTTAAAGCGTTTTGTGAAGACAAATAAGACATTTTTCCTCGTAAAGGAGGATATATGTTCTTTGACTGACAGGGGGTTTAAAAAATTTGGTTCAGAAAAAATTACTACACTAACGTTAAACAGTAACTTCAAAAATAATTATTGGACAGCAACCAACTTAGTTGTACTCAACTGATAAATGTATAGGCTATATTTAAGAAGGCTGTTATCTTTTATACGGATGCACCGTTTGAGAGTTATGATGCTTTAAAGTAAAAAATTATAAAATTAATTTTTTTTGATATTAATATACCCTAATACATTATTTGCCCCCATGTGCCATAGTTTTCACTATTCTCAAACTAATTCAGACATGTTGTAGTGTCACCGGTCGTATAGTGATGGTTAAGGTGTTTGTTTAAATACATTGCCAATTGTGCATAAAATCGTTCGTTAAGCTTACGACCTACAACGATCACCAATTGTAAAAAAATATGATCTGAAAGATCTTGTAAAAGATCTCAGTAAAGGGTCAATTTTGGCCTGTGTAATGCTGCTGTTGATTTTTTGTGTAGTGTTAATATTGTCACAATTTTTTTTGATTAGTAAAACAGTAGGCGTGATATCAACTCCTTTGTTTAAATATTGAAAAAACAAAAATTTAATATTTTCATTAGTTTTGAGAAATTTTCTTCTGTTGTGTCAGTGTTGTGAACCAAAAATCTATAAATTTGATGATCAAAGAAAAATAATCATATGATGGCACAGCATCAGGTAAGGAGAACATTGGTATCCATTTATGTTTAGGGATTTTGCGATTGTAAAGGCGATGATTCATGCACCAAATTTGTCTGATAGACATAAATTGTAATAGCGTTGTTTGGTTAATATTTTGTATCTTATACGATAAAAACAAAATTCACAGTTGAGTAAGTGATACATATATAAACTTTTATTGCAAAAATATTTTTATGTCATTTTAATAAATTTTTGATTATAGAATTTTTTGCTCTCCAAGTTTTGTTCTCATATAGCTGGTAAAGTTATAAACGATATCTTTATCGTACGGTAAAATAATATGGCGGAATTTCAACCAATCAAAACGATTATAATTTATGTCAGTCAGATAAAATTAGTATATGAATCGTCGCGTTAAGGCATCAGGAGCTCGCAAAAATATTAACGCAGGTGCACAACGCGTCGCATTAGTATGACGCAAGAGTATTTACAAATATTCATAGAAGATCTGATTATTTGTGGCGTTGCAAAACAAAGTACTTGTGTCATGAAATTGTGCGCTATTTGTGTTTAACAAGTATAACCTCCATTTTTACGGTAATTCGATCACCGCAATTTTACACGTGAATTCGAATTAATAATGTACTAATCTATCACTTCTAAAAGTAGCCTAAATATTTTGTAGAATCACCAAGTTGAAATTCAATCTTGGTCGTCTGGTTACACAACATTTTCTTCGGTATATGTATATATATATATATATATATATATATATATATATATATATATATATATATATATATATATATATATATATATACATATAAACTTAATAAACATCAGTACATATGGCAGAGCAATAAAAAGTAATGTTTCACGACATCACAACTTCTTATTCGCCCATAAATACACAGTCATCCGGATTTAAACCAACTAAAGCACATATACGTGACACAATGAATTTTGTCTACTTTCGTTTCAATACAAACCAATATATAAGTTATCCTCGAAGCGATATCTATTTTTAGAATCAAATTATATATATTACGATATTATTTTAACATGACATACATATAGAGACTACGGATACATCGCAGGTACAAATGACAGATATAATTAAAACAAAACCAAAACAGATTCAAAATAATGAAATTCGTCGAGATTGTTATAGTGACAAATATGATAAAAAACATCGTTCAGGTGATAATGAAGATCTTTTTAATGAAACTGTCAACAAAAAACAAAACAAAGTATGTCCTTCAGATTAATAAAGGAAACAGACAAACACTAAACAAGTAGATTTCCATTTAAAATCTCGTTAATCATCTTTTGTGTATGCGGACTATCCCACATTTTATTGTTGCTCCCTAGTAAAGTTTTTTTTTTGTTTTTCGAACAAAAGAATTTTATTTTAATTCGTTTGTATTCTGCTCTGTTTTTAATTCATTTAAATTCCCTTATGGCGTTAGGTGCTATTGTACATAAATTTCCATTTAGAGCTTTTCATTTTTCATTATTATTATTTTTTTTTATTAGTATTCTAAATTTTAAGTGATAACAAGTAGATGAAATATGAAAACAAAAAAAAAAATGAATAAAATTTTTAAGATGATAATGGACCAATGCTTAAAAAAAATTTTCCTTGTTTGGGTTTTTACAGAACATTTTTTTTATTGTTTTTCTTGTGACACACATTTATATCGACACAGACACACACACACACTCACACCGACACAAAAACCCGACATCACACAATAGATTATGGTTTTATGAAAGCTTTCATATCTATACACTTTCGTAGTGTTACACATAAAGTTGAAAAAATATTTAAGATTAAGTTTCCTTATTTTTTTCCGTTTTAATGATTAAGATGCCACCGTATCTTTTGTTTTTCTATATTAATATTAATGGTTTAAACTTTAAAAGAAATACATTAATTTATTGTATATACGGTTTAATATCATTAAATTTTTGAGCTTTAATGAGCTTTTTCGTATATATCGAAACATTGCTAAAACAGTTATTTCTTTTTACACCCTACATATATTGCAATAATTTATGAGTTTGAAATACACACACACACAAGCTTTCCAACTTTCCACTCAAACGAAAATACTTGAAAATTTTATTTTAGTTTTTTCAAACATTTTCAACAAATCATACAACCGAATTATGAATAAATAAAAGAAAAACGAAAGGAAATTCACATACATACAACCGACTTTTTATCTCATGTAATCGCTTTTGTGAAGGGTTGTTGCCGTGATTTAAGCTTTTTATAAATGGAAAATTTTTGTTTGTGCGTCAGTATTGTTGTTGTTGTTTTTAGAATAAAGATATTTTGTGTCTGTGCTGTAGATTCCACTGTTTACAGATTAAATTTTTTTTTATTAGCTTTTCTCGTATTTTTTGTGTAAACGATTTTCACCGGATATTTCATATGAGTTATTTTCATTTTGTTTTTGTAAAATTTTTTTTAATGTTTATACTCGTATGATGATTTGATTGTGTTCTATATCAAGGGGACTCTATATGATGACGAAGCATTGTTTTTGCGTATAATACAGGTATACACAATGAAAACTAAAATAAAAACACTTTAACTATGTGGTCAGTAGGTAATGGTGGTAAAGTTATAGTTAAAATTAAACTATACTAATTCTTTACAATTTTGTCGAGTGTACTGTAGAGTTTGCCTAGTAAAATGCTTGAGGTAACCAGAGCTACAAGTTCTTCACGGGTGATTTCATAAAATTTAAAGTCGAAATAATTTTGCAAAACATTCAAAATAATTATAATATAAAGTTGAGTCATTGTCACAAGTAAAGTGAATGATTTTTTCAGTTAAGTAAACCATATTTTGGCATTACAATAAAAATAACTTAGAAACCCTGTAGCGATGGTTTAGTTTTGCTTAACTCTGTGACTATCGCTGTTTTGTTTAATGCTGAATCAGTATACACACAGTCGGACAGGTTGTTTAAGCCATTCAGGTTCCTGCCAAGAGTGGTGCAGATGAATTAGTTCCTTGGGCTATATACCTCTGGACCCATGATCTTCAAGGTTGTCGGTGGATCCCTCAATACTGCCTCAGAAATTTTTCTAATATTTCGTTTGTTTTGTCCAAGCTTAACATTGCATAACAGTGAAATCTTTTATTTCTTATGGCATAAACATACATTAAAATAATAGATAAGCAGGTCATATTTCCACTCTTGGTATTGACAATTTTTTTACCCGGACAACCTTAGTTTTCCTGACTATTCCAAAATGCAAGCGAATAGTTTTAGAGAAAAAATTGTGTTTTAACTGCTTGTCAGCAAAATTAAGCGGGTCAGCCGCGATAATAAATATTAATGGCAACGTTATTATCTCTCTGCAATCCTTATTTGATACTAAAGCGTAAATCCAAATGAAACCTTTGATCATCAATTAACTACCATCTAGAGTACTATACATTATTTATTATTTATAACATTCAGTTCGATGGTACCCAGTGGTTCTACAACATTAGGTTGGCTGATCCCGATTATGACAAGCCTTCTCTTAAAATTATATTGATTGGAGAGACAAATTTTAACTCTATCCTGAAAGGTGTATCATTAGAATACAATTCAACGTTCTTGCACGAAACTTTGGAATGTGTCTGGTGAATCGAAGGCAGAACACAATAATCCTCTTCTATGGCGCTCAATATGCGTTATGGTAAGGATGTAAATGCAAGAGCAAATTTTGGGAGATAGTAGAGCCATCAAAAATCTTCAACCTGATGACGAGAAATTTGAAGAATTCGTTTTACAAACAAATGACAAAAAGATAATAGATATCTGGTTAAACTTCCATTTAACAAATTGTTTTTAATAATGGGCCGTAGTTTTGTGACCACTTTCTCAAATTAAATCCATAAAATTTTGAACGAGTAGTAATTTAGTTTTGGATTTGATATGCCTCTTACTTTGAGTGACATCCGGACATAAAGTCATCTATTACCATCAATATACTTACTATTGATGTTCCATCTGCGGATTTAAACGAAGCATCGAAAACAACTCGTAGTTTTGTTGTTGAGCTGTATTCTCGTACCACACCATACTGGTATTGATTTAAATGGGAGTATGACCATAAACTTCCCATCCTTCATTCGTGTGATCGTTATAACAAAACCCTCGTCGTACAATATCTCTTCTTCAAAATAATTTGTCGAATTGCGATAGTGTGACCTCTTTTTCACCCAGTCTTTGGAATAGATAATCAATGTTCATCTCACAATGAACGTTGTTGATGTTTGGTAATTGATACTTGGTGGTACAAACTGAGCCGGCAATAATCCATCTGAACACTGTGTTTTGTACAATATGTTTTGTTAGTTCCGCTGATAATGATGTGTGCATTTCTCCAGGTTACAAGTTTAGCCACCGTCTTAAATTCTCAGTCACAAACGACACTTAAGACCCGGAATTTAACAAAACGCGACATTACTTCCACCCATACTGAACCCGTTTTTATTTTTATTATGTCAGTTGGTAGAAATGTCTGATTGATGACAAACTGTGGGTGAGGACTGAAAATAACTTATCAAATTTATGGTTAATAACTCTATTGGCGTTGTGTGGTAAATTTACCGTTTTTTAGTGTAAGTAAATTACTGTTTCCAGATGGTTTTGGCGTTTCTTTCGATAATATTATCAAATTTAAAAGTAAATGATGTCTTTTAGAGCAGATACGGCATCTCTTGGATCATCGATATGGGAACCGCCATGGTTGTTATTTAGACAATTAAAACAGTGACCGTCTGTTTTAATAAAATCACCTCGTGCTGCGTCATCCATTGTTTTGAATTTGATATATTGAAATAATTGATGGTCTTTGGTTTGCTAAACTGGACATGACACATCCGGGTTGACATAAAATCCGTTGACAGGGGCAACTGTTTTTAACGAACATTTTTTGGCTCTAGTGCATCCGTTCTGCTTGCAAAAAAGTCAGCAACCATGGATCATTCAGCTCCCAGAGACTTAAAAACAACAACAATAATTGAAAATAAAGGGGAACTTAGAGTTAGATTGTTTGAATTGGCCAAACTATTTACTAAATAGTGACGCATTTACAATATTAGGATGTGAGCATCTTCAATTTTAATGTAATTGTCCTACAAGAAATAAAGCTTAAGACAGTGTAACTCAGTATTGAAGAGAAGCTCTTCGCTGAACGAGAAATTTGAAAGAGAAACCTCTTTGTCGAGGTACAATAGATTTAACAAGTGTATACCGATAGTTAATCATGATAATTCTTGACTGCATAAGCCAACCAAACAAACTATTTATTTTTATGGTAAAATTATACCAGATCTTAGTTTTTTTGAACCATAATAATTTCCAAAAAAAAAAACTCAATAAACTCATTTTCCGATATTACAATATCTCTAACATAAAATGTTAAAATTTACTGATAATTACTAGTATTTTGAATTGTCCTATATAGTACGAGTAATTAAGTGTTATGGTAATATAGAAATGTTAAAAACTTTGTCACGTACATTTCGATACTCTATTCCACTCTGATTTCGTATTTTGATTTCTTCAAAATAATTCACTCGATATACTGTACATAGGTATATAGCACGTAAACTGCTAACTTTATTTACGTTAACTACCTTACCATATATATACATACAATACACTTATACAAAGAACCTAACATAAAGTTAGATCCTTCAATCCCCCATAGCACTACACATGTATTTATTCATCCATCCAATCTACTCGATACACGAACCATATATACCTTTTACGTATTATATAGGAGCTTTTTTTTTGTATTTTACGGTTGTCTCCTTATATTTTACTGTATGTATGCTTCTATAGTTGCTTACATATTTTTTTTCTTGTTTGGTTAAATTAATTAAATAAACAAAACAATAAACTTCATTAATCAATTTCATTTTCTTGTTAATATTATTTCCATCTGAATACAAAAAAAAAAAAACACAAAACGAGAAAATGGTGTTTTTCCTCTAGTTTTTCTCTCGTCCTTTGGGTTAGTGAAGGAACCATTTTCATTTATTTTTTCTTCGATTGTTTAGTAGTACTTCGCTAATTAACTTTTATTAATTCTTTTGTTTAGTTCTTACTCGTATATATATATGGTTTTAATGAGGTTATTTGCTTTATGTTTTTTGACAATGTACTGTGTTTATCTGTATCCAGTAAACAATCAGTAAACTGATTTCAAGATTTCGGGGTTTCTACAGTCTTAAACGATCATCTCAGAAGAATGATGACATTCTGAAAATTACAAACGTGAAGAATTCAAGAAGGAACTTTTTCTTATCATTTACTGTAACACTAAAAGAAGCTGCTTGTAATTTATGCTCCTTTTGTACTTTACTATTACTAATACTATTTCTAAATAACAGCTGATAATCTTTGATATATGTTCGCTCGTACCACTAACGATCTTTTGATCCTCAATAGGAACTTTTTTGAGTTTTACTACTGGAGGCTGCAACGTAGTACTGGAAGTTTTGACCGTCACCACTCTCACTAGATTAACCTCTACGAGTGTATTTTAATAATTTGTGCAAGTGGCCATTTCACAAGTCGATGAGTTGTCTTCATTAATAAGATCACATCGTTTATTTTCAGATCGTTTCTACATTTTTGCCATTTAAACCATATCTGAAGGTTATATGCAAATATTCAATATTTTATTTTTTACAAAATATTTGGACTCTTGCTTGGATTTGCTGCCACTGGAAGATGCTGTCTCTTGAATTTCTAGAACCGAGGAGTGAGTATTTCATAAACGTTCTGTGGATGTTGTACAGAGTGGTCTAGAATTGAGACTATTCTTAATTTGGCGTAATAGTATCTTCATTTCTTCAAATGTTAGATTTACATCATAGCTAGTTTTAATAGATTTGACTGCTGATTCCCGTAATCTGCCAATAAAAGAGGAAGGTGAAATAATGTTCCAATTTATTCCACTACTACAAAGATATTCTGAAGTTATATAGTTTAGGTTGATATGAACAGTTCCAATTTTGGCAACGATTTTTTTGATAGGTGCTACTTTGATTTTTGAAGCTAGAAGATTTATAAGCACTTCTCTCGCTTTGTTTGTTGTTCTCTTGTATATACAGTGATGTATATACATCACTGCACAATATGCTATTTCAATAGATTCAGCAAACCCGTAGAGCTGCCTATTACCACAATAATTGGTGAATTGTCGGCTTTTAAGATCTTCAACTAATAGGAACCTATAATGTTTTTGTGTAAGTTTTGTAATTGGTCGTATGGTCTTTCACCTAGTTTTAAAAACCACAACTTCTACGATAGGATTTTTAATAAAATTATAGATGGAGACAAAATACCCAAAGAAACGAAGTTTCGGGAAGCTTTCGATATGATTTCCGCTTCGCTATTTTACTGTTTTGTTTGGATTAGACTTTGAAAGTTAAAATATCTGGACTAGGAAACCAATGAAATTAAAGCACAAATAACACTAGATAAAAAACGAGGTGGCTGTGTCGTCTGCACGGCCATAGTGATACGTGATAACGTAAATATGTAGTGTTAGAAATGATAGACTGTATGGATTTATTAAAATCGATTTATTTGTTACTAGCAACCGCGCCATCGGCGGTGTAGAAATACGATATGAAGGGCAAGATCTCTGCGGTGATGTTCCTTTTTTTTTTTTTTTTTTTTTTGAAATTTTGAAATTGGCTACTGTTCTGTCATATTCATAAAAACCGGCATAGAGGACGGTTCTAGTATGTCAGTGTAACTACACTGAAGATGTAAAGTGACATCTATTACTATTAATATGTACTACTTTATATTGTTTCATTTCACACATATTTTTATGTAATTCGCCTCAATGTATGCATTATTGTAATACCAACTTTCATTTGGAAACTAATAATTGCAATAATTAGGCAATTAGAGAGACATTCAGACTGTATAATTTGAAATTTATGTTTTTTTTTCTTAATTATAATTAACGGGGATATTAATTATTTTAATTTTAATTTAGTTAAATTGCACTGTTTTTTACGCAAATTTTGACACCAACATTGGTTCGATCATTAATGCATTCTCTCGCTAGCATGTTAAATCGCTCTAATCAGTGGTTCGCGGCGCGCTCTCTCGTGCCTCCTGTTGACCACAATTTGAAAATACAAAGAATGATGCATTGAGATTAAAAATGAACCTACGCAATGATATATTTAGAATGAAGTAATACCTTATACTTAATGAGTAGTCTTCATGCAAACAAAAACAAATTTCATTCGATTTTCTAAACATGCTAGCCTTAATTCTTAGTTTAAAAACGTTATCACGTTAAAAAGAGCAAAGGAGACATCCTTTCATACACAGGTCTGTTGGTTCGGTTTTTTTTACGGTAACATACATTTTGAATATTGGATCTTAATCTTCTCAATGAAAAAACTCTTTGTTTTAATCAGATGTAAAGACTATACCGATGATTAGGGTATAGTCTTTACATCTGATGCACCAGATAAAAAATCATCAACTTCGAAATCTAGTCTAGTAAATGTTTAGAACATTTTTCATCATGTGCTAACTGCTGAAGTGCCAAAACCATCGAATACCACTCAGAGCTTTTACGAGCTGCAGGATTCTTGAACTACGAAATGATGGGGTAAATAGAACATTTCGTTTTCATTTTATTGGTTTTTGTGTGCCAGGAATTACTACCATGCCATCCATTTAATGCATTCTCTCATCTGTTTAATGTACTCATCTCGAAGCTTCTCATCTTTCGCTAATTTTCGTTCTTGTGATAAGAAGCGTTGCGTTGTATGGTTGATGATTTTTCCAGTTTATTTGTAGATTTATTAAATGAAAGCATCACATGTATCTTTCGTTTTTCTGTCTTTTATATTTGTTTGTAAATATTTATTCACATATGCCGTTTCAATGTCAATGAGTAAAGATAAACAATTAAAGTAAAATTTCTTCTCAGCTTATATACCAACTATTTCCGTACTGGAATCGCCATCTGAAGCAATTTGCCACCTTTTTTATCAAAAGATGTCTTCTGAAGTATAATAGACTTCAGACTATTCTGAACTTTCTAAGCACATATTGATTGGAAGAGATAGATATTTTACATCTGATACCACTGGTTTTGGAGTTTAGGTTGGCCAAAATAAATTTTGTACTTTAATATCACATTCTTTCTCATAATTTTGTTCTTCTGTAAATAGGGTTCGCGATGAGTTATTACTATCACGTCACTCCCACCTGATAATGGACTGTATTCTAAACGAGTTTGTACAGTATATTTTCAGGTGAACAATTTTCCATGCTAACATAATTTTTTTCGATGTTTTGAGCTTCTCTGGCTGATTATTATTTTTTATTTAATTTATTTCCTGCTTTCGCTCTTTACTTCTTTAATCCACAACGAGTTGGTAATGACAAAACCATTTTGTTTTTTCTGAACCGCAGATTCCTTTTTTATCGATATCTTTGGCCAGTCGAAAATATCCTCGATCGGCATTTACGATTAGATTAAAGTAAATTCTGGTAAAAACCAAAAGTAGGAATTTCAGTTTTTGGGTTTCTGATATATAAAAACTCAACTTTTCTACAGGAACTTTTCACTTTCCAAAAGAAATTGAAGGTAAAAGTTCCTGTTGAGCAGTTCTTGTTGAAGGTTGATAACCGTCATTGTAATATTTTGAAGATCACTAATAATTTCGGTTCCTTATTCTCAGTAAATAACCACTTTAACGATCTCAATATCCGTGCAACTAACTGATGATTTTGTGGAATCAGTCTGCGAAGCTTTGTAATAACTTTTTTCAATCTTCCTTTCGAATTTATTTATTTTATAGAAGCTCTTTAAAAGAAAATTCATCTGATGTCTAATGTCAATTTTTCCTAATTATATACCTTGGTGAGATCCCAAAATCCTGTAACAACTCTGAAAAGTGCAAATTATGCCTGAACTGTCAGTAATTTGAAATTGTGGTTTTGTTGATCTTTCTAAGAGTTTTGATGTATTTATGGAGAGTATTTATCCTTGGATATAGGCCGAATACTATGAATCCGTTTTGTAATATAACGGAAGAAACCGAGCATTCCATAACTTCCTTTAATAAAGAACCAAATAACTCACTAATAAGCTGTTTTTGCGGGGTTCTAACTTCTCCAGTCTAAAACACCATTAATCCAAGCATTTTCAGTGGTTTTAAGCAGTTTCACCCGCTGTTCAATTAAGAAATAATGCAATAAGAATAATTCCCAGTTTGACAGAATAATTCTGGCTTACCTCCAATAAAATATCGATAAAATAAACTATGGGAAATTTAATGTAATATTTTAAAATATGTGGATTCTTATATTTTGTCATCTATCCATTACTGCTAATTCCAAACCTCCCGGTATTGGGAACTGTACATCTAATTTCGTAACTCATTCTTTTATAAGAAGAGAATGAAATCATTACAGTTAAATTAAATTTAGCTATCCCCCTGTCAACTTTGCATATATTTTTTGAGCTTTTCGCCGCTAACACATTCTT
Source organism: Tipula confusa (assembly GCA_963556175.1). Taxonomy (NCBI): domain Eukaryota; kingdom Metazoa; phylum Arthropoda; class Insecta; order Diptera; family Tipulidae; genus Tipula; species Tipula confusa. The sequence continues at coordinate 17,868,066 of OY744475.1, forward strand.
TGTTTTAGAGCACAACATAAATTAGGTTTCATCTCCAATAACATCCTAGGATCAATATTTTTCAATTAAGTTGAACCAACTAAATATAACGGAGGCTGCTACATTAGCACTAGCAGTTAATACTGGATCCGCTATCCTAGATGATAAGGTAAGGTGTCGCTTTAAAATCGAGTTAAACGAGCCCTTTTTTGCCAGAGTTTCCCTTTTATTTTCTTCGATAAAATCTTTTCCGGCATCTAGCAACTCTTCCTTTTTTTTAAAAATTCCTTCTATTGTAGAGCTTTGGTTCAGTCTATAATGGCTACCTCTATGGTTAGACTGTAATAATAGATTAAAGTTACCAAAATGCCTTTTATATCTATTAAATACACATAAATATCTTAATGGTAAAATATGTAATGGCAGAAAAAATGCAACGATTCCACCGTTATTGGTTTAATGGTCATAGCACTTATAATAATCCAGGTTTGAGCTCTAGCGATATAAATTCCTTCTTTTTTCCCCATTCCTCTATTTTTCCATTTTTTTTGTCACCAACTTTATTATATTTGGCTATTATTTTACAGTCACAGAAAGTGTTCGATCTCTTTTCTCTATTTCTTAAGTTGTTTTTATGATGTGAATGCCATCTCCACGCCGGATTTTATACTAGCGGTCAGCTTTGCTCATTATTTCCATAAAATTAAATAAATGTCTCGGGTTAGCCAAGTATATTTTCATTTTATGGTTATTCATTTTCTGTTTTTTATATTTTTGTTTTTTATTTTTATTTTTTGATTAAAGGGTGAGTCTTAAGGCGGATAAAAAATAGTATTCGATAACGAAACGAGTCACAGCCTCTCTTACATTTCACAACACAATTATTTTATCTAATGAAGTTCATGTCCAAGATAATTTTATCCATAGTTTCGATTCGACAGGCAGCAGCATTCGTTGCTTTAGGGCTATAACTATTCGGTATTTTTCTTGATGTCACTCTTACTAAGACGGACTTTTCCACTTGTTTATACAGAGACAATTGTTGTTGCATTGAATAACGATATTTTCCATTTGTACCAATGTAGTGGTTTAACTATACTTGTGATTTTGATTTGGGGTTCGTATACTTTACCATTGGTATACGCATCGAGTGACTGTTTTTCGTATTGATGTGCGAGAGTAATTCTTACAGATATGATTTTTCAATGGAATTTATTGCCAAAATGCCCAAACCACAACCATAATATCAGACCTAATTTAAAGTTCTAATTTAAAACGTATATGATTATCCTATCAATATATTTTAAGCCTGATGCATCAAATTTTTTCCTACATCCAAATTGGTGAGCAGTATGGACTTTTAAACATATTCTGTCGTTTCACAAAGGTCTATTTGCCCCTCTATACTTCTAGTTGACTGAATGCGGATAAGATTTTAAGTGAATTGGAACCTCCGTTGTTGTTTTGATTTCTTCTTGTTATACCTTCATACCATTAGTTTCAATGTTGTTGACTAGTTTAAATAGTGTTCTACATTATGCTAGAATTTTAAAGGTCGAACGTTTTTAAGCCATTTAGTACATCAATTTTTTTGGTTTGATATCACCACCTGATTTTAATTTAAATGGTACAATAGTGGGAATTGCACTTTGGCCAATTTAAGTTGATGAAATGTGACTTACCGTTGTCTTATATTCTCTAGAGATGGTATGCTAGAAAGAGTTTCATTTATTTTTTCAGGTTTGTCTTCAAGTATCTCGATATTCATGTTTTCGATTATTTTCTTGTTCTACTTCTGCGTCTCCAAACAAAATAAACGTTATTGCTTTCGAGATGCACCGTAGTATGGAAAATTAAATATTTTTAGAATATTTTTAATCCGATTAATATTTTATCTACATTATATGGTGCAAAGTTCAAACAGATTATAATACTCGTAGCACACATAAAAATATAAGTAAATTACCAGCGTAATAACATTTTTTATCTCAGGTTAATAACCTCGCATGATAAATGATTAATTTATTGCTCCATTAAATATCGCACTATTTTACAGACCGACGTACATAATTCAGCAGGAAGTTTTCAAATACCTAAATAGTATTCGGATACTATATACTTAATAAACAATCGAACAACTTTCCTCGTTATTTTTCATTGCGTCATTATTTGATTAATGATTTTGGTGTTGTCTGATAACACTTTGGCGTGTATATATCGAAAATAGAGTAGCGCAATAATGTATATGGTGAGGAAGACAAAATCAAATCGCTGTAATACAAATATCTAAAATTTTAATTAATGATTTTCCACAGGCTATACATATTTATAGTGTTTGGTTTTCCACCATGAAACCAAAAATAATTGTTTTTTGAATTTACTGTACGAGGTATGGTTAGACTGGGGCATTCGAACCGCAAAAATTTACATTATTTCATTGTACTTCATACGAGTATAATGCAGGAAACAATGTGAACAAGTTTATCGATGGTTGGTTCTCTAATACTCTTAAAAAATTATGAATCTGGATAAAACGCAGCACCATATTATACACAGTACGTATAGTATATATACGAATATCATTAATTTTAAAATTTAGAATTTAGTTTTTTGGGTATTGAGCGAAAACCCTGAATAACAATAGATGCCAAACCTTTGTTTTGTTTATCTAATAAAATTTATGGAAATTGTTTAAATAAAATTAATTCAACTTCCTAAAAACTTTAAATGAGCAATCGCGTAAATAATTTAAGCAATTTTCAAGCCTGAGCTTTCTCTCAAAATGGCGTACATGTAATTTAGTATTTCTAATTAGATGTCTGCGGGTGATTACCAAGTTTCACGCACTAACTGATATTTCATGGATAAATTTCACAAAATTTTACTTGTGACACCCGATTCGTACTTGTTCGTACATGTGATATAACACAACATAAATTGTGAAAAACTAAATACAGCATGATGTTTAAAATAAAATATGAATTAACAAAAAGTTGTTGTGTGTGTGTGTGAGTAATGAAATCATTGTTCTGAATGTTATTTGATGTGATATTCTGTATACGTGATGTGCCAAATGAGGGAGGATAGAACACAGATGTTGAACAAAATCATTTTTCTTTCTAAATATTTACATGATATCTGTTGCTTGTTTCGTTCCTAAATATGTATACGAATTTTATTTTTATGTTTTTTTTTTTATAAAATTATTCAAAAGCATATTTATTTATGTATACGTAGATATATATGTATATATTTTAGTTTGATATTTTTAAGCTACATTATAATATGACTTGCGAATATTTTGCCGCTGTTTCGGCATATAATTTTTTTAGGGGTTGAAACCTAATTTAGATGTTTGTATTTATGTTGTTTAGTAAATGTTTCAAGGTGAATAAATATTCATACGTGAAATGTTTATTAAATTAAAAAAGCTTTCGAGTGTAATTTATGTAATTTATGTAGTACATGTATGTGTGTGCTTGTGTCTATAGCTTAATTAAAATTTATGTGTCACAACACGGTCACTGAATTTATTTAAATTTCAGCATGTACGCGTTAAAACAAAAAATTGTACTATCTGAACAAAAAAGTTTATAAATTTAAAGCTTTTATTATATATGTAGCTAATTCTAAATAGAATGAATTATTATGAAATTTAGTAGAATATACCAGGCTTTGACAGTGCGCCCGGCTTGCTAATAAGTAAAAATTTCAGTTATTCGTTGTAGGCTCCGTGCGACATCTGCGAAGCTGTACAAATCGTCGATAAAACTAGCACTACCTAGAAAGCTCCTTAACTCATAGACATTCCTTCCTGCGGGTCACACATCTTCACCTGCTAGTTTCTGGGATCAGTTCGTACTCCTTCACTTGATACTATGTCACCCAAGCATTTTACCTTCTTCTTTAAAAGGCTACATTTTTATGCGTTATCTTTAATCCGGCAGCTTTATCGGTTTTAAGGTTAAGCTTTATCGATTTTATCCTGCTGAAGATTGCATCCGCGTGAGTTACAATCTGCCATTACTCTCTTTTAAGATCTAACGTATAGATAATTTTGTGGCTCTGGAAAACGTTTCTAATCATCAATTCGTATCATCAATTCATGGCAATGAGTAACTCTGTCCTTTTTAGTTACAGCGTTGAACTAATCAACTCAGAACTTCATCAAATCACTCTTCCATTTAATAATTTTTTAACTCCAAAGGCAGTTCACTGCTTGATTATCTCTTCACGTTACATTTTAACCTTAAAAAGACGTCGGCTTACCCTTGTAGAGCATTTATTAAATAAATGAATAAAATCCGCTTCCTTTTAGGATTTAAATTATGTAAAGCTTACTGTTTTTGACGTATTCGGCCTCCTTAGCTTTCATAGTTACTAATTCTTATTTTGGCACACCTACTGTAACATTCACGTTCATTATTTTCACTGGAATTATAACTTGTAAGCGGTCTTTCATTATATTGATGGGTTCTACTTCTTCTATGTTTTTCCAATAAACACAAGATCATCGTTTATTCTGGTTCATTACTGATATCTCTATTCTTTCTTAGTGTGTGACTCGTAATAAAATATGTTCTATGTCATTCATTTGTAATGACACCTCTATATGCGCAACATTCAGTACATTGTTCTTCAGATTAAGAGACATTTTGTGCTTTGTCATTAATCTAGACCCAGGATGCATTAATCGGTTATACTGGCAACTATAAATCAATATTCAAACCATATTTCTGATTGTTTTTCGATGTAAAATAATAGTCTTCTTTTATTGCTGCATTGTCACCAGTTTCCAATATTAAGTTAATGTACCGTATTCACCATTTGCTCTTGAGGTACCATATCAGGGTGTATAACCGATTTGGGTGCTCCGGTATCTAATGTAAAGTGCATGATTCCCTCTGTAACAATCAAAATGTTGCAGTCCTTGCCAACCTGGGAAATAAGAACAATAATATTTGACCTCCCTCAATGGGGAGTATTTCGATTGTATATTGTGTGTTGTATATTGTGTATTTCGATTGTGAGGCTGCTTCATTACTAAACTGGTTTCTGCTTCTTTACAATTCCTGATAAATTGACCAGGGTTTTGATATTTGAAACATTTTGACAGAGCATTGGACCTTTGTTTCAGCCTTCCTGGAAGTTTTAAGTTGATTTTCCTATCGTGGTGCAGGGCTAGGATCAGTGCATTTAGCTATTCCTAATCAGTACTTACATTATGCTGTATCGTGGCCTGAAATGGTACTTTAAAGGCGTCTTTTGAAATTTTGCATGGAGGGTTTTACACAGCTCTGTTTGGCAGTTCCATTTCTTACATCTTTTCTATTACAGTAGCTGCAATGTATTGCCTAATGTCTTATATTTTCCTTTTTACTTATGTCAGAGGCATTGTACGTTTTTAACTTTTGCACCTTTCCTTTGTAATCTTCTGAATCTATTTTTGCATTTTCTGCATGTTTTAATTGATAACAGCTCCGTCTACTGCCTTCCATGGAAGCACAATGCCGCTGACATTTAACTCTTATTTGCCGAAATGTAATTGTCGTTGCTAAATTCCTCTTCTAACACCAAATTGTTACGAATTGTGGCCTTCACTAATTCGTTTAAATCACTGGATTTTGCAATTTCCAAAGACCAAAGTATTTATGACAATTTACAAATTGATTCGCCAGACTTTTTGATACTTTTACTAAATATATCTTTAGTTTAAAGATTTAAATATGTTTTTATTTTATATGTGACTTTGAATTTTGTTCATAGTGAGGTAAAATTCCCACATCAACCAAATAGAACATGAGCCATTTATTATGCATATGTATTTATTCTATTAATATGATCGAATAATGATAAAAATATTTTTTTTTCAACTTGTAGTGCCTAAAACACGGTATTTTTGGTTATATTTTCATTAATAATATTTTTATTATTTTCAATTTTTTCTTCTCTACAAGGAATAGACACCAAAAACAAAAGGGACTATAAATTTATTATTTTTTTTCATGTATTAATTGATAACACATGTTTTAACACTAGAATGTGCCTCTTTTAGGAAGACTAAAAAAATGTATTTAAATTTTTTTGACGAAACACCTTGTTTTCCACTAGAAAGTAAGATAAATATTAGATAACCTTTACCTTTGGTTTATTTTATCATAGCTTCATTACTTCGCATCCATTTTCCTTTTAAATTCCTTATAGGTGGTTTTTGCTTTAATGGCCTCTTAAATTTTTTAGTAGCTTTCCAAAGAGAGTAGTTCTTATCGGCTTGACGGTCCTTTTAGATAAACTATAGTCAAGTTTCTTTAAGTTCTTTAGTTAATCGGTTATCTCTGTTACTAACCCGATTTAATTCTCGTTTGTCAATAATACTTTTACTTTTATGCCACATTTGCATTTTTCTACGTCTTTCTTTTAACAGTTCTCGAAATTCTAGGGGGTAGTTGATCTTGTGTCCAAGTCTTTAAGGCTTCTTTAGCTGCCTCATGCATAGAGTTAATGTAATTTTCAGCACGTAGTTTAGTTATTTTTTTAGCTTTAAGACTAATTTTTATCAAAATTAGGTTGTCCAGTTTCCATTTAAGTAACTCTTAAACAGTAAGTTTCTTGGGGAAATTAAGTTAATTTTTCTTTTAAAATACTCATGTTTCGAAACCGGTGTGTGGTTTGTAGTAAGGTCTTGTATGTAGAAGTCAATCAAATCAGGAACTTTATTGATGTCACTCTTTCCATTAGGAGATCCCCATGATTTGATTTTGGATTTTTGGGTTGGACTTCATACACTTGACAGGTTTGTTTACTTTTACACTGGCTAACATCTTGCCTCTTACTATTCAATATTTTTGCCGGATTCTACTTGGTCTTTTCCATACAATCATAACCTGGCTTTAGCTAATTCTTTTATGCTTATACCTCTAGAAGCAATATCGGGTGGATTGCGTCAAAAAAGATTGACGCATCATCAAGACCAATACCATTTATTCATCAAGTTTGCCGCAAAGCAGCAATGCACCCATTAACTCGAACTAATGGCTCGAATTATATTCGCCCAGTGTCCAATAAATCTACTTCAGTGATTACATCCTTATTTTAAACACTTTACCACTATTGTTAACTTTTTTGGCACTGAATTTTTTACAGTTCACAATCTTGCTTTACTAGTCATTGTGTTTATAAATTGGTTTACACAATCCCAACCAGGTTATTGTTGATATTGATGCCATGTTTGTAATTAATGTTAACGTCACAATATCATTAGTGTTACGTGACATTTACCATACAGTTTTATTTGCACCATTCAATTTAACCACGTATTATTTGGTTTTGTCACCAAGCTTCTACATTTCATCAAATCAATTAAATAAGAAGTATTTTTATAAATAAATAAATGTATATATCCTTAAAATATAATTGGATAATTACAATCGTTGAGATATAATTTTTCAGGGTATAGAGATTAATATTTAATTACAACATCTCATCAATACAAAACAAACGATAATCCGTATAAATTGTTCAGTAACAAAAAAAAAAAAAAAAAAAAAACAAATTCTATTGCTATTTAAAATCGTAATCAATTATGGGTATTTAGGAATAGAGATAAGGCAAAAATTAGGGACTATGTGTTTATTTACACAGTTCAACAAATCTTGTATTTATAAACCAAACAACAACAAAAAACAATTTACATTTTTCGTTTACCTACTTCTACGCACACATGGAAAAAAATCAATTTTCTTATTAATAACACTTTTCACAAACCCACACCAACCCGTGTTGGTACAAAACACCCGTTCAAAGAAAATATTGATAAATGATACTGTCAATAAAAGCTGCCAAAATTATATATATATATATATATATATATATATATATATATATATATATATATATATATATATATATATATTTATATATATATATAATCGATGTACTGTAGATTCAATTTTTATTTTCATGATTTCGGTTTTCATGTTTTTCCTTCTTTTTTTTTGCTGTTGTACATTTTTTGTAGAAAATCAGTGGTCAGTAAATCCATTTTTCTTTCAATACGATGAAAATAAAACGGTTTTCACTTAGTTTTTGTTTGCTATTTTTTTGGTTTTATTATCTTTTTTTTTTTGAAAGTTGAAAAATAAATAAAAAAATTTCAGTATAGAGTAAATTTTTAGCAAAATCATTCTGACATTGATTTTCAATTTTCTATTAAATTAACTTTTTGTATCAAATATTATTAATGAGTTTGACATTTTTTGAACGTGTGTGTGTATGTTTGTATTTCTATGGTTTTGTGTTTAAGGAAAAGAGTGGTAATGGTGATTAATACATTGTATATAATATATATATATATATATATATATATATATATATATATATATATATATATATATATATATATATAAATTTATATAGATATATATATATATATATATATATATATATATATATATATATATATATATATATATATATATATATGTGTATATATATATATATATATATATATATATATATATATATATATATATATATATATATATATGTGTATATATATATATATATATATATATATATATATATATATATATATATATATATATCGGTGTCTCTCAAATTACACGGTAGATATCATGATCTTGCAGGCTCTATCTTAAAGCAGCACTCGTTAAAACGTTAAAAATTACTTCCTCTATGTGAAACAGGAACATTTTGCAGTAGTTCTTGGTTTCTTTTGTAAATTTGAACTACGTTAAACTGTTCCACCGAGGTGGAAATGTTTTAAAAACCAAACCGGGCCACCCTGTTTATCTACATAATTTTAGTAAACTAAAATTGTTTTAACTTAAAATTTAAATTAAACAACTTCATCCGGTCGTTGGTTCGATAAAATTGGAAATTCTCTACACACGATCTAACATACCATCGAGTTTTCGATTTTGTTTTTATTATTCAATCCAACCAACCAAATTGAATGGTGTATACATTTTTCCAGGTTGGATCGTATTTAGTAAATGAATCAAAGAGAAATTGCAAAAACAATGTAGGGGATCCAAGATGGAAATCTATAAAAAAAAATCAATAAGCTTAAACTGACATTAAATGTATTTGATATTTTCTGATATGTTTTATATCATGGCCCTTTGACATGCCCCAGAGTGGTTTGCATTTCTATATCTAAATTTCATTTCAGGGTCACAAATTTGTGAAAATAATAATTATAAAAAAATGTTCCATGTGATTTCTAAAGTTTACTGACGAGCATTGTATTAAAGCTGTTAAAGCCTTTCCTGTTATACTATAAGGGTTTCATTTGTTCATCTGGGTTAAAAATGTTGACGTGAGTTACATTAACATATTTTATCCCTTTTTAAAATACAAATACTTCTTGGTCGATGAGGAAGAGTAATTGTATGATATTGACAATTATTTATCAGAGCTTTAATTTCAATACTTTTTAGAGGTTAAATGGCATAACCAGAACCTAGATACAAGCGTGCCAAAAACCAATGATCAGGAATCAATAATGCCCGGTTCATACGGGTACGAATAAAATATAAGTTCCCTAAGCATGTTATAGTTTTTTTTAAATATTATTTGTGACGGACATTTTGTTGGTTTTTGTTTTTCGAGAATTAAAAGAAAAACAAAAACAAAAAACTCTATTTACAATTTTACAATAAAATAATTAAATCTATTAATTGTTGTTTTTTTTTTGATGATGATAAAGACGGTGATGATCTTGCTGCTGTCGAGGTGTATCTCGGTTGGTCTTCTTCAATGGAATGTAACGTCTTTACATTTGTCGCCTTTTAAATTGAGATAGTACTAGCTGTGGCCCTATTCCGGTATTTCCCGGGGAAGAAAAATTTTAAATTATATGGTAGTTTTATTTTTTTCCCGAAGCGTATTCTGACGTGTGATTCTTTTGAAAATTACCTTCCCAATTATAGCAGTTTTGACGTTTATTCTTCCATACCCATTTTATGAAATTAACTTCTGGGGAATACAGATCAACGGAGTAAACCAACTCAATGGACCATAAAATGACACACGTTAAGAAGCTTAGACCAAGCTTCTTTTGAAGGATTTCTAAACATAATTTTTAGGCTTATTAAAAAATATATTTAAGCATATTTGTCAGTGAATTCTTAATTACTTTAGGCTAAGAAACTTAGTTCCAATATAGCATTCGTAATGCCTTTGATATAAGAGTTATCTCCTTATATGGTTCTTACAATTTTTTTAAAAACTAGCGCCAATTCTTGAGTCATTCAATATAAACTCTCCTTCATAAAATACAATGGGGTTAGTTAAAAACCGCAAATGTTGACGATAAATTCCCCAAATCGACAGAATACACTTTTACGAAACGACGAATAAAAAGTTTGGGAAAAAGTGAATAGGGAATAACTGCTTTAAAACCAAAATGTTCCTCATTTCCCGAGAATTACTAGAATATGGTGACTGGTGGTGATCACTGAAACCATGAATTGGTTGCAAACAAATTATTTACTCGCTCCAGATGGTAGTAATAGTGTTGACAATAATAATTGTTTTTGTCTTCACGCCGATCGAATGGGAATGTGTAAATAAACAAGGGATATGTCAACATTTGTTGTGTGTTGTGTAAGTGTTGTTAACATATAATTAAATTATATGATTAAATAATATGCACGGTTGAATAGTATCAAAACCAACACGAATGTATTACAAGCCTGATTGTTGCATCGAGTACACTCTCTTACATTTCGCCATTAAGTATAAATGTGCTGGTGAGTAAATAGCCTAGAAATTGTGTGTTTTTTTTAACTAAACTTTTGTAGTGTACCGATTATCAATGCTTTCAACTATAGATGGACAAGAAAATGAAAAAATATTGGTGACAACCGGTACTTTGTTACACTTCATTACGTTTAAAAATCCTTCCATTCTTCCTTCATTATCTCTATTTACAAGAGGATCCATTGTTTTAAAGAGATTAAAAAAGGTTGGTGCATGTAATGAACTTTATATCTATGGACAGAACAGGAACTTTCTAAAATGACAGGAACTTTCTGGAACTTAGAAAATTGAATCGTTTACTCACAAATCATATTTTGTTTTTTTTTTACTACTATCAAGTTTTTTACTGCAGTTTATTGTTCAGATTACAAATTTCTGCTCTATTACTAAAGGTTTAATTGTGGCTCCGTAAATGCCCCCAACAACATAGACCATATTGTTGTTTTAATTTTATTAAAGATAAATGTGCTACTCGAAGGACTTGAAAGAGCTAAAGATACTGTTAAAATCTTCAAAAAAAACTTGCTCCGTATTTTCCCTCTTCTAAAACCAAACCAATAAAACCTATACAAGAAACTAATTAATGTACTTTTAACACATTTCTTGAATATTTCAGAGAAATTGGGTAGCAGACTTATTGATCAGTAATTTTCCATTAGCTTTTTGTCACCCTTTTTTATGAATAGGCATAATTTTTATTTTTAATGCGTCTGAGAATTTAGCCTCCTCTAGCCTTTTATTTATAAGATAACATATAGGAGTAGCAGTATTGTGAAAAATATTTTTGACCGTGATTATGCTAATACCAACGTGGCCAACAAACGCTTTGTAACCCACTCACCATTGTTTCAATTTCCTAGGGAATGATGAGAAACATAAAATTATTTTCACTACAGTTATCCCCAAGGTATGTGCTGTTTCCTTTTAGCTGATCAAAATTACATGATTGAATATTCATGATTTGATTTACTAAACTATGATTATTCTGTCGTCCCAAAACTATATTTAATTGACTTCATTCAGATCTTAAATCACCAAATCGAGTTGAACATTTAGAAATGAAGAAGTCTTTCTTGGCTTTCTGACACTTCTTCCGAATACATTTTAATTTAACCAATTTCCTAATTAATTTAGCATTGCCGTGGGATGCTTTGAAAGTTTTAGAATTAGATATAGTTGTTTAGTTTTATTTGTTTTAAGAGATCCGAAGTCAAACACGGTTTGAGATTCATTTTTGGTTTATTATTTAAAATTGTATGATATTATGTAACCATGTTGCATGATATTATGCACAGTAGGCTCCGTTTTGATGGCCATAAATTGTAAAAATAGTTTCATCGATAGCAGTAACATTTTGTTTGCACTTATCTGCCTCTAATAAAATTGACGAGGGATTTATCATAGAATTTTGCTACAGTAAATTGTCAACCAGAATAATCTGAATCCAGGAAGCTGGGAGTATAGCTAACCAATTGCTAACGTTCATAAAAGATAAGTATAAAGGTTGAAGAGTTAAGGCGACCGCATGAGAAAACTTCGGAACTGGGATTCTACTGATTTTCCAACAAGCTTAAAAAAATGGAAAATATCTCGACTAGCAGTACAATTTCTCTGACTTCGATTTATCATGTTAGTAAATTTAAAGATGATTGTGAGATTATATTATAATTTGATCCGTTTTGAGCTTATTATGTTAGTAAATAGGTACATTGGCTCATTAACTTGTTTCCACTTATTCGTTTTCAGATCGGCTACTTGTAAAATGCAGTTTAAACTTTACTTCAATTAAAAAATGGTCCATACAGTTAGGTGGAAAACCAATTACTTTCATTAAATGTGACATTTATTCAGATTTTTTTTTATGCAACTGAATGTGTGTTCAATTTGTTAAAAGTCAGTCTAAAAAAATTTCATTTCCACTTCACGAGAAAACAAAATCTGAGGAGCTCTAAAATTGCATTTCACTTAGTAGTGTCATCATACGTAAAAAGCTATATATAAAATTAAGAAACAATTAGGTAAAGCTCAAATGAGTGTTAAATTTAAAGATTTTGGATTTGCTTTTTAATTTGCCTTAATATTTTACAATTTTAAAGTTAAACAATTTTAAAAACCAAATTGTTTCTTCCTACTGTCCTAAGATATTAAAAAAAATAGGTTTTTAGCCGACATAGTTGGTCCCTATGGTGTTACTAAGGAATACATGTTTCACCCTTCATTGCCAATTTAGGGGCAATTGGTGTCTACTAAGAAGGACCATCTTACTCTATTAGGGGCTATAACTTTTTTATGTTTTAATCCATGCCATATATTCTGGGACCGAAGCTCCCAACTCTTTCGTAGTTAATCTAACGTACTCTTTTATCCCGTCGCCAGCCAAATTGAGGACGCACGAATTAAATTTCGCTTGTAAAATGGTCCCAGTCTAATGATATCGTTGCCATAATCTATCTTCATTTTCGTTAATTTGAATGTTTTAATGTCTAACTGCTTTTTAATTCTCTGCAGTTCCATGTTTGTTTAGCCTGAATAACTTCAATATTCGTCGAAGGCTCTAATATTTATGAATTACTCTTGCAGTTTTTGTATGTTTTTTTTCGTAGTTTTTCTTATCTCACATTGATACAGTAGTTTTGATTTTACACACAAGATAAATTTGGAAAGTATACATTTAGAGGTTTCATAAAAAATTCTTATATGTTTTGTTCAAAACAAGAATTTCACTGCAATTTGGCGATTATATTTCATCGGTGATTGAAGAGATTATTTAAGAATGATTTGTACACAAATTTTTTGGTCAGCTGCCAAAACATCTACTGTCATATAAACATCAAAAAACGAAGGCAATTTAGTAGCACTGGGAAAATAGCCATCTACTCAGTTTTAGATGCTATTAAAAATATTTACCATTCAGATTTATAGACTTGTCCATGCTCTCAATCGTTAAACGAGTGTATGGCAAAATTATAAGCTTTGAACAATTTTTTTCATGTTTTGGATAAGCCGTTTTCACTTTATTCAATGTTCCTTATATTTGTAACATATGGTAATTTTATGCGAGATCCACCGCAACCCAAAACGTCCTCCATTAAAAAAATTACCAAATCATCAATCTTTTCTGAAGTCATAGCTCAAGTTGGACAATTTTCACAGTTAAACCTACCTTAAACATATTAAACCCAATGGTGCTTCGATAAACAATTTACACGTGATTTGCGTAATTTTAAGTTTGGAAAATTTTTTCAGGAAAAAAATCGAAGGAAACCTGTACTATATACATATTATATGATTAATTTATATAAAATTAATTATATTAGTTAAAATTACCGAGCGCAGTCACCGGAAGCTCACAAAAATTCTAGGTAAACTTAAAATTGATAAATTAATGGTTGTTTGGTATCGTTTTCGTATTACATGAATGGGGGGCGCTCAGATTGATTAGAAATAATGTGATACAGAAACCATTTTCATTATAATGTTAATCAAAATCAGATCTAGGCAAACTTTGCGATATATCGGCCCAAAATTATAATTAGTAATTAGGTAATTAGTATTTTGTTGATACTATAAAAATATGTACGCCATAAATAAAAACCATTTAACATTTTACGTAAGCAGATCTGCCTAATGATTAGCATTAGTCTAAATTATGATAAACGTAAATTAAGGGGTGAAATGATGTGAAAAAATAAAATATCGCGAAAATTAATTAATTAATTTAATCAAAAGAGAACGATATAAAAATAATTAATGGTTGTTTGCTAAATGTGTATAGGTTCCGTTTCCTATATAATGTATCGTTGACGTATAAGTCAGTTTATTGAACCAAACGCAGAGTTAAGCTTTTAACATATATAAATTTATATGATGTAGGATGTAAGTCAATGATTTTTTTTTATTTAAAGAGAGATTTATCCCTATAACAGAATTTATTTATTTATCATTAAATATTTAAGATTAATTTGTCAGGTAACATAAAAAGATTTACCTTGCATATACATGTATACTTACAGCGACGATTCACAACATTCGAATGGAAAATTTTTTACAATTTTTTCTTGTTCTCCATGATGATTTATGAGGAAAGAAATTTACATATATACACCACATCGAGTTTTGGTACAGCTAGGCATTTTATGTGTATATATGTGAGTGTGTATGTGTTTGGTTGTAAACAGACAGATACAGCATCCGAAAAGGTACGAAATATATAAATAAAAAAAAATATGATTTTTTTATTTACTTTAATGCGGATGTAATAAAATGAATTTCCAAATCCTTAATGTGAAAATTTTACTTTTGTGTGCCGGCTGAGAGTATATAATATACTCATAAAGCAACATATGTACATACGAATCCAATTATATATCACTAGAGATTGGGTGATTACTTAAACGAAATATGTTTAATCCACTTTTCCTCCACTATGTCTATATATATATGCTCGTATATATGGGGAAATGGTATGTATAAAAATACTAGTGAGATGGTGGTGACCATTCTAAACATCATTTTACGTTCAAGTGTTATGTATATACGTACAAGACATATCTAACACAAAATCATAATACGTCCAGAATTTATAGCATTGGATGTATGCAGGAGTAAAATATGTAGATTTTTAGATTTTATAACGATCATCTCTGGTATACACATATACAACCGAATACATATAAATCATATGCTAAATTTATTTACAGCATAAATAAAAATCGGTTTAGGCCATAATAAAAATGTTCTACATTAAAATATTTTTATAGATCGTTCTTGCTAGGTTCTTGTCGGTCGTTTTAATTACTATATGTTCCCTATATATAGATACATAAGGCAAAAAATTTAATAACCGTAGCTTATGCTATTTCACTCCTCTAAAGTGTTTTTTTTAATGTTTAAAAGTTTTATATGTTTACATATTTATTCGAGCATAGAAAGTCCTTATACTCGTTTTTTTTTATGATGTCATTTAGTAAAATTATTGACGAGTTTTAAAAGGAAGCTTGGGGTTTTTTTCATTTCAATTCTGTGTAAATATATAGTACAGATTCAAAGCAAAACTATAGTGTGTACAACTGCGATAATATGATTCTACATAAAATAAAACAGCATGGTATTGCTTGATTCATACAAAAGTTTTCAGGGAAATGGTTGAATATTGGATTTATTATCTAAGTAATCAAATCAGTTAAACTCACAAACCAACTCAGTTATTTACATTCTTTTAAAATGCTGTCATCTTTTCTGTGGTAAAAATCAAATTAATGCAAATTAAAGCTAAATGCCAAATCTTTCCTTTTTTGTGGTGTATATGTTAATTTTTTGAAGAAAAACTTATGTTAATATCGAGAGCTTTCGATTAAGATATAGGTTATCAAAATCGGACCACTGTTACGTATGTTATTGACTATTTGTTCATTCAGGCTTATCTCTTTCCAAATTTTTATGCTTAAAAATGATTTGTAAAAATGTAGGAACATTTTAAAGCAGTATTAATATTAATGTCGGAAGTTTTTTTGAAAACAAAGTAGTTTTCACAAAACTTTGCGAGTTGAGCATGAACTCACGGTCATTTTTTTTTGTGTTCATGCGCAAACCCAAGTTGGTAACTGAATCAAATAGATTAAATTTTCCACTGTTAACATATAAAAATTGTAAGCTTCCAACATAGTTTTTTCTACTAATACACATTTCCCGCATCCTTTTCATAATATGGACAGGCCCACAAGTAAATTTTTTCATTAAATTTATATCAAATCTTTCTTCAAATAATCATTAATATTTGCAAAATATATCACCTATAGTGTCGAAAGAATTACTATTCATTTACACAATATCTGCATAAAACAGGAACTTACATTTAGTGATACAGTCTGCTCAATCATTAATAAAAATATAGAACAGCGATGGTCTCTCGAGGACAGCAATAGACCTTTGGGTTACTTCACTTTTAACCTGTAAAGAATCAGATACTGTGTCATATAGTTTCATACCTTAACTTCTATCAGAGAAATAAGACTTTAATAAGCGAATAGCACAATCTGAGAAATTATAAAATAGTTTCAACTTCTGAAGTAGTAACAGATGATTAATAGAATCAAAATCCGAGAAAGACACTAACAGCAAATGAACTAAGTTCGTTAAGAATACCCGAAATATAGTCGATAAAATTAACTAAAAACGAATTTGTACTATGATTTAAAACGAACAGAAGATCCAAACGTGAACTTCATTTTCATATAGACACCAGTCCGCCTCCATACACGATATGCATAATTTCTTAATTCTGCTAGTCTGACAATTCAAATGTAAGATATTTCCTTGTAATGCCAAATGGAACTGGAAGCAAGTTTAGCATCTCCAAACTACCTAAACATCGATGTGAGTTCGATTTGGCGCCCAATATTATGACGTGAGAATTATAACTTACGGAGGATTATAACAAACTATAGACAATATTTACATTAATATTTATAAAATGCAACGTTTCACTTAAACACAAGATTTTAAAATCGGTGGTCTGATTTGCCGATAAAATTACAGATATAGCACCACTAAAATTAGAGAAAAAAATTGCAAAACAAATAAGAAATTAATAAAAAGAAATCAGATAAACTAGAAAAAAACTTACCTAAGATCTGTTGGGCAAAGTTACAGCTAAACGTTTTTTTTCAGAGAAGTATATGGATGGTATTATACCTCACACTACTCCAGTTGGCCAAATTTCTAAGGACAATATTTACATCACAATATGTTGAATTATACTGAAATCAAATCTGTATCTAATTTTGTTAATGGGTCTTAAACATTTTTGGTGATCAAAATCCAAATTCATCCGCCAACTTCGAGTAATTAATTATCGTTTCATTCGACACTATACGTTACAGAAACGTTAAGATCCGCTATATTACATTTGTGCAAACCCCAAATGTGACTTTACAAACGTTTTAGGTGCTAACTTTACGAAATACAGTTTATTGACATTACTCTGGGTGATTTTTTTTATAAAACAGATACTACAGTAATCTAATAACATATAATAAAGACACTGCTTTATCAACTACAGCTGAAGTGACACCTTTAAACGCAAAACATAGTTAAATAAAAAAACTATAAGCTAATTACAGGAAATCAATAAAATTATCTAGTACTTCGATAAGTGTATAGTACTTGAAGTGGCTAACACAGTAGCAGAAACGTTCTTATCTAATTAATTAATATATAATATTTCAAGAACACGTAATTCACCTTCACTGCCATTCTAGAAACTAAATATCAATCGGAATAACAATTAAGTGATGTTTCTGTCCCCAAACAAAACACCATTTGCTGTCACCAATATTATAACCGCATAGTAACCCGGTGTCCCTGTTCGACAACAAAAAAAAAACGATAGCGTGCGTTGAGAAAAACAAAAACGAGTAATGGAAAATAGTACGAGTAGGTTTGGTAATGTGATGTCGGACGGATGAATAAATAAAAAAAATATTTTTAAAAGTGGCGTTTTATTATTGAATATAAAAAGGAGGTCGCGCCTGATACGATTGCGATTGTAACTAATTTACACGTGTTACAGTTCAGAAGGGGGATACCATGCACTATTTAAAAAAAATATAACGTGAGAACTGTTTTCGTTCAGACTAAATCGGTGTGTGATGGTTGTGTAGTAAGGCTATATTAAATTCAGCTATATGTATCAATATACCGGAAATGAATTAAAGCTGGAGTGTAAAAATCGATCGTTACCAGACAAAGGCAATAAAACCGTATTAATGCAGCAATTATTCGAAACGGTAATATGGGGCAAAACTGAAGTAATAATTAGAATGGTATATGGTTAACTAACAATTTGATGTTCCAGTTGGAGTTCCGTTTAACTTAAGCGTAAATTCGAATTTAAAAATATAAAAGAAATCGGGCCGTTCAAAACACAAGGCGCATAATGGTTCCAAACAAATTGAACTAACAACAGAAAAATACAAAACTAATCCAAAACATAAAAGAGTGCAATGTTTTATTTACCGCATATGACTATATGGATACATTTCGTACCTATAAAACGCCTATAAAGTTGAACAAAGGACAAACTTATTGACCGATTCGAATGTTTGATATCTTAATTAAAAGCTCTACAGCTGTGTGTAAATTGTCAAACAAGATTTTAACATTTTTGCAGAACTATATGAGCTCTTATAGAACGGTATATTATTTGGAATTCGGATTCTTCTTACTCCAATCCAATCATGCTGACGAAAGAAAAATTCGGTGAAATACGTTTTCTTTTACTGATAATCGAAGATCAGTTGCAAAGGTTAGGAGGTTGTATAGCTATTTTACAGTGTTTGAATTGGCTTCGGGCCAATATACTACCAGATTACGATTGCAAAGAATCCATACCGTTGAGAAGTATACCTTTCGTTATACTTCTAAATGGGCATTATGCATTTTTACGTATGTTGTTTGGTCTGGCAAAAGCCATGCCAAATGTTAATAAATAGGATTGGTCGTTAAATAAAAAGATGCAGTTTTCGTATTATTGTGCCTAGCCGAAAATTGGAACATTTTTTGTTGGTTACTCGTTGACACAGGTTAATGATGAAACTAGAGAAGTGTGAGTTCCTATAAGGAGACATTTAAGTTTTTGGATTACAAGATTCCAAAGTGATTACTTTAAACAGGAACAAGAAAACAGATGGTATAATTAATTATCCTGTCCCTAAAGATAAACCTAAAGTTAGGCAGTTCATTGGACTAGAGAGTTATTTTTAGTAGTTTGTATCTAATTTTGCAATAATATGCCAACCAAACATCATTTGACGAATTAAAAATATAATTAGGAAGTCGCAATGTTTAACTATTTTCGACTCGGAAGAAAAGCATCAGGGTTTTAAAGACTAAAGTTCAAATTGGCTTGCTGGTGTGCTCCTTCAAACAGACGGTAAGAAGAAAACAAGACCTTTTTTGTATTCCAGTAGAAAAACGATTGTAAACTAAGAAAAATTAGACGATTGTAAACTAAGCACTCGTATGAGTTAGAAGCTTTCGTAGTGGTTGAGACGTTGAGACATTCCAGTCGGTTTAAACTATTGATCGATTGTGCTGCCTTGCGGACGTTTGTCTAAAAAAAAGATATGATACCATAAGCAGATGGAGGTTGAAGTTTGCAAAATTTGATTTGATTGTAGAACAGAATTCGAAAAATTGATGCAACGTTTTAATACCTTGAGTAGAAATAGTCAAATGCCAGGAAAATAACCAGAGATGTTTCAGAGGGAAAATTGCATCCTACATCGAAAAGATTACCGTACTATTTCACACCGCATGCATTTGGACCATCTCAGGCCATTATCTAAAAGTAAATTGGGAAATAATTTTTTAATTGTGATGGCAGTTGGATTTTATAAATATGTGGTGATAAACGTTGTAAAGAATACCTCAACTCAATCAGTATTTGAAATGGTCGAGAGTTGGACGGTTTATTTTGGTAATCCAACGGGACTTGTGAGTGTCATAGAGACAGCTTAACGCTGTCATCAATTTGCTAATTATTGTAAAGAACATGCAATAAAACATATTGAATGCAACATCAATGCCTAGAGCTAACAGACAGCGTACTGCCAATTGACATGTTTGCGGTTGTAACAAATTTACACGTGTTACATCACGTGTACTTGTTTTCAATTATCGTTTTCTTATAATTTCAAGAGTTGGCTAGTATGTTGTAGATAAGTTTAAATATATCAATATATTATTACTGGCCTCGAAACGATTTATACGTCAAATTTTAAATACTACGATTCGCCAACTACAGTACTACTCGCAATATTCAACTCATCGTTATATTATTATTTAGGTAAGCTTAAAGTTTCCTCAGCTAAATTGAGGAGGGTGAAAAAATCAGCGTTGCACACTCCAACAAGACCGAATAAAGCAGGCGTAAAGTGATGTCAACGTTAATGGGTCGCTTAAGTCCTTGCAGTTTCATTTGCTGAAGCATAATGTATAACTTTGAAATAATGACATTTACTTATCTAGTAAATGTGGCTTCGATCACGAAGATCATACTTTGATAAAAAAAATTCTCGGTTAAAGTATTCATTGTACAGTTGATATTGGTGAAAACTAAGCAACAGATATGGTGAAAAGAATGAAGAAATACGATGAAATCTATTGTTAGTTGATCAGCTTCATCTTCTCCTTTGCAATTTTTCAGCAAGTTACTGTAGCTCCGTATCGTTCATGTC
This sequence comes from Tipula confusa, assembly GCA_963556175.1. NCBI lineage: Eukaryota > Metazoa > Arthropoda > Insecta > Diptera > Tipulidae > Tipula > Tipula confusa. Next base: position 17,889,068 of record OY744475.1, read on the forward strand.
TGCCCGCATTGTAAAAATTCAAACCAGCAGTGCTGAAAAACTCATTCAATGATGCGTAGTCAGCATTTTTAAAATAAAAATAAAAATCATTCGATGTACAATTAGCATGATATATATTTATCACAATCGGTGCATTGTAAATGCCCGCCCCTCCAGTGAAGTCCAACCATGGAGAAGTCTTTATATGAATGACGTCATCAACAACTAAAAGCCGTGGTAATAAACAACAATCTGATACTCAGTCTATCTAACGTCAAAGCTGGGATGCAGCAGTAATCACTTCATTGAATATAAATATAATTCTTTACGGCAGGCAAAACAACGCCATCTCTACGGCTGGTGGTAAAATCGTATTAGTCTTTTCTATGAACTACGAAAACGGATGGAAAGTACTCTTCAGAAAGCATGTTGGTCGTTAGCCAGATCACGCTGGTTATTATGACATCATTACGCCCGAATCAATTTATATTATATATAATCTTTGACAGAAATTACTAGTATTGCGCGTTTAAAACTATTGGAATCTAAATACGTAATAATGAGGAACCGCTCAGAACTGGACATTTTAAAACTGGATATTTCAAAATTGGATTTGACAAAACGAGATAAGGTACAAAACTCGATATTTCAAAATTGGATATTTCAGTACGAGATAAGGTATAAAACGGGATATGGTACAAAACTGGATATTTCAAAGTTGGATAATTCAAAATGAGATAAGGTACAAAACGAGATATGGTGCAACACAGGATATTTCAAAACATGATGTTTCGACATGTGATTTAAGCTTAAAATGATTTTTTGGAAAAGTTCTGAAATATGGCCAATAAGGAAGGAACTCGGTGAGTTCTTAACCGATTATGATGAAATTCTATATGTAGGATGAAAATGTTGATGAAAATTAATTAATGTTGGTCACATAGATTCTCTTAAGTGAAGAAAAGTTATATTAAGTAGAAGAATAAAAAATAAATGAAGATAAATTTTAGTGATAGTTAACTTGATCAAGTCAATGATTATTTTAATAAGATGAGAAAAGCAGCAATTAAAAAAAAACATTACATGAAGGAAAATTCTATCTCTCTGCTTAAAATTATTCAAGTATAAAACTTTACTGGCCATATAATTCCAGACTTTTCTACAGAAAGAACCATTAAAGGATCGTAACACATTGAAAATGTAGTTCTGCTATACAAGCAATTATACACAGAATTGTAGAAGCCTTCTGAAGAATTTGTTTAATAAAATAAAACAATCTCAGAAAATAAATGCAAGTGAAAAATTTACAGTTAACAATTATGGTGAAAGCTCTGAAAAAAGGTTACCATCTCATATCTTACATGTTTATTTTTTTGATTGATGAAATTAGTTTGCAGAACATTTAAGGAAGAATAAACTCATACCTTATAACACCCATCCAACATGTGCCTAGTAACATTATATAAGGTAAAAAACATGGTATAGGTTGTTAAAAAAGAACTGCAAAAAATGGTAAAATAAAATCTATAAATAATTCAAAAATTTTATTGATGTCAAAAAATGGCCTGTTTATATACATAGTTTCATCATTTGATCTAAAAATTAATAAAATAGTACAATAACAAACTGTACAGGGTTCATAGGACTAAAAGGTTTTTTTTTTTTGTGACATATACATAAAGAATAAATAACTAAATTTCATAATATAAATTAAATATTTATATTTTACATTCAACTGAACACAAACATAAAACCTTCTCCAACGTTACAAAAAAATGTAACAAAATTATACGAAAAAAGGTCTTAGATTTGTGTGTGTCGTATATTATTTATATTTAAGGATTTGTCATTTTTATATCACAAAACAAAAACAAAAATGAAAATTGTGACACAAATATAAATAAATTAAAATTGTATATTTCTTTAAAACACAATTCACCGTCATTAAAGTTCATTAAATATTTTGTTGTTGTGTGTGTGTGTGTGGGCTTTTATGCTGTCTTGTACCTACAATTCTGTAATAAAGAAAGAATATAGTATTACATCAACAACAACAACATATATATAGAATAAGCTTTTCTTTGAATTATTATTATTATAATTCAAATTTTTATAATTACCATGCTTTTTGTTTCAAAAAAAAAAATGTAATAATAACTTGTTATACAACATTTCTTTAACAGTTTTAAAGCTTTTATGATTAAAATGATTAATATTTCGTCAAAGAATTCATCATCGCCTAAAATTATGTTTAGGGTGTTTACGTGTTCTAGTCGCACCTGAAGGATAAAGGTTATTTAGCGTTGGACATTTATTTAGCGTTGGAGGCAACACCCACTATATGGCTAGCTTAGATTTTAGAATGTAGTAATGTGAAATCAATATTGCAATTAGTATGGTGGAAAAAGCTCATCGTATCGTATATGTAACGTATGGTGGATAAGTATTATGTCCACCGGTTAATATTTTAAAAAAGGCTACACAAACTTTGACTACTCCCTAAGGAAAAAAGCGATTCGTCTATACCGGATCTCATTCTGTCTCCATCGGAATCAATCCCGAGCTTGTTTTTCGTATTGTTCTTTATAGAAAACCCATAGAAGAGAAGTCGCTCTCTACTCCGAGGAGCCATCGTCACCAACAATAACCTCTGGGCCTGTCTATATGGCGTCTTTACTTTTTTCATTTCACTTCAGCTTCCGTTTAGGATCGGCTCGAAGAACATGACCGAGCCAGCGTACTCGTTGTCGTTTTATTTAATAAACAAGATCAAAAATTTTCTTTAAATCGTAGATCTCGTGATTGAATAAAACTCGGTTAATGTCGTCATCATGCGCATGATTCTTCCTTCGAATGTCATTAACCATCTCTCATACTCACCCGTCAGGGTCCAACTCTAACACCAATAAATAACAACGGGTCTGATCAACTCCTTGTATAACTTCAGCTTGTCGGCATTTGCAAGGTAATTTGACTTTAGAATAGTGAATGTTAGTGGTACAAAGCACGGTTACCTGCGACAAGACGTGCTTTAATATCCCCTCCTACACAGATATCATGATTGGCAAAAGCCCAAGATATCGAAAACTTGTCATTCCTTGAAATGTGTGGTTGTAAATCTATAGTTTTTATTTGAGAAAAAAAAAAATAAAAAAAATTTTGAGAATTTTTTTTTTGTTTTTTATTTGTTTATTATTCTCAATCAAAGATGACACTATAAATAATTAGGAGGAAAAATGTGCGGCTTATTGATGTTAGTGTCATTTTTTTGTCGAAAGATTTTACCGAACCGATTTTGAAAATAATTTTTTTTACTTGTTATTTTCATTTTCTAATACGACTTTATTTTTGGGAGATTACAGAAAAATAAAAAGCACAATACAGAGAAATATCGGACTAAAAAAATTAAATATTTAAATAATTGGTGAGTGACCTAGAAATAAATTATAAAGTGCAGTTTCTTATGGTAATCTTATAGGTTATAGTGTTTGGTGATTTTATTTTTAAAATAAGTATTTATTACTACCCAATAAAATGAAAAGAGTTTTTGAGTCCGGAAAAGAGTTTTTGAATAAATTTTTTTTTTATGCCATCTAGCAGTTCTGCTGGTCATAAAAATTTGTTAGAAAACGTATTAGAAAATACGTTTGGAAAACGACGTTTCAATTGAAATTTCCAATATTAGCCCTAAAAAAGTTGAAGTATTAGAGATTAACGATAATTTGGCGAGCAATGAGATTAAGATTCAAAATGCGGACAATTTTTTGAAAAATTGACTCCAATTTTTGGAAAGGAAATTTTTTCAGATGCATAGAATTTGATGACTTTTTGAAGACACACATACAAAAATATGTTAATTGTGGAAGCGGACATGTAAATTATTTACCAAAAACTATAATGTGTGACGAGTTCAATGAACTGATAGCGGCTGATGTAAAAAATCCATTGTCGATCAAATAAATCATGCTAGGTGTTTTTCACCTTTTGTTGAATCAACATCTGATGATATACTGCCAAATAAAATTTTGTATAAGTTATATAGATCAAACTCAAATAGTTCGGGATTCTTTTCTACAGCTTTTATTCACATTGAACATCATGACGCAGCTTATTTAGGAAAAATTGTATTGCTTACCATTTATGATTTAAAATTGGACATTTTGACCTGCCGAGGACAAACTTATGATAATGCCGCAAATATATCAATTAGCTAAAAAAGTCTGCAAGCTAATTAAAGAGCACAGAAAAAACGCAAAAACCAATTGATGAGCATTGCTTACAAATTTGGCAGCTGACTGATACGATCGCATATTTTAGATGACATATTTTCCCTGTCATCTTGGATTTCTACCTTCTCTTAGAAATTAACAGATGGTCAATTTGACTTAGGGACGTCTTTCGAGGGTGTATTCATGTTTCCAAAGGACATTTCTATGAGGAAAAATTATGCTAGCCACAATCAAGTCGTGCGCCTGAAAAGTATCCAAAGATGATGTGGTGCAATTATAAAGACATCATGCAAGTTAAGAAGTTTGTATTTTCACTATTGTATTATTCGAAGGCTGCAAGGGGATATATTTGGTTCCTACAGCTATCAATCTACTATGCAGTACTAATCGGGTTTTAGTTAGAAATTTTTTGAATAAATAGACAATTCTACGAAACAATCATGGCTAGGTATAGTCCACTCCATAAACATACATAAATCAAAATATTTTGTTCGTTTGGAAACTGCAGTAAGAGCATAAAAATTACTCAAAACTGAATTCTACAGTTCTGGTGTAACTTTATTTTAGTTGACGAGTGTATTTGATACACAAACACAAAACCATTTGTTCGTGTAAGAAATATGGTTGGTTTTAGATTTTATTTTGTGGAAAAATGTAATATAAAAAATTTTCCCACGATTACATTTTTATGTACCCACCGAAATGGCAGAACATATCAATATAAAATTAAAGCACAACGAAAATATCCATCCATGGTAGGGTATGTTTGTAAAAATCAACCACATGTGAATTTTTTTTTGTTGTTAAATATTTTATTACATCCGCAATAAAGGGTCGTACATAGTTAGATATTATAGGTGCATACCGAACATAACAGAATATGCATATAAGAGATAGAAAAAGACGAAAATTGTATATAACTGAGGAGTAGTATGTCCTTCCCATTATTTTTAGTCACTATTTCAACTGTGATATCCCCTGCGAAGCCAACATCGTGACTGGTATATTTTAACAATTAAACAAGCCCAACCCGAATCCTTGTGAACCGTACTGCAGTTTATCAAAGATGCCAAACCTAACAATCACCTCAGGCTACTTTAACATATCAAAACATATATATTTGGTCTCAGAAGCACACTTCACAAAACAATCATATAAAAACATCCCAAATTTTAATTGTTACAACTCACCACATCTGACAGATAAAGCAAGAGGTAAAACAGTTATGATATTTAAAAAGAGCATTCCTCATTTTGAAGAGTGCAAAAAAGTAAGCCAAATGATGCAAGTAAAACAATTAGCATCCGAGCTAAAAATAAAGAGTTCAAGTTTGCGACAATATACTGTCCATCAACGTGTTCGTCTATTAGGGAAGATTACTGTAATGTATTTCAAACATTAGGTAATCATTTTGATTATTGGTTGTGATTATAATGCAAATCACACTTACTGAGGCTTCAGATTAAATAAAAGATGTGATTTTTTATCATCTGGTACACAACCTATTAGCCTAGTGACCCAAGGAAAGTTGACGTTTTTGGGTCACGTAATGGTGGTTTGGTTTGTTTGATTGTTTATTTATTTTACCAATATCAACAACAACAACACCAAAACCTTCTATCATAAAAGTCATACTCATCGCGTAGCACTCGCCGGTCATTTATAAAAAACATTTAAAATTCACTATTATACAAAAACCATATTAACAAAAACGAGGTGGCTGTGTCGCCTGCACGGCCGTAGTGATACGTGATAACGTAAATATGTAGTGTGAGAAATGATAGACTGTATGGATTTATTAAAATCGATTTATTTATTATTTTTAGTGCTAATTTTACTATCTTTACCTTTATTATTTATTATTTTTACTTAATTTATATTTATTTTTAATTTTAAATAAATATAATGGCATCAAATCAAACGCAGTTTTTTTTTTTTTTGAAATTTTGAAATTGGCTACTGTTCTGTCATAGTCATAAAAACCGGCATAGAGAACGATTCTTGTATGTTAGTGAAACTACACTGAATATGTAAAGTGACATCTATTACTATTAATATGTACTACTTTATATTGTTTCATTTCACACATATTTTTATGTAATTCGCCTCAATGTATGCATTATTGTATTACCAACTCTCATTTAAAAACAAATAATTGCAGTAATTAGGCAATTAGAGAGACATGTATAATTTGAAATTTATGTTTTTTTTCATAATTATAATTAATGTCGATATTAATTATTTTAATTTTAATTTAATTAAATCGCACTGTTCTTTATTCAAATTTTGACACTAAATTTGGTTCGATCAGTTAATGCAATCTCTCGCTAACATGTTAAATCGCTCTAATCAGAGGTTCGCGGTTCGCCCTCCCCCGCAAATATGCCCCTGTTGACCACAATGTGCAAATACAAAGAATGATGCTTTAAGATTAAAAATGAACCTACGCAATGATATATTTAGAATGCAGTAATACTTTATACTTAATGAGTAGTCTCCATGCAAACAAGGACAAATTTCATTCGGTTTTCTGAACATGCTAGCCTTAGTTCTGAGTTTAAAAACGTTATCACGTTAAAATTTGAATTTTTTCGTTGCTATGACAATTTTAATAAATAACGCACACTACTATTATAGACGATTTTGGTTTTATTCCTCATAAATGATTAAAAAATTTTGATTGTTGTTCAGGAAAATGCACTTTTGTGTAAGCTTCTAGTTATTTGTATTGTTTTTTCGATAGACATCAACTTAGATGAATTAAGATCACCAAAAATAGGCGATGGTGTGATTTTAATAAAGTGATCCGGCATTGCCGAAGTTATAGTTTTTGGCCATCGAACGATTTAGTTCGAAAAAAAAACCACAACAGTTTTCCACGAAATGGTTGTTTGGTTGTGTTTCAGATATACTAATTCATTCCAGCATCAAATCATAATTTACATCGGTTACATTTTCATTTTAACAAGTTTGCCCATATTTGCAATGAAGAAACATCTACTTCTTTTGTTTTAATGACATGCGCCGGTAACGAAATTTTCATTTATTTCTTCAGACGATCGCGGTTTTGTTTTTTTTTATATTAAACTACTAGATTTTATTTTTTATTTTACTTTAAAAAATAAAAAATTATAACCAATGAACAAGAAAATTTAATAGTTTAACTTGGTCCCCAACTAATCAAAAATTATGATGACAAAATTTATTATCACTTTGTCGATATGAAATGTGGAAAAAACGTAAATTATTAGTATAGAAATAAAAGTATCCGTAAAATAAAAGACTAACTCATTAGTAGATTGCCCTCTTTGGAAAGCGGTTAAATGATTTCCCTCTTTGGAAAGCAGTCAAATGATTAAGAAGACCCAATGGCATGAACCACCACTAAAAATGCAAGATGTTAAATGGATTTGAGATCCAAAGCTCAAAGCTGATGAAAAGTGATGAAAGAATTGCTAGATGAAGCTTTTAAAAAACTACACAATTCATTATAAATAGACATTTTAAATTAAAACACATGCCAAGACATTGGAAAATATAGCTGAAGTAGTGGTCTTACCTGATATAGTTAACACTCCATTGTATGTACGAAACAGGGATCTTCACCACGATTTAGAGATTGACCAAGAGATAAAATAGAAAAAATGAACAAAATTAAATTCAGTATCATACCGTTATTTAAATATTGATATTCCTAAAAATTTAATTTTAGAATCGACTATGTAAAATATAATAGGCTGTAATATAATATACTTCCCAGGTTTAGATCATCTGTCAACTTATTAATAAAGTAGATGTTTTGTTTGAACTTTTCATCTTGAAAAAAATTGAGACAAAATAGATTGAAAAATGGTGCAAGCCAAACTGTGGGAAAATTTCTTCTTGTAAAAATAATCAGATTCTGAAGATTCGGATTCGGGTCTGAAGATCAGATCAGATTCGGGTCTGAATAATCAGACCCGAGATCCAAGCTCACAAAACTGCAAGAAAAATGTTAATTTGATTTTTAAAGGTTGAAAAGTTAATCTTTTTGTAAAATCACACTTCTTGAAAATTGATTCCAAGAACAACTTGATTTGCATGGTTGACATTAACAATCGTACATTAACAATCGTATCCAATTATGTAGAAACCTGTAAACAATAAGTAAATATTAATACATGTACAAGACGAGACCACCCAAATCAGAATTATTGTGCTTTAACCAAACAAACAGAGAGGAACGATGAAAAATGGAAAATCTATACATTTTCGTTACACGAAAAAATCGATTTTCAATTTTCCATAAAATGATAACAAAAATTTGTTTTTATTTTTAAAGTACTGTATATAGGTAGGAAATACATAATTATTTAAGAATATTTAAGAATCATTAAATTGATTTAAAATTTTTTATTTTTTTTTTTTTAAATATTTTGAATGAACATGTAATTTAATAAATAATTAATGAAGTTTTTATTAATTAAATCGAGTCTTAATGATGTTATACTCGTAAATTTACATTTGCATAATTAACTTTAAATTTATGTCTGTAATTAAATATCATTTATCAATTAAATATTTAAATGTTATTAGTGTCTATGTCTGGTTTTGTTTTAAGACGATGTACTAGGGGGTGCGAATTAACGAGTTAATGAGTTTAATGGAATTGAAAATAAATGAATAGGTTTTTAAAATTAATCAGTTGTTAGAATGGTAATGTTATCAGTTACTCAGGTCTAGAGATGAAAGTGTCAACACTTGAAATAACAGTTAATTAGAATTGTGAATAATGGTCAATGTTTATAAAGCTTTCTTTAGAAATCTTAATTTTAACAATCTGATGTTTTACAGTATGCAAAGAAGACTTTGTTGGATTGTTGATAATATACGGCTGAAGTGTTCGAGCTGGGGTAGCTTTTCAATCTCTCATTTGTTACAGTTTGACATGTTAAGTCTTGTTCTCAGTAAATTTTTAAGAAGATCTGTATATTATGAACCTAAACTGTGAAATGTCGAATTAAGCTAAACGAGATTTAGCACTGACAATTGCAAGATGCATACTTCTTCTTTTGTTATCACTTAACCAGTAACTGACTTAATTATACATTCGATCCATTGGATTGAGGTATAAATGATTTCTATTCTTTCTCGATTGTTTGGAACTGAGCATAACGATTGGCATCGATTCCGACATAACTATAATTCCAGTATTTTTAATTGCTCGCGAAACATAATAAGACCTCAACTTCTTGTTGCTGATGAATTGTTGAAATGGCTGGGATGCAATTCTTAAACCAAAGAGAATTCGTCGAAACGTTCGACCTGAACGGTCAAAGATATTTACTAAATCAGTGGAAGGTATCTCTAAACTGATATTGCTTTAGCAATTATGACTCTTTATTCCTTCTTAAGATGCACGTGATATAGTTTGGTGGGAATCACCAGAAGCTTCTTTGAGATGTAAAAGTGTTTGCCACATTTTTAACATCGTCGCTTAGATGTGACTATCATTCTCTGCCTATTCATAATTATATGAATATATAATTATGAATAGGCAGAGAATGATTTTATTCCCTTTATTTTCTGTTTTAGAACGGATCGCTTTGATTTTATTGGAAAGATTAATGAGTCTCAAGTGTATATACACGGTTTAACCTTGTAATTTGTGTATCTCTATTGGACGTGTCCAGATAAATTACACTTTGGTTGAAGCATTTGCAGCAGGTGCACTTATTCAATATCGCAGTCGCAGCGTAATAACTCTCTTCACATGCAAGATCGCTTGTTTCTTTTCCATCTTACATAGAGATGCGCATTTCTAATTCCATAAATTGTGCTTCTCTTCCATGAGCTTCTCAACTCTCCGAGGTCGCTTTTTATAAATTGTTAATTGTATCTGCGATTTTAGTATATCATACGTAAAAGCGCACTTAACAGTTTTCCCTGCAAATTTTGAAGCACAATTTGAAGTTATTTTGTGTTTTTGGCGTCTCTCTAAAATGAGAGTCTCTCTAAAAACTTCTAAAATTTTAATGTAAAGTTGCAAACTCTTTTAAGTTCTCTAGAGATAAACGGCTATAATATAAGCGGCTATTTCGGTAAACATTATGAAAGGACTTGACTTATATGAGAACCAATCCCTTTGTTTTTAAACTCGTAAATACAGTGCACGACAAAAAATGTTCTAAATTTATAACAGCAAATGAAATATTAAATCATAACAGAGAATTACAAGTTGCGGCATATAACAATAGTGTATACAATGAACTGACCAAAAGTAACTTTGCAGCTCTATAAAAGAACGTCAGTTTATGGTTTTTATTCTAAAACCCATGAAAGACAACCGAGACATCTGGCTTTTCCAAATAAAACAAAATACCTTTTGGATTTACCAACATAAATGATGTAGCAACCCTCGGACCATGCGGTAAGCAAAACAAGGAAACTGAACTATACTGCATCATTTTCAATAGTGTAGGACAACCGTGAACTACCCTCAATGTCCAAAATATTTAGAAATTTTAAATAGAAAAAAACAAATAAGACATCAATAAGAAGTACAAAAAGTGGAAAAAGTGGAAAAAGTACAGAAGCTGCTTTAAACCAAGATTATCGTATTTCGGGACTGCAGTATTTAAAATCATACTACATTACCAAATTCACCAAAAGTAAACTTCCAACCTAAAAATTCACAACAACCACCTGAATCACAGTCAACTAATAAAAATTAAACGTGCGGTGGAATGTTTGTTCTAAATTTTACAAAAATTTTGCGACAGTACCATGAGGTTAGTCCGAGTAACAACGTTATTTACAGGAAAACTAGCACCGTTCGAGTTCTTCACTAAAATGACTATAATATCCAATGAATAGCCATAATTCAACTCGTAAAATAAATTCTTGAATCAGACGGAAAAAAGGGACGGAATGATATTCTTTCTTAACAAAGTTAAACCTCACAATGACCTCAAATAAAGAAAGACTTACGGAAACTCTTATATATTTAAACATTAGTCATACAGCAATAAGAACTCCCCGTAACATTCACTCCCATGAAACTTCTACAAATGGAATTTCGATTTTTTTTACTTATACTCAAGACCTAACAGAAATAATGAAACTTAAATCTGTCACCAACGCACATATTATATTCGGAGGGGACTTAAAGTCAAAACATAGTTGTTTGGGTAACACAATGGCCAACCCAGTGGAAGCAATTTAATGATCTTTGAACTCGACTAACGTATATAGTAGAGCTAAAAATTTCATTAAATTTTAGAATACCAAGATAACCCCCAAAACAAATAAAGAGTTAAAGTTTAAAGTTAATTGGAATGATCTAAACGATTATTTAAAATTGATGACTTTTACAATTACAGAGACAAGTACTTAACAACACTAAACTACAACACCCAAAACCACTTTCTCTCAAACATCATCAAATTTGTCAAGTTCAAAAATATCTTTTGCTGAACTACATACAGATACTCTTGCCATACAAATTATCAAATCGCAAGATAACAATGAAAATTCTATTATAAAAGCACCAATAATTATCACCTAAGAAAACTACTGTAGGACAAAATTTTTAAGTTTAAACTGAAAAACATCTTTGAAGAATTTATTCGACTGACAAAGAGAAGAAATTGTCATAATATTGGCAATTTTGACGTCCAAAGGCCCGCAATAGTACGATATGAGAAACAACTTTACCAAAAACTTGTAATAGTTAAAATTAAAAGTAACAAATAAAAACTAATCATTTTATAAATTGAATGGCACTTTAAATTATCAAAGTCGCCAAATACGGGGTTACTTTTGAAAACTAAAATAAATTCGATAAACTATCATCAAGGTCAGTTTCAAAATTATATTTAAAGATAAGTTTAATAAATTTTTTTAAAATCTAATTTATTTTAATTTTAAAGTTTTGTTTCAAATAAAGTGTATATAAATTAGATTTTCGGCAATTACATTCCGTATCTGTCTTAAAACGGTTAATTCAATTGATTTGAAATTTTTAATAAATTTTTTTAAAATCGAAAAATATAAAGTATGTTTTATATTAAAATTAACAATAGTACATTTAATAAATTTTAGCAGCATGAAGGTTAAATAATAAATTTGTAATTTACAGGTGAAACTAATGCCATCTGTTAAAGCCTAGATACAGCTTGGAGAAACCAGTTCATTAAAAGATTTTGTTCTTAGGGAACCTTTATAGATTACAGATGAATAATGGTATACTGGAGTTGCTGATATGAAACGTCAGAATGTGCTAATAGTAGTTAAACCTTGGCCACGGGGACACCGGACCAATTTTGTCATTACTAACTTTGCCCTACACCACAAAAAAAACTACTTATTATCGATACTGAGGTGTCAGTAACCGGAAAAGTCTGTCATAACTAACATTGCTTCCACTCCTTTGGTTTTGTTATATGTAATACGAGTGTACGGTGGTGCCCGGCATTACGAAAGTTCCTGGTTCGTCCTTGGCAGTACATTCTAATCAATTAATCAAATTGACCGTTAAATAATTGTATGCAAACAGAATCTTGTATGAAGATATTGAAGCAAAAGTTCTGCTTCTGGCTGAACGCTTCAACCACACAAGTACCTTTCAACCACACAAAATTTTTGTTTTATTGATGATATGTAAAATTTCTCACCAAATTAAGTAATTTCAAATACTAAATAGAGGTTGCACTTATTCAAGTTTAGTTACCAAAATATTTAGATATAATATAGATTGCACTAAAAAACTAATCAAGCCCTTGTTCCACTTAATAAAAATAGAATCTAGATTAATCATAAAATATGTACAATTAAATCTAATCTTAAAATATAATTATCGATAAAAGCGATTAGATATGGTACTAAAAAATTTGTACATTGCATGCCGTAATATTATTCATGGGATCAACAACATTACATGTCTAGATCATATTATAAATTTAATCATCTAATTATAAGTTATTATCGACCCCAAATTATAAAAATTAATTTAAATTTTAGAACAACATAATTACACTCTGAAATTGTCCATTGGTGGCGCACGACTTAGTGGCGCTATATACCAAAAACGATCACAGTTGTTTTATAATGTAACCAAATAAATAAAATCAATAAAACACGGATGAGATCATTTAGGCTAATTTAAATTCTGTGCTCATCTAGTAACTTCATAAAAAAATTTGAAATTTAAAATAATAAAATAATAAAAGGTGAAATTAATTAAATGCGTTTTGTTATCTGCATCTACTTAATTATTGATTAAGTAAATTCATTTGTTTTAGTAAAAAAATCACGATTTGTAATTAAAATGCTATCAAATGTCGCACGATCGTAAGTAAATCTAACATATGAAGACTTAACAAATAAATGACACAATACAATTTTAATCAGTATATGTCCGACTATCAGGTGAGATTTCTAATTTACATCAATTCTATTGTCAGTAGTCGCGATTCACAAATACTCTCTAACTAAAATGCGCGCGATAATGAAATTTTTTTTTTGCAATTTGTTCGTAATTTGAATGTATTTTCTCATATACCATTATCTCAAAGATTAACAAAACATTTGAACAACTTTAAAAGTATAAATACACGAATTTTGGATAGAAATAAATTTAGTTTGACTTTGAAATTTATAATATTTGGTTGTTTTGCAAGTTAATAAATATAATTTAAAATCATAGTTCAAAATTCGTGAGGCAGTATGGTTTCAGCCATATTGGTCGGCATATACGTTGCCGTATTTTTATATAAGTGCTATCAATGGATGATATGGAAACCTGATAAGTTTCCTCCAGGTATTGATTTATATTTTTAAATAGATAATGCATGGCCTTATGATAATATTGTTCTGACGCGAGCATTAAATGTTTGCTTTTGAAATTATTATCACATAGAAATGCATCGTACATAAAAAAAATATTTATTTTTATCAGGTCCACCTCGAATACCACTAGTCGGCAGTTACTTTCTTATGCTGATGATAAATTACAAACATTTACATAAGGCGATTCAATTTTTGTGTAAATATTACAAAACTAATATACTTGGATTGTCGATTGGCCCATTTTTCGCTATAGTCGCAAACGATCATCAATCGGTTAAAGAATTATTAAATCGACAGGAGTTTGATGGTCGACCCGATTTATTTATTTCCCGAATTCGTGAGCCCGATTATAAATCAAAAGGTTTATTTTTCACCGACAGTGATAAATGGAAAGACCAACGCCGCTTTATGCTACGGTATTTACGTGATTATGGATTTGGTCGACGTGATAAGCAATTTGAATTGGAACTACAAGATGAAATTACTGGGTTTATCGATTTAGTTCGTAATGGTCCTAAATACGAGCATGAAAAAAATCTCTTTAGAGGGGATGCGGTTTTGAGTCCGCAAATATTTTTTTCTGCTTTTGGAAATTCATTCATGCAAACTGTATGTGGTGAGCGCTTACCGAGATCTGATCAAGAAGTTATACTTAATTGCGGTCTATCTGGAATGAAATTTCAAAAAAATGCTGATGATTATGGACGTTTATTGAGCCAACTACCGTTTATTGTTCATTTTGCACCGAATAAATCAGGATTCTTACCAATTCGTGAGGGTAACCTTGGAATGTATAATTACGTAAAATCGGTGGTCGACCGTGAAGTAAAAACGTACGATGAAAATATTACGCGCCACATAATCGATATGTACATTAAAGAGATAGGTGATACAAAGCGGCTAGAGGATGAAACCAATAATTTTTTGTGTAAATATATCGCCATTTTAATTTGCAGTGTATACATGTTTAACTTTATATTTATTTTAGATGACAATTTTTATATGCTCCTCACCGATTTGATATTCCCGGCACAAGGAGCTATAAGTCAGCAACTAACATTTTTATTTCAACGTATAATAAAATATCCAGAAATACAAAAAAGAATTCAAGATGAAATCGACCGAGTAGTTGGAAGTGGACGT
Source organism: Tipula confusa (assembly GCA_963556175.1). Taxonomy (NCBI): domain Eukaryota; kingdom Metazoa; phylum Arthropoda; class Insecta; order Diptera; family Tipulidae; genus Tipula; species Tipula confusa. The sequence goes on from OY744475.1 coordinate 17,904,247, forward strand.
TTACCTAATCTAGATGATCGAATAAACTTAGACTACACGGAGGCAACAATTCGTGAAATATTGCGACATGAAACCCTCGTACCATCGGCCGTTCCACATTTAGCATTAGAACCAGCTGAATATTTAGGATACCTTGTTCCAAAAGGAACAATAATGATAGCCGGACTAGATTCATTCCATCAAAATGATGCGGCTTTTGGTGACGCGTCTGCATTTCGGCCCGATCGCTTTTTAGAAGAAAATGGAAAATTATCGCTAAAACTCGATATTAGTTTACCATTTGGGGCTGGAAAACGATTATGTGCTGGTGAAACATTCGCCCGAAACTTATTGTTTTTGTATACGGCGGCCATTTTTCAAAATTTCACTATTAAAAAATCAGCCACTGAACCATTTAATGATGAAAGTAAAAATTTGACTGGCATATTTCGATACGTTGGTGGTGATTTGCTAGTTCGGTTTGAGCCACGTTAATAGTAAAGTAGTTTGTGACCTCGAAACTTTACAATTTACGATAGTGCCCAATGAGGTTTTATAGCAATAAATACATTTTTTAAAATCATATTTGAGGGGTTTATTTTAAGCAGCAACTACAATATAGCGGTAAAGTTTTTAGGAAGTATCAACAATAATTTCGAACAACCTTTGTGACCAACACGAAAAAAACAATACCAAAAACTACGCCATTTTACCTTTACCATTAAATAACTTTGTCTGGCTTTTTAATTACTTAACTCACCTTTTACCGAGCAAGTGGCGCAGTGGTTAGAGCGCGGGGCTTGTAGTAGGAGATACCGGGTTCGAATTCCAACGGGGGAGGGTTGAAAAAGGGGTTTTTCATCATTTTATTTCGACCTGTGATAACAATGGACACAACTATGATCCACTATTGGAGTGCAGAATCCATGGGCCGAACCATTGTCCATGTCAGTACAGGCTGGCTTCAGCAATGCAATGTGCAAATGCATTTAAAGCGAACCTGTATTCGTGCGTCCCCTTGATTTGGCTCGTGATGGCGTAAGGTAAGACGTTACAAAGTAACCGCGAAAAAGTTGGGAGAGCTTCGGCCCCAGAAAAGAAAACACAAAAAAACCTCACCTTTTGATATAAACTTCAAAACCAAAAAATTGACAGATAGCCTTGAAGTTTTTGAAATAAACCCAGGGTTTTCTGCTGCTAATATTCTCATTATCACGGCTCGTATATATTACCATCAAGACCTGGACAAATTTGTTTAAATAGTACAAGTGCTTTTTTTTTTAATTTAAATCAAATCATATCTAGCATAGTCGTTTATCCACAATGAAACATTTACTGTCAGTATTTTTTTACTGTAAATGCAGAAGGAGAAAAAAAATTTAAATAACTCTAGAGTGACAAAGACAATCGTTTTGGATTTTTTATTCTATTTTATTTTTTGTTTTTTGTTACAACAAAAAATAAACAAAATCGGTTGTATTGGTCACTCTAAAGTAATTTAAAATTTGTTTTCTTCTTCTAGTTTTACAGTAAATAAAATTCAAACAGTAAATGTTTCATTGTGGAAAGCCGGCTATAGTAATTAAACTTGTATTTAGAATTTGAAATAAATCAGTTGGATGGTTTTTTGAGGGCACTCATATAGCTACGTAACTGTTAACTTTGCATGAAAAATAATATGTTAAATGATCAATCAACTGACAATCCGTATTCGTAAGAAAGTTCCAAACTTTAAAATCGAAAGAGATGAAAATGTCAACATAAGTTGACGAAATAACGTTGGAGGAAGTTCCTAAACTATAGATTTTATTGCTAGAAGATCACTAACTTTTATAGTAGCCTTGAGAGTAGAAAAGATCATATTTCCTAAAAGAAACAGAACCGCTAGTTATGTCTCTTCCATCTCCAAAAGTTTATTTAAATACTTTACAAACTATGACTGTGACAACCTATAATAAAGTGTAAGAATGCATATGTGTATTTGCTATTAAAATCGTGCAATCAAAATCCGACAATCAAAATCCCAAAATCAAATCCTCCTTTTCAAAGAACTAATTTTTAAAATGCTGCTATTAAAAATCTAGATTTTAACCAAAAATATTTGGAAGAATATGGAGTAAAAACAAACTTGAAGTCAATCATGAAAGTTCATTGGATCCAGAAAAATTAACTGTACGAAGTGCTTTTTATGCTGGTGGTGTAATCGGTCCTTATTTTTACAAAATGAACAATGATACTATGTCACTGTTAATGGAGCTCGTTGCAGAGCCATACAGCAATCAATAAGTAGTATGCTAACAAATGTGCTTACAAAAATTTCTAATATTTTTAAATGTTTTTATTGAATGAGTCATAGGTACTTATATAACAGTTTCGAATACTGTTTGGAAAAAAATGCTAACATAATAAATTTCGGTGATGTTGTGCTGAGCGTAAAAATAAATTATGCGAAATGAATGTTCAATTCATATTTAAGGAAAGCAAGCATAAAGTAGAAAAGGGTTATTCCAGCCAAAGCCGTTGAAAAACCTGTTTTCGATACTACCGCAAAAGTTACAAATATAGCAAAAGTTTCCGGTCTACGTCCATCTCAAATAATATAGGAAAGTGTGATGTTAGCTGATGGGCGGAACATTTTTTACCGCATATATTTTGTGCGATGAGTTCAAAATCTAAAAAGGCATATGAAGAAATATTTTTGAAGCTCTGTAAATTTACCTACAATTAGAATATTACACTTAATCCAACTCAAATTGTCTCTCATTTTGAAAAAATAAGCATCTCGACACTTAACACATTTTTTTCATTATAAAGGATTCCTATTTTACTTTTGGGACAAAAACTTTACAATGTAAAGTTTAGCATTCAAATATGATAAAGTTTACCCATTCGCATCGGATAATGGTTTAAAAAAAAACTTTATAAAAATACAAAGCAGATACCAAAGAAACCCGTCAAATTTCCAAGAACCCAAGAACCCAAAATTCAGTAGAATATTGGCACTCTATTGGCTATCAAAAATAACTATGGCTACTATGGTTAAAAAATATATTATTGCAATTAGATACTGATTTGAACACTAAAAGGTCAATTAATTCATAAATATTATAAGATTTTGTATATCTCAAGTTGCCTATTCGAAGCAACTAAACCATAATTAGCGGCCATATATAGATTAACAAATCTGCTGAAAGCCTAACAAAATAATATAATAGAAAAGAGACTATTGGGATATTGATTCACTTTGCTGGTGTATTAAGGCAAATAAAGAGATTTTGAATTGATTTCAAAAGAGATTGATTGTGGATACTAGTCTGATTGCCTGAGAGCTGTACAAGATTTCTAAATTAAATATAAATTATAGATTTAAAAAAAATATTTACCTCGAAAATTAAATGAAATAACCGTTTAACAGACAAAATACGTCATTAAAGTATAAGAACCTCTTATTGATATGGGTTTGGTGAGTTAATTAAAACATTATTGTTGCTCACAAGTACAACAATAAAGTACCTTACAAATACTCTCAATACACACAAAATCCCAAAACGTTATTCATAACATAAAAAAAATTATTTACCACGAAAATTAAATGAAATAACGATTAAATAGACCCAACATGTCACAAAACTCTCAATACAAATTCTAAAATGTATATGAGTTCTAGATTGACAAATAAACATTAAACACGAAAATTAAATAAAATAACTTTTAAACAGACAAAACACGTTACAATATTTTTAAAACACTAAAAATTATTTAGCACTAAAACTAAATGAAATAACCGTTAAAAAGATAAAACAAGTCACAACACTCTATTTTAGTACCTTAAAAATGATCAATGAGCTCTAGTGTGTATGGGGTAAAAAACATATATTACGCTTTCCACAATTAGAAGAGCTTTAGCCCTAGAACAAATAACATAGAATAAATTTTAAAAAAAGTAATCCTAAATAAAAAAAATTGCACAAACATAGAATCATATAATAAAAATAGTTTTTATGGTTACTTTTAAAAGCTGTATATATGTTCAAAATATATATTTTATTTTATTTTATATTGTATTAATCAATATGCAACATAAAATATCATAAAAAAAATTATATTTTCATACAGCTGCCACAAACAAAGCTTTGATAGTAAAAAATAATCATTTTAAAATCCAATTTCAATTTAATCGCCATTTCATTCATTTCAAAAGCTGTTACGACACTATGTACATTCAATAAGTCCTAAAATGAAATTTGAAAGCTTTTATAATTATTTTGTATAATATTTGGTTATTTACTAGTTGAATAGTAATTTTTTGTTGCCTTTGTTATATAGAAGAAAGCTTTGGTCGAAAACCACTTTTCATAAATCTTTTAAGTTAGGAAAAATTTTAATTTTTAAGACATTTTTCTTAGATTAACTTTTCATGTTATTTTAATTAAAAACTTGACTAAAACAGTTTTAATTATATTAAAACTATGTTGTCATAATTCTTTATATAATTAAACTTGTTAAATCCAGAGAGGTATTTCAGGCTAGCTGAGATCGTTAAATTTTTGCACATCAAAGAAAAAGTTATTTCAAAACAATTTTACAAAAATGTTTAATGCTATTTTAATACTACGCTTGGTTTAATACTTGATGTTCCGTTGCTGATAGCAAAACTTTCTAAAATACTCAATTCATTTAAGTGGTAATTATATGTTCTTAGAATAACATAAATTAATTATAAAACAGACCATTTTTTATAAATAATTGAGAGGGAAAAATTGGACTATACTATACTTTATATAAAACTAGTCTTACGTTCTGGCTTTTCATAAAAGTAAAGTGCTATTTCAACTACAAACTGCCGTATGGTTATGATGACCATCTACATTGCAACTCATCTACATTGGAATTATTTTCAAAAACAGCTTTGAAGGCATAAACAAACGGTGCCATAGGTCAGTTGTATTCCTGAATGTTTATTTTGACGTTTGATTTGAATTTGCTAAAGGAAAAAAACCAAGCTTTAATGTGTGACGTTATATTGGTCGGCCTGGCTCAACAGCACTAATAATCTTGTTTGTGACGAATTTTATTTTTATTTTACTATTATTTAATGTTTATATTTTATTAATCTTGTTTTTTTAAGTACAAAAATTTAAATGAATGTTTATAACAAACGGAATGCAGCAAACAAGATAACCCACTTTTTCACAAGCAAAAAAAAAAAATCGATAAAAAATCAATAAATGTGTAAGTGTGCGTATGATAGCAACGAACAATATAAAATCAACTGAAACCGTGCCAAATGTCACTGTTATAAGCACTGGCCATACGATCTACGTCAAATATGTTAATCAACTTCAAATGTATAGGCACATTTAATATTATTTTGATAGTAATTAACTATGTGGTTCTGCGATTTTTGATTTAATTTTAATCAGTTTTGCATCATTCGAAATACTGAAATTAGAGGTGCATCCACACGATGTGTTTTTACATATATTTTAACATGGGTAAATATATAAAAACAAATTTGTTTTAAAATCAACAATATGGACGACAACAATTGAATTCAAAGTCAAGCGATGTTAATTTCTTGGTTTTACTAATTATTAAAATAAAAATATTTAATAAATAGTATATTGTATAATTAGAAGGAAAAGTCACTATCGAATTCCATGACGATAGTGAAAATTGACAACGACGGGAGTCCGAGAATGCACTTTTCCTCTGAATTGTACATATCATTTTTTCTCCGATCGGACTTTAAAACGTATATAAACCCAAAATAATTTTAGTATTATTCATTAATTATCATATTAAGGCCGTTTCCCAATCACCGACTTATTTATTTTGACCGACTTATTTGAATAAGTCTGCTAGCGAGGTGACTTATTTGCTATCTCTCTCTTTCAAAAAAAACTTATTTGGTATCAAAAATGGTAGCAACCATTTTTTTTACTTGTCAAATTTATGTTGAGCGTTTTTTTTTAATATACACAAAAAATGAAAAGAAAACATTACAGTGCACGATGTAAGTATATTTTAATCTTTTATGAGAGCTTGAATTTACATAAGCATACATAACATCACTTTAAATAATTTTAACATTTGGGTTTATTTTAAAATAAGTATATATTTTTTTAAAATAATATACAGTAAAGGGTAATATGTATTCTTGTAAATTCTATTTAATTTATATAGCTGTAATGAACCTTTATCACAATTTACAGGGAGTGAACATGAAACATTTGCTCTCATCGCAGCAAGAGCGGCAAAAGAAACGGATTTTAAAATGAAAAACTGCCAGTTTCCTGTAATTTGGGCGTAAGTTTTCAGATCTTTTTTACATTTAACTAGGTAGTAATACCAATTACTTACTTATGAATATAAATATTTCTCATTTTTAGAGCAATACATTCTTCATGTGGGGAACTGGAAAACCGGACACCACAAGAATGTATTAAAAAATGGAAAAACCTGGTAGATACATACAAAAAAATGAAGGACCCGAAAACAGGAACAGCTCCCACAACATCAAATTCATCAAACTGGATCTTTTTCGATAAAATAAATGATATAATGGGCACGAAACATACTATAGTGCCCAATATTATAGAAAGCAGCACTCATAGCAGAATACGGACTATATCAGATAATGATTCCTTAGATTATCTGATCGAGTTTGACCCTGAGAGTGTTGATGAATGTAATGAAGCAATTGTAGATGTGTCACTGCCCAGTACCAGCCATAGCGCCATTGAATCAATAGAAAATAATATAATTCGTAGAAAAAGACCAAAAATTCAAGAGGAAATCCTACAATATCTAAAAGACATGGATAAAAAAATTTTCAAATCAATTGAAAAAAATAATAAAATGATGCGATCAGTATGTCAGAAATACTTCCCAGATGTGGAACTTTCTTCTGATAGTGATTAAAATGTATATATTGTTCATTAGTATAAGTATGTAGTTTATTAAAATTAAAATGAAATATTATAATACAACTGAATTGTGATATTATTAATAATTATTATTAATAATGAATTAGTTACATAAATTGAGTTTTATATTTCCAAACACAATTGGTTTCTGAATTCTGTTGCGCTGGTTTGGGATTGATAATTTGCATAAAGGGCATAAATAATCAACATTATTTCCATTTTGAAATTCAGTATCTATACTTATTAGATCCCCAACATTTATACAAATATTATGAAGTATGCAGCAAACGGCGATGACCTTATTGCAATTTTTTAGATTAAGCTCAAGGGAACGAAGAAAAATGCATCTCCATCTGGTCTTCATCTGTCCAAATGTTTGTTCCACAACTATTCGTGCTTTGCTGTGAAGATGGTTAAATTTTTTTACTTGCTGTGTTAACGTATGGTTCTCCACAAATGGTGTGATGATCGTTATTGGGTCCCGCGTTAACTGATAACCACTATCACCAAGCAAAAAATAATCTCTTGGAGGATATTTCCTATTCAAATAAATATCGCTATTCCTCAAAACTCTTTGATCATGAACTGACCCTGGCCACCCAATGCAAACATGCAGAAATTTGTATTCAGCATCGCACACAGCTGTAAACTAAACAAATTTCAATTATGTATTCACTTATATTTAAAAATGTATATACCTTGGAGTTGAATGCTGTAGTCTAGCTTCCTATTAATATACTCGTCATGGCGATTGGTTGGACATTTTATTTCAACGTGTGTCCCATCAATAGCCCCCACAGCTTTCCGGAACACGTCTGATTCTGCCCGATTAGCAAACTTCATGCCTATGCTTTCAAGATCATTTTCGGTAGGTAGTACAATAATTTCTCCCATTAAATTTAAAATCATGTTCAGTGTACGCTGGACAATATTGAAAACAGTTGATGTTGGAATATTAAAAGATATGCTAACCACACGGTAGCTTGTTCCTGCTGCCAACCAAAACAGTGTCACGCCAAGCTCCATTTGAGGATCATACCCATGGTGTTTCGATGGATAAAGTTGAATTAATTTTTGGAACGCTTCTTCTGAAACGCGAAGGTGTTTCTTTATTAAAACTAGGTCTCTGTTTAGTAAGCCGTCATACATAAAGCTCCGTTTCATGGAGCAATATCTCAACCCCTGAAAATTTAATAGTTTTAATATGTAAAAGATACAAATAATATTTTTGTGTATATGTATTTATGAACTGCAAATTTCAAAATAAGCTTAAAATTAAAATACATACCTTCCGCATTTCGCGTTTCTCCAGACGCAATAATAAATCTTCATTACCTTTGAGGCATAGTTTAATATTTTTGTTCACTAAATAATTTAATAATAAAAATTGCTTTTTATTGTTCATTTTAATTTTTTATTTTGCAAGTACACAAATTGTGAAATTCGTCGAAAATATTGTAGCTGTCAAAATAAGTCACCAAAATCAATTGGAATGACTTCACCGACTTATTCAAGATGGCGGCAAATAAGTCAATAAGTCTGCAATAAGTCGGTGATTGGGAAACGGCCTAAGAAATCAAAGCTAAGTAGAAAATCGGAAATAACATAAAATTATTGCTTAGTTAGCAACGACATCATAAGACATAAATACGTTTTTTTTTTTTTTTTTTTTTTTTTTCAAAAGTTGTCAAATTTGTGTACCTATTTGATTTATAAAAAACATGTGAACGAAATTTAGGGGATATGGACAGTGATTTTTCAGCTAAATGCGTTTGACCTTATAAGTGTACTTTTATTTCTTCTAAACAATTAAAAATCCATACGGGAATATATTCCAGGCCTAGGCCAGAAAAATAATTCTCGTAGTATTATTACTTGTTGCTTAGCAACAAATACAACATACTGAAGTCATGAGCTTATCGTTTCGAAAAAACAACGGAAAGATATATTTTTTCCTACGATCGGAGAAAAAAAACTTACTCTTGTGTACAATAGTCAATACAGACTGATGGTACGTCGTAATTATGCAGTTGCCCTCTATTGAACAGAGGCCATATAATCTCAGTTATTGAACCTATTGCACCATTCACTAAGCCCTTTGCTACATCGATATTTAATCTCAGCATTACTTTTGCTCCTACAAATTTTTCCAGATCTTTTGGAAGTCAAGCTGTTTTGTCTTTGCCTTTTGGTACAGTTCTATCCATGTTGATGTATGCTTCGTCTCTGGTTGCATCTACCAGCGAATCCTGAGCTCTTACCTTTGCTTCTGAAGTAGTCCAGTACTGCTTTATTATGTGCTGCTACCTTTGACTCGACTGGATATATGCGAAGTGCCTTTTCTATGGATAATTGATCACTGAAGTCATTTCCAACTTTGACAATTAATACATCCATATGGTGAGGCTGTAATTCGCCAATTCTCAATGCGTTCAAGATGTCTACGAACGTGGTGTCTCATTCTTGTCGCATAACTTGTGTCAATCCACTAACCTAAACAATCTCCATAGATATATGGCTGGTTGCATTATAGCAGGCTGTTCGAATGCTTGATGAGCTCATATTGGAGCAATTGCATAAGATCACCAAAGAGTAGCACATTTATACCACCGAATAGTTCGTCACTATTCTTGAGTTGCTTTAGGCGTGAATCGATCATACATAGTACTTCGTATGTGACCATAGATATTTCGTTTATGAACAAAAACTCTACATCTTTCCATTGAATACGCATAGTACGGAGGAAGTTACCGGTTAGGATTGGCAATGCTGGAATTCTTCCATCTCTCTGTACTGAAAGCTTCAGTAGACTATGTAGAGTCATTCCGCCAACTAATCGTGCTGCTACTCCCGTTAATGCTGCCACTTTTATCAGTACTTTTCCATATCATCTGTTCACCTGATTCTTCAGTACATTGAACACAAAGGTTTTTCCAGTGCCAGTGCCTCTAGTTATGAACAGCCTCTCACGATTTATACTACCATTCATTATCTGATCCTGTATGTTGCGTGTTATGTCGACATATAGTTCTCGTTGACCTACATTCATTGCTCCTTGTGCTGTTGTGAATTGCCATTAGTCTTTGCAACTTTTGGCATTTCCTACTCATACTGGTCATCTTATGCAATAGATGCAGCTTATTCCAGAATCTTAAACGCATGCACCTGATTGAAGGCATTTTACAGCTGCCTGTCGTGCTCTCAAAGGTCTCCATGCACCTACTAACTTCCTTCAGACGTTCTTCTCGTGCGAAGAATGCTTCTCGTGCCGCATCGCAGTCTTCGATAAGTTTCATTTCCTGACGATATGGCATATACTGACGGAGGAAGCTGTAGTAGTAATTCTCAGGATCAGTTGCTGCCATGAAGAATGGTACTTGTACCACCGCTGTTCTAGTTCTCACTACCGTTTTGGTATTATGCTTAAGCGAGATGTACGTTCTTGTTCCAGTATTGTTTTCATTGGGATCATTATCAAAGCTCTCTTCACTATCTCCTTCCTGCTTCTTATAGAAGAGTTCAAACAGCATGGCCAATTCGATTAGGCTCATGTTCTCGAAGTCGAATTTTGGAAGAGTGTGTGGTCTGTTCTCATATCTCTTGAAGATGTTGCTGTAATATCCTGATGCATGACCACTCTCATTGAATTGCAGAACATTGTACCGTTGCTCAGGTTCGCGAGTGTTCAGGAACACACTCTTTCTTGAGCTTTCCTTCATGTTCAAATGAGCCAGTCGGAAAACAGCTTCACATGCTGATATTTGTCGTTCTCTCAGAATTCGCATGTATATCTTGAAGAGCTTTCGACAAATGTTGGTCTCTTCGCAAGCCGTATTTGCTGTACGGCTTGTGCCGTATTATCTCATACCATTCAGCCCTCATCGCGGAAAACAACATATATTGGCTTAGGTGGTTGTACGTTAGCGAGGTTGGAATGTTAGTGATCACTGGTTTATATTTTTCTTTGGCTTCACTTAAGCGGTTTCGTTTTTTAGTTTTTAACATTTTAGAAAATAAATTGAAAATTTTAAAACTCACTCTTTAACAATGTTATTAAAAGTTTGTTTATTTATTTTTTGAATAGTTGCTGGGGTTGATAAATTTGGATTTGTTGCTATGGCTACGATTTAAATGAGCGAATGTTTCTGTTTATTTCAATTTGTTCGGTCCATATAAAAGAAAATATTGTTAATTATAATTTAATTAAGCATTTTTATGATCTAAAAGTATTAAAAGATTGCATTGTCATCGGGAATGTATATGTTTGGAAAGTTTCAGGTCAATTGGACTTGTAGAAGTAGTCGAAAAATTGATTACCAAATTTGACGCAGACAGCATACAACAACAAACAGAGAGAGTTAAATAAAAGTGTGTAATAAAGGAGCATTGCTAACGAAATTGAAGATAAACAACATTGCTAGAATAAAATAATTAAAAACACCTCATGGCCTTACTACTTCCAGATAACCAATGATTTAAATACAGTCTAGGTTTGTATATTCCTCAAAAAAACCTTAATTATTGTTTTAACTCTTATTCTACGAGAAAGGGCAACAGTTATAGTACTAGAAGTCTAGAAGTACTAGATTTTTTTTACTAGAAATCTTTAAACTCCCCTGGTAGGACGACGATTTTACTATACTGAGAACTTTTAAAAGCAGTTTTATGTTGCGTTACATCACATAATGACGAAACTGCAGAAGAGCAAACTAACTAATTACTTAGTTCCGGCGCTTAGTGTCTGCTGTGAGGAAACTATCTTCAGAAATTATAATGAAAAACCACCAGTTTAGTATGACACTCCTACCCTAACTCTTAGTAAAATGTATCCAGTTTAAACCTGTAAAGTAGTTTCCCCGATCTTGATGGGGAAAAAAGATCGATTTGCACAACTCTACCGGGTTAAATAACTGACGCGATTTGTGAATAATTAAATTAGCAGATTCGTAGAAAAGTTTAAGAACTACATTAATACACCCATATTCAGACTATATTGGTGGAATGGTCGAATAAAATGTTGAAAGAACATCTACGGAAAAATGTGAATGACAGTCCGAATAACTGGATCTAATGTTTGTATAAAATGTAGTGTTTGAAAGTAAGAACATATAATACGACAGACAATGGTCATATTTTGCAGAGAATTTTGGTTGTCGTTTAACATCAAATTATAGAATTACTTAAAAAACCAAGAAACCTTAGAAAATCTGATGCCGGCGGAATCTTAATGTTCAAACAACCTTTTTTTCGTGGTTTTGGGAACATGTACGACTAATGGATTTTAACTAATTAAAATACCTCTTGAGGGTTGGAGCACCGAAGAGTATGTTGGTTTAAATTCAATGTGGAACTTCAGATTTTAAAACCGCAAGTAAAAATACAACAATGCAAAATTATTCAAAAATTAGCTACAACCATAATTTCAGTTTAAAAATTGAATAAACATTTAATGGAATGCAAAACAGCCATTTCCCAGTAATTGCTCTTTGTTTATTTGTAAAGCAGTAATTGAAAATTACTCGCGCTGTTAACAAATTAAATTTATGCCCTAATGATCTGAGTGCTTTTGTATTTATGTATACACAAAACTCAAGTAAATGATTTCTCAGTATTAATTATGAAAGTACGTATAGGTATCCAATAAAAAAAATTAACATGTAACCATAGTTAGGATTAGGAAAAATTAACTTTGTAAGTAATTTAGTTATCTATGGTACGATAATACACTTGTAGAGTTTGCATAGTGCTGTTTAGGTATAATTCGTTTGTCGTATAAATGATAAAGTTCACTAAATTTTTATTAATTTTTTTATGTGCTAGAGCACTAGGTAAAGCTAAATGAGATTTCAATAACTTATCTGTGTAATAATACAGAATATCACCATCCGTATGTGTGTATCGTATAAGAAATATTATGACAGTAAATAGTCATCAGTCATCACATACTCAACTTAATTCAAAATTTTATCAAACGTATTAAAATCGAAACTTTCATCTACTGTATGATTTTTAGAGTAGGCAGTTAGTTTCGATTCTTTTGTTTTCGAAAGTTAATTTTTAGTGTAGTGCATTATAAATTAAAAATCAAAGTAACATTTTCAAAATATATTTCGGTAGTTTTGTTTTATTTCTTCGCTTTATTCAGTGAACATTTTATATTGTGCGCGTCAACGCGTCATATTGTCTGCGAAACGCACGCCAGACAATTGAACGGATCAGAGCCTCTAATCTAAGAGCTAATGAAAAATATCAAGAGCGAAACGCTCTGTAGAAAACCTACGGGTACGAGCTACTACTTCAAGAACCGCTGGAACACAAGAACCGAACCACTTATGTGTCTGGACCAACTCAAGAATCTAAACACTCCCTAGAGCTTAAACGAAAATAAAATATAATTCACATGTACATCATCCAGTACTCGAAGAAAGTCCACAGTTTTTACAAATATATTTAATGGACAATGTCAAGGAAGATATTGATAGACGATGAGCATTTAGTGTATAGCGACAGATCGGATAATTATTGAAAGTCATAATCATCACTCGTCACAAGTGCTGCGGAAATTAAAAGAGTCAGTTGTATGAATATTTATGAATATTGTATCATGATTCGAGACCAACAATTTAATCACATCCCGAAGGGTCTTCAACTTTTCCAATAATTCATCGTTGATATACGCTAAAGTCGAAAACGAATGACTTGCTTGCGATCTATCAATTTGAGCATAAATGTCAGGAACGATGTACATTAATTCAGTCGAATTGACGGTAACCCGTGCTGGTATATTTTGTAAAAAAGTTGTCTTGCTTATAATCGAAATCTTTTATGAAGATTCGGTCTGACGATAACTTGGAATTTAATATTAAAGCTATTGATGAACAACTAAAAAACTAAATAAAGAGCCCACATTACGGCGACTTTAATTAAAATTCTATACAAATGTATATATCTCTCTATAACCCGGTTAAAATTCAAAACATTTTCTAACCCATTTTAAAAATCAAAGTCGTGATAACGATTGACCTTCCAAAAATCTTAAAAGATTATTTCTTTTCCAACTAAAGTTCTATAAAAAACGGATATAACCTCAATTATGACAACAGTAAAATGTAAGTATATGACACAAATACAAAATATGTATAGTGATTTTTTGATTTTATTTAAATTGTTTCCTTAAATTTTATTTAGCACTAACGTTAAATATTTGGATATATAAATACAAATATACAGAACTCCTCCAATATACGTTTTCTCGTTTATGACGTTTTGATTTGCGACGCACAAAAATATTTTTCGGCGATTTAAGATGCATTTCGTTTGGTCTTTTCTCTTGTTATATTTTTATTACTATTATTTTAAGTTGATAAGACAGGTTTTCTTAGGAAACGCAGTTCGCCAAGAACTCAATTTTCCAATTACGGAAATTTTTCAACAGGACAAAAAAGGTTAACACTACTTTTTGGGTACAAGCGACGAGCTTAAATGAATGAGACAATAAAACTAAAGTAATATTTTTCCCATCGTGTACCACTTGAGTCAATTCATAGATCAAAGAGCTATTCCAGCTCTTAATACTTAACAAATGTATTACCATAGACAAAATAGTTTACTATAGATTTATCATTTTCGCATTAATTAAAAAAATTAAATATCTGTCAAAATAGCGTCTAATCTACAAGAACAACTTCAAGAAGCTGTACTTGGATCGGTTTGATGTTTCATGATTTGTCATTAATCACTATTATTGTTGTTATTGCTATTGCCTTATACTTGTAGCGATATAACTTTCATCTATCTTCAAAAAGTCGTTTTCTAGTGTGTAAGGTCACAGCCATTTTAATAAAATTAGTCTCCATGTTCAAATAAAGCTTTATTTAGAGTGAGAAAAACATAAAAAAAAATTATATGGAGAGACATCGCTTAGATTTTATAAGAGTTAGAAATTTAATTTAGCTAAGATTTCAGATATTTGTAAACTAATTTACACAGTAAGGATAATTTCCCTTATGACATGAACGATTTTTCTGTAGGTTTTTCCATTTCACATTAAAAACTAAAATAAATTAATGCATTTTACTAAATAAGAAAGCTCAAAAAATCAAAATATAAAAGACAGAAGAGAAATATTTTATTTTCATGTAAAACAAATACAAAACCAATCAACAAAATATAGGAGAAGAGTAATATTTCTATTACGTGTAAAACAATGACAAAAAGTAAACAAAAAAATACAAGCATATTTGAAAAAGTGAAACACATATATGTGCTTTTTAATAATATCATAGCAATCAAAACGAGCCAACAATATGAAATAATTTGACTATTGCATAACAAAACATATGATAGTAATAAAAAAACAAATTATCGTGATTCGTGAGATTGGCATTTTGACAACTCCAAAAACACAACACATACTTTCTTCAAACATATTGTATGCCATAAATTTGTGAACATGTATTAATAAAATTGTTTATTAAAAGTGTAATGTGTAATACAAATTTATGTAATTTATTTCATTCAAGTGGTTATTAAAGTGGTGTGAAACGAAAATTATGTGTACGACAATGCAAATTCATGTTTTTAATTTAGGTTTCCAGTTTAGATTATACCAAAACATATGAAGTGTCCATCATTTTAAGAATGTAAGACGTTTTTGTTGATGAATGTGCTTTTTGTGGGTCATAAATGAGAAATTAGAACAAATAACATATACTAATAATATTTGCTCAGAATAATAAAAAAAATCACAAAATAAATCATAACCTTAAAAGTACATAATTAATTTTATTATTATTTAATTAATTGTTGAATTAAAAAATTTTATACATTTCATTAATTTAAAAAATTACGACATTTTTTTTTAATTCATAACATATATAATGTTGCCATGCGGCTTTTGTGTAGTTGTAAAAATATCAAATACGTTTTAGGTTTTGTCAAATTTTAATTTTCCATACACGAGAAAATATATTTGTCTCCTTGTTTAATTATGCTATTGTATTTGGAGCTTTAACCAAAAATAAAATACACTATAAAATAGAAAATCCTACGGAAAAAACATTTAATTCACAGGAAAATCAAAGTTTCTACTTTCAATTGTTAAAAAAAAATGTGATTTAAGTTTCTGTCATAAATTTTCCAACAAATCATGTGTCTCTATATAAAACATATAAAAAATGATAATTTGTGTACGTTTTTTGTCACACTAAATAAACTTCTCCTAAAATATCGTCCATCTATATGGAGGCTTAAATTATTAAGATGGTTTATATTATTAAGACACCGCAATAAGCCCCTTTTGACTCAATTGGAAGAAAACAAAAGCTGCAGTTTCTCTGTTTATAAAGCTTTACATAGCTTTCCTCTTAAAAAAGGTCTACTTTAATAATTAAGAACATGGTCACAGTCACTGCTAAAGACAAGGTTATTGACATCAATCGCATATTGGAAATAAATATTTTAATTTACATCAAAAAGACTGGAGTTTTACCAAAGAAATGGACGCTGTTAACTGATGCAAAAGTATAAGGTATATGCATTAAAACCCGGAATTTGATACTAGATGTCATTACTTGTTTATGCGTTATAGTACATCATGGACATATATGTCATTTGAAAGGCCTATTCAATACCTGTCAAAATCAACTAAAAGTTTTTGTTTTGATTGTGCACATCCGACCGATTTCAACGATGGAAAGTTTATCAAATTTGCGAAAAAACAGCATTTGCGGGAAGTTCTGTTGAGTCACTTTTTCGCAAACAAAACTGCAGCTAAAAGTCATCGTTTGCTCGTGGATTTGTATCGTGAGCATGCTCTTGCAAAAACTCAGTAGTTTTAGTGGTTTAGTTAGCTTGAAAAGTGGTGATTTTGACATCAAGGACAAAGATCGTCCTGTTCAGCC